>QNTS01000954.1:308964-373658 GCA_003317085.1 Hucho hucho | reverse complement strand
CGCTAGCGACCCACTCCCGACACCACCAGGTAAAATGTAAAGCGCCAAATTCAAAATCCAAAAGTTGAATTATTAAACATCCACCAATATACAAGTGTTTCATACTCATCAAAAGCTCTGTTTCTTGGCAATATCACAGCGTTGTCAGATTTCAAAAAGGCTTTACGGCGAAAGCACTACATTTGATTGTTTGAGGGCAGCACCTCACATACTTTCTCATAGCCATGAATTCATTAGCCAGCGTGGCACACACATAACACATTTCACAGCGAAAACAAATCAATTACCTGTTGAAGAACTTCTGCTGAGGTCATCCTAAGTGTCCAACGAAGACAATCCATGGTTCTTTTGTTAGAAAAAGTAATGTATTATATCCATAAATCTCCATTTGGTTCGCGCGTCATAGTCAGAAACGACAGCCTCCACTAGTCCATTGAAACGTGGCGCGAACTCGTTCATCTTATACCTATAAACTTGTCCAAGAACATTCAAACATAGTTTTAAATGTATCCTTAGGAACACTTTTACGTATATTTACTATTATAAATCAACCGGAATATAAACTGAGCTCTAAAGACGGTAAATAAGACACTGTGCGACTTCTCGGGCGCGCGCCCTGGGTACTGTTGTCATCAAGGGGGGACCCACTAGTTTGGTCTTTTTCTCTGGTCTAAAGCATCCAAAATGGAGGAAAACACCATCTCGAGGCTGTTGACATCATAAGGAAGCGACGTGTACTGCATTCATATGCCCTTATATGGTCATTTTCATGAGGGAGGGGTTCCCAAATGAGCAATGTGTCAAAATCACTTTTTCCAGGACACAAATTCCTAGGGGTTTTGCCTGCCATATCCGTTCTGTTTCACTCACAGACAAATGGTTAACAGTTTTGGAAAATTCAGAGTGTTTCCTATCCAATGGTACTAAATATATGCATATCCTATTTTGGGCCTGAATGGGAGGCATTTTACTTTGGGCACGCCAGGCTCTCCAAAAACGGTCACCTCATGCACTGCTCCCTAACAAGTTAATTGAAATGCATTCCAGGTGACTACCTCATGAAGCTGGTTGAGAGAATGCCAAGAGTGTGCAAAGCTGTCATCAAGGCAAAGGGTGGCTACTTTGAAGAATCTCAAATATATTTGGATTTGTTTACACTTTCTGTTGTTATTTCATAGTTTTGATGTCTTCACTATTAATTGAGAATGTAAAAAATAGTTAAAATAAAGAAAAACCTTTGAATGAGTAGGTGTGTCCAATCTTTTGACTGGTACTGTATATATATACACACACACAAACATCTTTATACCTGCTTCTGTGTGAGAGGAGTTATGGGCCGACTCCCACACATCATGGTGTTTTACAGTCATATACTACTGAGATGAATGTCACTAAAACACACACACACGCGCGTACGTACGCACACACGCTGGCAAGCACACGTCACTTCAATACGCACACACACTGTCATCTTTTTACAGAGCATGATTAGGCAACTTAGAAGCAGAGGCAATTTTGTAGTGGTACAAACAAAAACCAAAAACAAGGTGATTAGAATGGTTTAATGTCAACGTTTTCTGCACAATGCCTTTCTTAAGACAGGTCTCAATTAACAATGCACTGAAAGTGGCTAACAGGGATGGGGCCAATTCCATTTCAATTCAGTCATTTCAGAATGTAAAGAGAAGCATTGAGGAGAATTGGAATGACTTCCTGAATTGACTGAATCTAAATGGAATCGACTGTGTTGTGGTCCCTTTAAAATATGTTTTCAACTGTAACCATATCATTCAACACCATGTATATTTGGACAGTGAAGGTACAGTTACAAATGTGCCTCTACCTTCTACATTTGAGATCAAATGTTACATATTTGGCGACAGTACACCTTTTATTCTATTTTTAACATACCTGTTTTACTGTTTAGAAATGAAAGCACTTCATATACACTTCATGTATAAGCTGTTGCCAAACTGACTGGAGGTCAGTGTATCAGCTAGTTTCGTGCAGAGAGTTTAGTGAGGGCGAGTAGTGGGGGTTCGATGAGAAAGCTGCGACCTACTGACGTGTGAAAGCATTACTCCGCTCTGGTTTCAACATTCCCACAAAGTTCAGAACCTGCCAGGGTGATACATCCTGGTGGGAAATTACAGCGTGTCCGATCTGGCTGGGAGCGTTCAGGAACGTCTGACTGGCAGCCTCTCCGGGATTGACACGGATGTTGGGATGGCACTCTGCAGGGTTCTCCCGACTATCTATAGACCATGCTGGGTTGAATCTGGGTCGGATGTTTACACATATGTTTCTAAATGGCATAGTTCACTACCAACCTGGAAGGAAGTTAATGGTTGATTCATTTGATTGATTGATTTATTTTATGTGTCATACACCAATTGGTGCCCAGCCCGTATGGGTTCATAAGACACTGTTTATTTAAGTATACAAAACAAAACGACATAGTCATTTGAGGGTGGCACTTCAGTTTCTAATGGCTCAGTGGGTTAGAGCACAGGACAAAACCAGGGTTGTGCGTTTTATTCCTGCCTAGACCACATACTGATTAAATGTGTCAGTTAATGTTGCCCAGTAAGTTGCTTTGTATAGAAGTGTCTACTAAATGTATAAGGGCACAAGGCGAAACCCAAATGCAGACACAGGAGGCAGATGGTTGAGCTCCGATATTTATTATAACAAAAGGGGTAGGCAAAAGGCAGGTCGGGGACAGGCAAGAGTTCAAAAACCAGGTCAGAGTCCAAACAGTACAAGGGGATAGGCAGGCTGGAGGTCAGGACAGGCAGGGGTTCAGTGAACAGGTCCGAGTCCAAACAGTACAAGGGGATAGGCAGGCTCGAGGTCAGAACAGGCAGGGGTTCAGTGAACAGGTCATAGTCCAAGCAGTACAAGGGGATAGGCAGGCTCGAGGTCAGGACAGGCAGGGGTTCAGTGAACAGGTCCGAGTCCAAACAGTACAAGGGGATAGGCAGGCTCGAGGTCAGGACAGGCAGAGTGGTCAGGCAGGCGGATACGGCGTCAGGACAGGCAAGGGTCAAAACCAGGAGGACAAGGAAAAAACAGAGACTGGGAAAAATAGGAGCTAGGAGAAACGCTGGTTGACTTGGCAAAACAAGACGAACTGGCACAGAGAGACAGCAAACACAGGGATAAATACACCAGGGACTAATGGGGAAAACAGGAGACACCTGGAGGTGGGTGGTGACAATCACAAAGTCAGGTGAAACAGATCAGGGCGTGACAAAATGGCCATAGTATTCTTTAAATTATCAAGTATTAATTTATCTAACACAACTGGATATGTGAAAATGTGGTCTCCACTATCATAGCTTCCTCCAATTCAGTCATACCAGATCAGTAATTGTCTTACTTTAAGGAAAGGTTGAAGAATTCAACTGGTGTCTGTGTTTCTCTTTAGCTCCTGAATTGGGCTATTTTACCTGTGACCTCCATCATCATTCGTCCTGAGTCTGTTGACGTCTGAGGAGTGGCCTGTCCTCTCTCATCTCTCTGGGGCTGGAGTGTGGGATGGCAGTACACCCCCATGTACAAATGTATGAGCGCGCACACACACACAGACACATGCATGAACACACCCAATTTGAGTGAGTTCAGTAGTGTCTGTTTTCAAAGGGAACTCCCCCATCTCTCTACAACTCTGTTCTGGGTTTTTATGGTTTGTGTCTTCCTAAGGGCATCCATGCAGAACCAGGGGCAACATTCCCAAATGGTTTTGTGGGTGTCCGGTTGTCCTGACCAAACCTGGGTTCAAATAGTCAATTTTGTTTTCTTCCAAGTACTTTGATGTATTCAATTGGGCTAGCCTGGCACATTAGAAACAATGGAATTGTCCCGAAAGTGCAAACTCACCAGTCTGGCAATGCTAAAAGTATACAATTCTGAACCCTCCTTACCCAGCAGGCCTTAGAAAAGCAGCCCTGGGCACTTATTCATAAAGCGTCTCAAGAGTGGAGTGCTAATCTAGGATCAGTTTGACCTTTAGATCACAATTAATATAATTACATGGACAGGAGCACTCCCACTCTGAGATTCTTTGTGAATACGGGCCCTGGGCTTCTTTACTACAGCAGTCCTTTTGGGATTATGTGGTTCAAACTTGACTGAGTTGCTATCATTAAACGCATATCAGTAATATATGATATATGAGTAATATATCAGTAATATATAATAGATGAGTAATATATTACAGATATATTATAAATTACTCATATATTACTCATCTATTATATATTACTGATATATTACTCATATATCATATATTACAGATATATTACTCATACATCATATATTACTCATATATCATATATTACTCATAGATTACTCATATATTATAAATTACTCATATATTATAGATTACTGATATATTACTCATATATCATATATTACTGATATATTACAGATATATTATAAATTACTCATATATCAGTAATATATGATATATGAGTAATATATCAGTAATCTATAATATATGAGTAATTTATAATATATGAGTAATCTATGAGTAATATATGATATATGAGTAATATATGATGTATGAGTAATATATCTGTAATATATGATATATGAGTAATATATCAGTAATTTATAATATATGAGTAATATATCAGTAATATATGATATGAGTAATATATGAGTAATATGTGATATATGAGTAATATATCAGTAATATATGATCCTACACAGTTGCTATTACCTTACCTGCACTTTTAAGGGTCAGTGTTATCCGGGATCCTTGGGTCATTCCTACCCTAAACCCTAACCCTTATCCCCTACCCTAACCTTAACCCTTATCTATCCCTAACCTTAACCCTTACCATTACCATTTTAAATGTCAACTTCAATGGGGTAGGGATGTCCCAAGGATCCCTGATAGCACATACCTTTAAAGTACACCATTGGAATAGATGTGGTCACAGCATGTTAGTACATCAGACAATATCTACTGAATCTCAAGCGTAGAGAGTGGAAGAGGAAAGGAAAGGAAAAGAGCCTTCTGTCCCCCAGACAAAAGAGGAAAAATCTGTACATCCTTCCCCAGAGGATGAAAAGAGCGGTGGAGAGGGTCTGAAGATGTAGGAGGGGGTCTGGCAGGCTCTTAGTGATGATGAATGAGCTCCCCATCTATCACTCTGACAGGTGTCAGTGTGTCCCCGTCTCCCCCTCCCCCACACACCCTCACAAGATCAGGTGTCCCTTTTCACATTGGGGGGCCTGCGCGGGATGTCCCTGGGATGGGTCTGCACAGAGGCCCCCAAAGGAGGACAATGGGGGGTCAGAGCCTTTGTGGGGAAGAGTGTGTCAGAGATGTCCCCTAGTCCCTCTCTCTGTTCTTGTGTGTGAGGCTCTCCCTACGCCCTACTTTGAGTCTATAAACGTTGACAGAGGCTCATGTAACGCTTTGTGCCCCTCTGAAGTGCCGATGATGCATCAAACACTCTAAAGAGAGAAAGAGAAGGATACACACACACTTAATTTGCCAGTAAAACTAATCGCATTGATACAGTTGCAGCCAAATATATTGGCACCCTTGCACTATTTCTTCTGAAATAAGTTGAAGTTGATTTTCAACATTGCAGAAACAATTTCATTTTTGTAAACTTAAGTTGGATACAATTATTGGCACCCTGAAGTACTTGTTTTCACAGTCTTTGGCCAAGAGCTTGATGCACCGTTTTACTGGCAATTTGGATCAGCAACAAACTGCTCTTCAATGTTTGAGGGGTGCCGTCCACCAACTGCTGTTTTCAGATTTTGCCATTGGTTATGGATGTATTCAGATCTGGACTCTAAGTTGGCCGCTGCAGAACAGTCCAGTGTTTCCTCTTGAACCATTCCAGGTTGCTTTCGATGTGTTTTGGGGATTATTGTCCTGCTGGAAGATCCACAACCTTCAACGGACACACAGTTTTTGGACAGTTGGTTGAACATTGCACTCCAAAACACCTTGATGATCTCCTGAATTTATGATGACTTGCACAAGTTCCAGGCCCCTGTACAAGTGTCAGCAAAGTGACACCACAGCATTATTGAACCTCCCCCATGCTTGATTGTAGGGAGGTTGTTATTTTTCTTTGAATGCTTTGTTTGGTCGTTGATAAACAGAAAGACCCCATTGCTGAAGGAGACACAAGAAAGCCTGATTGAACTTCTCAAAAACCCACCTAAACAAGCTCTTTGGCAATACAGATCAGCGCTGTGTTTACCGACAACCAAATTAAGCTACTATCAAACATGGGGAGGTTTGATAATACTGTGGGGTTGCTTTGCTGCCTCTGGTACTGGGTGCCTTGAAAATGAGGGTGTTGATCAGGCTGTTGATCGTGGCCTCTGGAATGTTGTCCCACTCCTCTTCAATGGCTGTGCGAAGTTTCTGGATATTAGCGGGAACTGGAACGCGCTGTCGTACACGTCGATTCAGAGCATCCCAAACATGCTCAACGGGTGACATGTCTGGTGAGTATGCAGGCCATGGAAGAACTGGGACATTTTCAACTTCCAGGAATTGTGTACAGATCCTTGCATCATGGGGCTGTGCATTATCATGCTGAAACAAGAGGTGATGGTGGGGGATGAATGGCACGATAATGGGCCTCAGGATCTCTTCATGGTATCTCTGTGCATTCAAATTAGCGTTGATAAAATGCAATTGTGTTTGTTGTCCGTAGCTTATGCCTGCCCAAACATTAACCCCACCGCCACCATTGAGCACTCTGTTCACAACATTGATATATTAATGTGGGGCGGCAGGTAGCCTAGTAGTTAGAGTGTTGGGCCAGTAACCGAAAGGTTGCTCGATCAAATCCCGAGCTGACAAGGTAAAACAAAATCCCTGAGACGGTTTCTAACAGTTTGTGCATCAATTATTCTGTGGCGCAAACCCACAGTTTCAACAGCTGTCCAGGTGGCTGGTCTCAGACGATCCCGTAGGTGAAGAAGCCAGATGTAGAGGTCCTTGGATGTTGTGGTTACACGAGGTTGTGAGGCTGGTTGGACATAATTCTCTAAAATAACAATGCGGCTTATAGTAAAGAAATTCAAATGTAATTCTCTGGCAACAGCTCTGGTGGACATTCCTGCAGTCAGCATGCCAATTGCACACTCCCTCAACTTGAGACATCTGTGGCATTTTGTTGTGTGACAAAACTGCACATTTTAGAGTGGCCTTTTTTTGTCCCCAGCACAGGGTGCACCTGTGTGATGATCATACTATTTAATCAGCTTCTTGATATGCCACACCTGTCAGGTGGATGGATTATCTTGACAATTGCTCACTAACAGGGATGTAAACAAATGTGTGCACAAAATTTGAGCGAAATAAGCTTTTTGTGCGTTTGGAACATTTCTGGGATCTTTTATTTCAGCTCATGAAACATGGGACCGACTCTTTACGTTTATTTTTGTTCAGTGTATTTACATAATAGAAATGTGGGTACATTTGTGGAGACAAATCTTACTTACTCAACCTTTAAGTTTACAAAAATACAATTGGTTCTGCAGTTTTGTTCAATTTCAACGTATTTTAGACGAAATAGGGAATTGTTTAAAAAAAGTGTGAGAAAATATTTGTCCGTAACTGTATACAGTGCCTTCGTAAAGTATTCAGACCTCTTGACTTTTTCCACATTTTGTTACGTTGCACCCCTATTCTAAAATGGATTAAATAGTTTTTTCCCCTCATCAATCTACACACAATACCCCATAATGACCAAGTAAAAACAGGTTTTTAGAATTTTTTGCTAATTTATAAAATCTTAAAAACGTATCAAATTTACATATGTATCCAGACCCTTTAGTCAGTACTTTATTGAATCACCTTTGGCAGTGATTACAGCTTCGAGGCTTCTTGTATATGATGCTACAAGCTTTACACACCTGTATTTGGGGAGTTTCTCTCATTCCTCTGTCAGGTTGGATGGGGAGCGTTGCTGCACAGCTATTTTCAGGTCTCTCCAGATATGTTCAATCGGTTTCAAGTCTGGGCTCTGGCTGGGCCACTCAATGGCATTCAGAGACTTGTCCTAAGGCCACTCCTGCGTTGTCTTGGCTGTGTGCTTAGGGTCGTTGTTCTCTGGAGCAGGTTTTCATCAAGGATTTCTCTGTACTTTGCTTCATCTTTGCCTCAATCCTGATTCCTGCCTCTATCCTGACTAGTCTCCCAGTCCCTGCCACTGAAAAAACATTCCCACAGCATGCTGCTGCCACCACCATGTTTCACTGTAGGGATGGTGCCAGGTTTCCTCCAGACGTGATGCTTGGCATTCATGCCAAAGAGTTCAATCTTGGTTTCATCAGATCAGATAATCTTGTTTCTCATGGTCTGAGAGTCTTTAGGAGCCTTTTGCCAAACTCCAAGCGGGCTGTCGTGTCTTTTACTGAGGAGTGGCATCCGTCTGGCCGCTCTACCATAAAGGCCTGATTGTTGGAGTGCTGCAGAGATGTCCTTCTGGAAAGTTCTCCCATCTCCACAGAGGAACTCTAGAGCTCTGTCAGAGTGACCATCTGTTTCTTAGTCACCTACCTGACCAAGGCCCTTCTCCCCCGACCTCATGGCTTGGTTTTTGCTCTGACATGCACTGTCAACGTTTGGACCTTATATAGACAGGTGTGTGCCTTTCCAAATCATGTCCAATCAATTGAATTTACCACAGGTAGACTCCAATCAAGTTGTAGAAAAATCTCAAGGATGATCAATGGAAACAGGATGCACTTCGAGTCTCATAGCAAAGGGTCTGAATAGTTATGTAAATTAGATATTTATTTTTTTCCCTTTTTTTATACAAATATATCTAAAAACCTGTTTTCGCTTTGTCATTATGGGGTATTGTGTGTAAATTGTATATTTAATCCATTTTAGAATGAGGCTGTAACATGACAACATGTGGAAAAAGTGAAGGGGTCTGAACACTTTCCGAAGGCCCTGTATATAGGCCTATAGAGATAGAGAGAGAAGAAGTGATATGTACACTTTCCAAAGGCCCTGTATATAGGCCTATAGAGATAGAGAGAGAGAAGAAGTGATATGTACACTTTCCGAATGCCCTGTATATAGGTCTATAGAGATAGAGAGAGAGAAGAAGTGACATGTACACTTTCCGAAGGCCCTGTATATAGGCCTGTAGAGATAGAGAGAGAAGAAGTGATATGTACACTTTCCGAATGCCCTGTATATAGGTCTATAGAGATAGAGAGAGAGAGAAGAAGTGATATGTACACTTTCCGAAGGCCCTGTATATAGGCCTATAGAGAGAGAAGAAGTGATATGTACACTTTCCGAAGGCCCTGTGTATAGGCCTATAGAGATAGAGAGAGAAAGAAGAAGTGATATGTACACTTTCCGAAGGCCCTGTATATAGGTCTATAGAGATAGAGAGAGAAGTGATATGTACACTTTCCGAAGGCCCTGTGTATAGGCCTATAGAGATAGAGAGAGAAAGAAGAAGTGATATGTACACTTTCCGAAGGCCCTGTATATAGGTCTATAGAGATAGAGAGAGAAGTGATATGTACACTTTCCGAAGGCCCTGTATATAGGCCTGTAGAGATAGAGAGAGAAGTGATATGTACACTTTCCGAAGGCCCTGTATATAGGCCTGTAGAGATAGAGAGAGAAGAAGTGATATGTACACTTTCCGAAGGCCCTGTATATAGGCCTGTAGAGATAGAGAGAGAAGAAGTGATATGTACACTTTCCGAAGGCCCTGTATATAGGCCTGTAGAGATAGAGAGAGAAGAAGTGATATGTACACTTCCAGAAGGCCCTGTATATAGGCCTATAGAGATAGAGAGAGAAGTGACATGTACACTTTCCAAAGGCCCTGTATATAGGCCTATAGAGATGGAGAGAGAAGTGAGATGTACACTTTCCAATGTTAGCATTTCACTTCATGTGGAAATGAACAGACTGAGGAATGAATGAGCAATACATCTGTCTGTGAACAAATCTCAGATTCCACTCAGCTAAATGATATGGAATGTAGCCTGCGTGACTGTACTGAATCTATAGATATAAGGGTGCCATGTGGCTCACAGATTGTGCAGTCCCTCCCTGCCCTGTGTATGTCAATTCTGAGTAAATGCGTCCTACGAGACCCTTCAGTTTTTGCTTACTGGTATTCTTCATTGACTCATTGGGCCTCCCCCCCCCCCCTCTCATCCCCCCTCTTCCTGTCTCAGACTGCCAGTCGGACGTGGCTCTCCAGTTGTTGACAACACGTTGTCAGGGGAAACGGAGCTGTTTCGTCCGAGCGTCCACGCAAGAGTTTGGGGACCCCTGCTACTTGGGCACCAGGAAATATCTCAGTGTCATCTACGCATGTGGTGAGTCTCCAGTTGTCCCGATACCTGGGCAGCTGTTTTTTTTACATGACACCTAGTCAGCAGTTCCGAATGCAGACAGTAGAGGGAGGTGTTCTCTCATGTATGTGGATGGGGGGCTGATTGATACAGCTACGTTCTGTACGTGTCCCAAGTTTTTGTCTGTCTCTTAGCTCTGTCGTCTGTCTGTCTCTCTTTCTCGTTCTATCTCTCTCCCTCTCTATTTAGTCATTAATGTCTGATGACTCTCTGATGTTTATGGAGTGGTGCTCGTCTGCTCGTTTATGATTTTTGTCTCGACGGAAGAGAGAGGAGCTTCCTCCCTGTCTACCTAGCCACCACACCCCCAGGCTAATCCTGAGCTGTCACACTATAACTCATTAACACACACACACATTCACAAACGAATGGGCACATATACACACACATACAGTACATACATGCACACACATACACACACCCCCAGGCTAATCCTGAGCTGTCACACTATAATTCATTAACACACACACACTCACACATTCACAAACTAATGGACACACACACACACACACACTAATGCTGAGCTGTCACACTATAGTTCATTAACACACACACACTCACACATTCACAAACTAATGGACACGGATTGTGTATTGGAGTGTCAGTGTAGTATGTGTAAGTGTGTGGGTAGAGTCCAGTGAGTGTGCACAGAGCCAGTGCAAGAGTGTCAGTGCAAAAAAATGAAAACAAAATACACACACGTTGTCCAGACACCTGCTGATCCAGGAAGTCAATCCATCAGTGCCAGGGTCTAGAGCCTCTCAGACCGGACATGTCAACAAGCACACACACAATTTCTAAGCCCACCTAACCCACACACTTATACACAACCCCCTAATGCCCCGAACCCTGTTTGAATGGTCTCCAAGAGCTGTCCAGTGCCTATCGTAACAGCAACAGGGGAACTCAGATTTGAGACTCTTTTTGGTATTTTTCATGTTATTGGAGACATTTGGGCTCAATCTCTGTCTGACCCTCCTTATCTGTATTTGATAACCAGAGTGCCAGAGTGTGCTCTTGGACAGTTTCAGAGATGTGGAGTGTGTGAGGAGGGGGCCACACAAACACACACACTTCCAGTGATGTGGAGTGTGTGAGGAGGGGGCCACACAAACACACACACTTCCAGTGATGTGGAGTGTGTGTGTCAGGAAGGGGCTAGGTAGGGGGAATGGGGGGCCAAGGAAAATAAAGGGTGTAGGACAGGGGGAGAGGGGATGAAGAAATCGTTCTAGCTTTAGTAGACATGAAGTCACCAGGAGCTTGAGGCTTTAGGTAGTTGTAATTTTGGAGTATTCTCTTTCACGGCTGGTAATATGTATGAGTGTGTGTCTGTGACCCCGTGTGTGTGGGGAGGGGGGGGCATTGTGTTTTTGCATACGTATGTGTGTGTCACGAGAGCAAAATGTGTCTCAAAGTGGCTTATAGCATGGGGTCAATCGCTTTGACCATTTGTACCGTCCTCCATATGAATTTACGTAGGCAACATCCAAGGAATAGCCAACTCCTCACTCACACATTCATGCATACACACACACTCACTCACTCACTCACTCCACTGTCAGGCATCATTTGAACCCAAGTCCCACAGGAGGAAATCCCTATGGCTTGTTTATTTGTGAACGAGGCGCTGCATTAGCCTGATTAGGCCAGGCAATATACTAGAGACACTTTCACTTTCATTACATTGACCTATGTAGGACCCTATAGCAGCTTAATAGTTAGAATATAGGTTTCCCTTTTTGAATTTTGTTCAATCTTTGTGTCAAGTGATTATCTTTTTGTTTTCTCATGATTTGGTTGGGTCTAATTGTGTTGCTCTGTGGGGTCTGTTTGCCCCAGGACCAACTTGCTTAGGGGACTCCTCTTCATGTTTATTTCTCTGTAGATGATGACTTTGTTATGGAAGGATTGGGAATAGCTTCCTTTTAGATGGATTTACAGTTTACACTTCTACAACACCTATATAGGTATAAGGAATAAGCTGGGTGTATTTGATAAATGGGCCTGCCCAAGGCCCTTTATATTAAAGAGGTTGATACCACCGAGATCCTGTTACAATTTTATTCATTCTAATATGTACTTCTATGGTTGATACTGTGAAGTTGATCTTGTAGTGGTGCATTTTCCTCTGTGCATTCTAGCATCCACAGGTGGTAGTTTAGCACCACTCTGCACGCTAGTTTGTCCATTTCGTCTTGCGGTTCCAGCCCTATCAATGATTTGTGAAGCATCTACAGTGCCTTCGGAAAATATTCAGACCCCTTGACTTTTTCCACATTTTGTTACGTTAGACTTATTCTAAAATGGATATATTTTTTTTATTCCAAAGCAATCTACTATCAACCTACACACAATACCCCATAATGACAAAGAAAAAAAAGTATTTTTAGAAATGTTTTGAAATGTCTTATTTACATAAGTATTCAGACCCTTTGCTGTGAGACTCGAAATTGATCTCCGCTGCATCCCGTTTCCATTGATCATCGTTGAGATGTTTCTACATCTTGATTGGAGTACACATGGGGTAAATTCAATTGATTGGACATGATTTGGAAAGGCACACACCTGTCTATATAAGGTCCCACAGTTGAACATGCATGTCAGAGCAAATACCAAACCATGATGTCGCGGAATTGTCCGTAGAGCCCAGAGACAGGGCTGTGTCGAGGCACAGATCTGGGGAAGGGTACCAAAACATTTCTGCAGCATTGAAAGTCCGCAAAAACACAGTGGCCTTCATCATTCTTTAATGGAAGAAGTATGGAACCACCAAGAGTCTTCCTAGAGCTGGCCGCCCGGCAAAACTGAGCAATTGGGGGAGAAGGGCCTTGGTCAGGGAGATGAGAAAGAACCCGATGGTCACTCTGACAGAGCTCTAGAGTTCCTCTGTGGAGATGGGAGAACCTTCCAGATGGACAACCATCTCTGCAGCACTCCACCAATCAGGCCTTTATGTTAGAGTGGCCAGACAGAAGCCACTCCTCAGTAAAATGCACATGACAGACCGCTTGCAGTTTGCCAAAAGAGGGAGGGAGAGGTCATGAGCAGATGAGCTCCCACATTTTTCAGCATGTTTTTAAAAATAGATCGATTTAGACAAACTTAGATTTTTTGGCAGTGACATATGCAGGATGCTACCCTAAACAACATAACCTTCACTATGTCACCAGGACATATACAGGATACTACCCTAAACAACATAACCTACACTATGTCACCAGGACATATACAGGATGCTACCCTAAACAACATAACCTTCACTATGTCACCAGGACATATACAGGATGCTACCCTAAACAACAATGATATCTGGAAATGTGCATGTACACCCTGGCCCAGCTACTGTTGCAAGCCCCAATTCTGACTTGTGCTCTGATATCTGCTTCACTGATTTCTGCTCTCGTAAAAGCCTGGGTTTGCTCCACATTAACACTAGAAGCTTATTACTTAAAATGGATCAATTGAAAGTGTGGGTTCACAGCTCCAATCCAGATGTGTTGGTCATTACTGAGACATGGTTAAGGAAGTGTGTTTTGAATACTGATGTTAACCTTTCTGGTTATAACCTTTTTCGGCAAGACAGATCTTCCAAAGGTGGGGGAGTGGCAATCTTTACCAAGGATCACCTTCAGTGCTCGGTTGTTTCCACCAAGTCTGTCCTCAAACAATTTGATTTGCTGGTTTTAAGTATTCAACTTTCAAATAGCTCTTTGTTGACTTTTACTGGGTGCTATCATCCTCCATCATATTACACTAAGTCTGAATGTGTCCTGCTAGGTGACCTAAACTGGGACATGCTTAAACCACCTGACCAAGTCCTAAAGCAATGGGACTCCCTAAATCTTTCTCAGATTATCACCAATCCCACAAGGTATGACTCCAAACACCCAGAAAACACCAGACTGATACCTATCAGGATTATTTGTGAGGATAACATCAAGCCTGGGACATCAAGTTCTTCCTTATACCTCTTCAAGGCTTGATGTTATCCTCACAAATAATCCTGATAGGTATCAGTCTGGAGTTTTCTGTAATTACCTTAGTGATCTCTGTTTTATAGCCTGTGTTCGTAATGGCTGCTCAGTGAAACGACCTGTCCTGATTTGTCATAGACGCTTGCTAAAAAACTTCCTTCATGAACTGGCCTCTGTAAAATGGTATAGAATCAGGTTGATCCCCTCTGTTGAAAACGCTTGGACCTCTTTTTTTATATTTACAGTGGTATCGTTAACAAACACACCCCCATAAAGAAAAAACACAAGTTCAGCCCCTGGTTCGACCGTGATCTTGCAGAGTTACTCCACCTCAAGAACTCTTTCTTCTTTAAGGTTGCTGCCCCTATCATCGCCAAGCCTATCTCCAACCTTTTTAACCTGTCTCCTTTCTGGGGAGGTTCCCATTGCTTGGAAGGCAGCCATGGTTCGTCCTTTATTTAAAGGGGGAGATCAAGCTGATCCTAACTGTTATAGGCCTATTTATATTTTGCCCTGTTTATCAAAAGTGTTGGAACAACTTGTCAATAATCAACTGACTGGCTTTCTTGATGTCTATAGTATTCTCTCTGGTATGCAATCTGGTTTCCGCTCAGGTTAAGGATGTGTCACTGCAACCTTAAAGGTCCTCAATGATGTCACCATTGCCCTTGATTCTAAGCAATGTTGTGCTGCTATATTTATTGACTTGGCCAAAATCTTTTGATACGGTAGACCATTCCATTATTGTGGGCCGGCTAAGGAGTATTGGTGTCTCTGAGGGGTCTTTGGCCGGGTTTGCTAACTACCTCTCTCAAAGAGTGCAGTGTATAAAGTCAGAAAAACTGCTGTCTCAGCCACTGCCTGTCACCAAGGGAGTACCCCATGGCTTAATCCTAGGCCCCTTCTCAATTTACATCAACAACAAGCTCTCTCATCCATTTATAAGCAGATGATACAGTCTTAAACTCACCTGGCCCCTCCCCAGATGTTGTGTTAAATGCTCTACAACAAAGCTTTCTTAGTGTCCAACAAGCTTTCTCTGCCCTTAACCTTGTTCTGAACACCTCCAAAACAAAGGTCATGCGGGTTGGTAAGAAGAATGCCCCTCTCCCCACCGGTGTGATCACTACCTCTGAGGGTTTAGAGCTTGAGGTAGTCACCTCATACAAGTACTTGGGAGTATGGCTAGATGGCACACTGTCCTTCTGTCAGCACATATCAAAGCTGCAGGCTAAAGTTAAATCTAGACTTCCTCTATCGTAATCTCTCCTCTTTCACCCCAGCTGCCAAACTAACCCTGATTCAGATGACCATCCTACCCATGTGTCACGACTTCGACTGAAGTCGGTTCCCCTCCTCATTCGGCAGCATTCGGCAGTCGACTTCACCGGTCTTCTAATCATCACCGATCTACTTTTCATTTTCCATTTGTCTTGTCTTGTTTTTCACACAGCTGGTTTGCATTCCCCATCATTATCTGTTGTGTATTTAACCCTCTGTTTTCCCCCATGTCCTTGTGTGTGATTGTTTATTGTTAAGCCGTTTCTTTCCGGCTGGTGCATTTATTTTATGCCTCGCCTGTTTTGCGTTTGGCATGTGTCTTTGTATTTACGCGTTTAGCGTTTTGCTAGATATTTTGTTTGAGAAAAGTTTTTGCTCACTCAATACTGTTCTCCTGTGCCTGACTTCTATGCACCAGCTACACAAGAGCCTGACACCATGCTAGATTACGGAGACATAATTTATAGATCGGCAAGTAAGGGTGCTCTCGTGCGGCTAGATGTTCTTTACCATTCGGTCATCAGATTTTCCACCAATGCTCCTTATAGAACACATCACTGCACCGTGTAAACTGGTCATCTCTGTATACCCGTCGCAAGACCCACTGGTTGATGCTTATTTATAAAACCCTCTTAGGCCGCACTCCCCCCTATCTGAGAGATCTACTTCAGCCCTCATGCTCCACATAAAACACCCGCTCTGCCAGTCACATTCTGTTAAAGGTCCCCAAAGCACACATCCCTGGGTCGCTCGTATTTTCAGTTTGCTGCAGCTAGCGACTGGAACGAGCTGCAACAAACACTTAAACTGGACAGTTTTATCTCAATCTCTTCATTCGAAGACTCATTCATGAACACTCTTACTGGCAGTTGTGGCTGCTTTGCGTGATGCATTATTGTCTCTACCTTCTTGCCCTTTGTCCTGTTGTCTGTGCCCAATCATGTCTGTACCATGTTTTGTGCTGCTACCATGTTGTTGTCATGTTGTGTTGCTACCATGCTGGGTTGTCATGTGTTGCTGCCTTGCTATGTTGTTATCTTAGGTCTCTATGTTGTGTTGTCTCTCTTGCCTTGGTGTGTGTTTTGTACTATATTTATACAGTTGAAGTCGGAAGTTTACATACACCTTAGCCAAATACATTTAAACTCAGTTTTTTACAATTCCTGACTTTTAATCCTAGCAACTGTCCCTGTTTTAGGTCAGTAAGGATCACCAATATATTTTAAGAATGTGAAATGTCAGAATAATAGTAGAGAGAATGATTTATTTCCGCTTTTATTTCTTTCATCACATTCCCAGTGGGTCAGAAGTTTACATTCACTCAGTTAGTATTTCACTCACTCGCCCCAAACTTCTGACCCGCTGGAATTGTGATACAGTGAATTATAAGTGAAATAATTTGTCTGCAAACAATTGTTGGAAAAATTACTTAGATAGATGTCCTAACCGACGTGCCAAAACTATAGTTTGTTAACAAGAAATTTGTGGAGTGGTTGAAAATCGAGTTTTAATGACTCCAACCTAAGTGTTATGTAAACCTCTGACTTCAATCCCAGGCCCCGTCCCTGCAGAAGGCCTTTTGCCTTTTGGTAGGGTGTCATTGGAAACAAAAATTTTTTCTTAACTTAATTGCCTAGTTAAATAAAGGTTAAATAAAATTAATTAATAAAACCTAAAAGACTCTTAAGACCATGAGAAACAAGATTCTCTGGTCTGATGAAACCAAGATTGAACTCTTTGGCCTGATTGCCAAGCATCACTTGGAGAAAGAAAACCTGGCACCATCCCTACGGTGATGCATGGTGGTGGCAGCATCACGCTGTGTTTTTTTTTTTTCAGCGGTACGGACTGGGAGACTAGTCAGGATAGAGGCAAAGTTGAACAGAGCAAAGTACAAAGAGATCCTTGATGAAAGCCTGCTCCAGAGTGCTCAGGACCTCAGACTGGGGTGAAGGTTCACCTTCCAACAGGACAATGACCCTATTCACACAGCCAAGACAATGAAGGAGTGGCTTTGGAACAAATGTCCTTGAGTGGCCCAGCCAGAGACCTGACTTGAACCCAATCTAACATCTCTGTAGAGACCTGAAAATAGCTGTGCAGCAACGCTCCCAATCCAACCTGACAGAGCTTGAGAGGATCTGCAGAGAGGAATGGGAGAAACTCCCCAAAAACTGGTGTGCCAAGCTTGTAGTGTCATACTCAAGAAGACTCGAGACTGTAATCGCTGCCAAACGTGCTTCGACAAAGTACTGAGTAAAGGGTCTGAATACTTATGTCATTAGGACATTTTTCTAAAAACCTGTTTTTCCTTTGTCATTATGGTGTATTGTGTGTAGATTGATGAGGGGGGGGACTATTTAATCCATTCTAGAATAAAGATGTAATGTAACAAAATGTGGAATAAGTCAATGGTTCTGAATGCACTGTATATAGGCCTAATAAAGTTTTTAAATTGGACTGCCGCAGGCTATCGTGTGGCTGTATATTCCTGTATTGGGGTCAGTGTTGGCTGTGGGGGTCCCAGTAACCCAGACCCCTCAGCCCTACTTTCTCAGACCTTCCATTCCCAGCTGGCCACTCTTCTTATCTCACCACCACTTCCTTCCTCTCTGGGGCCAAACACTGCCTGCATGGCCTCCTGCACACAGAGAGAGACACAGCCACAGGGCTTCCTGATATGTGTGTGTGTGTAAATTGGTACTAAAGCCCTGCATAGCATGGCACACGCCGAACCTCATCTACTTCTAGCTTCAAAGGAAGCGTAAAGATCTCTCCCAGAGCTCCTCAGAGAAATTAGAGCAATAAACACACACACACTCACCCCCACCCACACCCTGACGACTGAACCCTGACCATCAAGCCCGCCCTGCCGGTGACCGTCTGTTTCCACAATTTGTTTGTTCGACACAATGTATCCGTGACTAAGTGGCAGTATGTGTGTGTGCGTGCGTACGTGTGTGGAGCAAGCCGTTGAACCCTTTCTTCAGTATACCTAACACCAGTGTCTAGTTCACTGGGTCCTAGCCTCTGGTGCTAGCCTCCAGCCTGTAGTATGCTCCTGTCCCCAGTCCTTAAGTGCTGCAATTAATCCATTTCCTGTAACCAATCACCTGCCTTCAATTGACATTCTTTTTTATCCCCTGTAGAAACCCACAACTAACTTGCACTCGTTCACAGACTTGTTCTGGCGTTCAGAGGGCCATTCGGGGCTATCCATTACACTAGAGCGCAGTGAGAGGAAGTCTATTGGAAGTTGGGAAGTTTGAAGAGGGAGACTTTCTCTTGATAAGTCAGTGGGGTTTTAAAACCTGAGGGAGGAGGGCTTGGAGGGCTGTTAATGTGTGTGTGTGTGTGTGTGTGTGTGTGTGTTCAGCTGCAGGCCAGCTAGTCAGCAATGGGTCCACTGGGCCTCCCTCTGCCTCTGCATCCTGTCTGTTATAGATACATGTAGTTCTGTCCTTGAGCTGTTCTTGTCCATGAATGTTCTGCATCCTGTCTGTTATAGATACATGTAGTTCTGTCCTTGAGCTGTTCTTGTTTATTAATGTTCTGCATCCTGTCTGTTATAGATACATGTAGTTCTGTCCTTGAGCTGTTCTTGTCCATGAATGTTCTGCATCCTGTCTGTTATAGATACATGTAGTTCTGTCCTTGAGCTGTTCTTGTTTATTAATGTTCTGCATCCTGTCTGTTATAGATACATGTAGTTCTGTCCTTGAGCTGTTCTTGTTTATTAATGTTCTGCATCCTGTCTGTTATAGATACATGTAGTTCTGTCCTTGAGCTGTTCTTGTCCATGAATGTTCTGCATCCTGTCTGTTATAGATACATGTAGTTCTGTCCTTGAGCTGTTCTTGTCTATTCATTTTCTGCATCCTGTCTGTTATAGATACATGTTGTTCTGTCCTTGAGCTGGTCTTGTCTATTCATGTCATGTTTCATGTTTTGTGACCCCAGGAAGAGTAGCTAATGGGGATCCTAATAAAATACCAAATACAGTTTAAACACACACACATACATCTAAAGGACTAACCACTGGTCTCTAGTGGTTTTGTGGTCTCCGTTGCCTGTCGAGCTGTATGTGAGTATGAGAAGTAGAAGAATCCTAATGTCCGTCTGAAATGGCACCCTATTCCTTATATAGTGCACTGTTTTAGCCACAGTCCTATGGGCTCTAATTGCATCCATAGTTTCTGTTCCAATCAGTGGAGGCTGGTGGGAGGAGCTATAGGAGGACATGTCTGGAATGGAACATATGGAACGGTATCAAACACATCACAGGGTACCAGTTCGAAAATGTATGCACTCTACCGTAAGTCGCTCTGGATAATAGGGTCTGCTAAATGACTAAAATGTAAAATGTGAAAATCACACATATGGAAACCACATGTTTGACTCCGTTCCATTTGTTCCGTTCCAGCCATTACAATGAGCCTGTCCTCCTATAGCTCCTCCCACCAGCTTCAACTAGTTCCAATTTTCCCACACTTGCCACTACTACTTCTCCTACTTAGAACGTAGTCAAATCAAATTCTATTTGTGTCATGCTTCCTAAACAACATGTGTAGACTAACAGTGAAATTCTTACTTACTTCCCAACAATACAGAGAGAGAAAAAGAGAACTTGGCTATATACACGGTGTACCAGTACCGAGTCGATATGCAGGGGTACGAGGTAATTGAGGTAGATATATACATATAGGTAGGGATAACTAGGCAACAGGATAGATAGTAAACAGTAGCAGCATGTGATGAGTCAAGAGTTAGTGCAAAAAGTGTCAATGCAGATAGTCCAGGTAGCTATTTGGTTAACTATATCACTAACTAATCAAATCAAATGTTATTGGTCACATACACGTGTTCAGCAGATGTTATTGGTCACATACACGTGTTTAGCAGATGTTATTGGTCACATACACGTGTTCAGCAGATGTTATTGCTCACATACACGTGTTCAGCAGATGTTATTGGGTTTGTAGCGAAATGCTTATGTAGCTGGATAACTATTTAGCTGTCTTATGGCTTGGAGGGTAGAAGTTGTTCAGGGTCCTGTTGGTTCCAGACTTGGTGCATCAGTATCGCTTGCCGTGCGAGAGTCAAGTTCAGGCCAGTCAAGTTCTTCCACAACGATCTCATCAAATCATTTCTGAATGGACTTCGCTTTCTGCACAGGGGCATTGTCATGCTGAAACAGGAAAGGGCCTTCCCCAAACTGTTGCCACTGTTGGAACTCACTAGTGAGTGTTGCGACCGAGGACAGACGATTTTAATGCGCTACCAGCTTCAGCACTTGTTGGTTCCGTTCTGTGAGCTTGTGTGGCCTACCACTTCTCGGATGAGCCGTTGTAGCTCCTAGACGTTTCCACTTCACAATAACAGCACTTACAGTTGACCGGGGCAGCTCGAACTGACTTGTTGGAAAGGTGGCATCCTATAACGGTGCCACGTTGAAAGTTACTGAGGTCTTCAGTACATTCTACTGCCAATGTTTGTCTATGGAGATTGCATGGCTGTGTGCTCGATTGAATACACCTGTCAGCAACAGATGTGGCTGAAATAGCCGAATCAACTCATTTGAAGGGTTGGCCACATAGTTTTGTATATACTGTATAGTGTATGACCTTGCGACTCTGACCAGACATTCTACCTGGCTGTGTGTGAGGGTGTTGGGGGGTGGGGTTGTGTGTGTGTGTGTGTGTGTGTGTGTGTGTGTGCGTGTGTGTGTAGCTGGATACCATTGCTCATAAAAGGTAGTGAATCCAATTGGTAACGCCATTCCTGTTTCTCTCTGGCACACACACACACACACACACACACACATACACATTGGTTTTGTCTGTTATTTTTGAGCAAATCACTGTCCACAAAGCTGACCTTTTTAGCAGGAACATCAACTTTTCAGCAAAAAAAGTACCGTTCAAAAGCATCTGAAAAATGTTAATACATCAAATTGAGTCCGACTATCTACTGAGCTGAGTTGCGTTTATTTCAGTTAAGTGTTGCTCTACGGGTGTCGTCTGTGCACTTCACCCAAGCTCTCCCGTCAGCGAATCAGACCCAGAGGAAGGCACTGGAGGCCTTTTGCCGCTCGTTGGTGGGCGGCTGAGTGGGCGGTTGCCGTGGTGATTTGCTGATGCCAGGTGGTCAGGGGATTGTGCTTGGTCAGCGTTTTTAGCCAGCTGATGTCTGTCCCGCTCCCACACAATCTAGCGTACTCACATTATCCAGTAGCGGCTGGCACAAACACACACACACATATACACACACACATGGACACGTATGTATGCAACGATGCACACATACTGTACATACACGCACGCACACATACACACACACACACATAACACACAGTGCACTTTGTACAGCTCTCAGTTTAATACACTTGATATGGAATCAGTGTTTGGTGCCTAAGGGCCATACAGTAAGAGCTTTGATCAGATTAGAGTGTTTTTCTAACAAAGTGGATTACATGTTAAAAGGTGTTTTGTTCCCTATATTCCATTTAATGTTCTAGTGGGTTCTAAAACATATTCAGTTTCTCCATTTCTCTCTGTCATCCCTCTCTCACTGCGTCTGTGTCTCAGTCACTCTCTTTCTCGCTGTATCCCTCGCTGAAACACTCTCTCACTCTGTACCCATCTCTCCATCTCTCTTTCTCTCACTCCCTGTGTGTCGCTCTCTCTCTATTTGATCTCTCTGTTCTCGGTCTCTCTCTCTCTGTACCCCCTCGCTCTCTTCTTCTCTTTTCTCTCTCTCTCTCTCTCTCTCTCTCTCTCTCTCTCTCTCTCTCTCTCTCTCTCTGTGTCTCTCTGGCTGATTCTCTTTGGGTGGTTTGCATACAGTAAACAATGGCGTCCTTATGTTAGGAAATGTCCAAACTTTTTGTTAATTCCCGTCAATGCTAATCAAATCACATCCATGAGGAAATCTCTCCTTCTCTCTTACCCTCTCTAGTTCTCTCACTCATTCTCCAAGTCAATCATTCATTCATTCACTCATTCTCTCTTTGATTCTCTCTCTATCTCACTTTTTTTTCTTTCACCATTCGGTCTCTGTGAAGGACAGTTCCATTGTGGACCCTCTGTTCAATGTGAATGACGAGAGCTTGTTTTGTTGCAAATGTGACTTTTGTTTAATTTCATATTCATACCATGAAATTAGAATAAACAACATATATAATCTATATAATCACCCACTAACAGTTAATTAGCACTGTACAATAACTGATCAACACTGGCAGAGGGGGTATGCACTGTAGAGTACAAAGCTAATCTAATATTAGCGGTTAATTAGCACTGTACAATAACTGATCAACACTGGCTGAGGGGGTATGCACTGTAGAGTACAAAGCTAATGGTAACAGTAGCGGTTAATTAGCACTGTACAGTAATGGATCAACACTGGCTGAGGGGGTATGCACTGTAGAGTACAAAGCTAATCTAATATTAGCAGTTAATTAGCACTGTACAATAACGGATCAACACTGGCTGGGGGGTATGCACTGTAGAGTACAAAGCTAATCTAACAGTAGCGGTTAATTAGCACTGTACAATAACGGATCAACACTGGCTGAGGGGGTATGCACTGTAGAGTACAAAGCTAATCTAACAGTAGCGGTTAATAGCACTGTACAATAACTGATCAACACTGGCTGAGGGGGTATGCACTGTAGAGTACAAAGCTAATCTAACAGTAGCGGTTAATTAGCATTGTACAATAACGGATCAACACTGGCTGAGGGGGTATGCACTGTAGAGTACAAAGCTAATCTAACAGTAGAGGTTAATAGCACTGTACAATAACTGATCAACACTGGCTGAGGGGGTATGCACTGTAGAGTACAAAGCTTATGTAACAGTAGCGGTTGATTGTGGAGCGCCAAGAAGAAGTCAGTCTGGCCAGGCCTAGGCTGTGTCTGAAATAGCACCCTATTCCCGACGTAGTGCCCCACTTTTGACCAGAAAAAGTAGTCCACCATATAAGGAATAGGGTTTCATTTGGGATGCTGCCCTAGTCTAGCGACAGAAGACTGACTAGCTTTTCTATTGCTTGTATGACGTTAGCGCTTTGCCTTTGATGGTCTATTATGAAAATAAATAAAAGCAGAGGAACAAAGTTCCATGCCAGCGGATGGAGAGATAGAGGCTTTGATCGCTCTATCAACTATCAACAGACGACTTGGTAAACATGGCCCGGACTGTAACACAGAGAGAGGGGGGTTGTGGGGGTGGGGGGTGGGGTTGTGTGTAGGGGTTTGCGTCCACCTTATCCACCTGCCCACCAGTCTTATCTTATCTCCAGCATGTCTCCACTATCATGTGCTTATCTTGTCTCTCTTACCTCGCCCAATCATAGTGCGGGATCATAGAGGTCAGAGGGCATGGTCGGGGTTGCTATGGGACACAAAAAGGGGGACCCTCTGAAGACTTTAAAAAAAGACAACGTCCAACCTTGATTCAATAGGCACATTGTTTACATTTGTATGCACTTTGCTGCTTAAAGAAAATAGAACACATGGCCGTTATCTCTCCAAGTATCTATCCAAGTGTTTTTTTTTGTCCTTCCAGATGCAGTACAGTAGACACACTGCTGTGTGCAGGGCCTCTGCCTTTTGTTTCCACGGGGCCCATCGGATGGTCATTTTAGAGACAAGCTACTCCGGTGGCCCTGGTTCTAATCAAAGACCCATGTGTTGTGTGTTCCATCCCCTTGTCACAGTTCCAGCTCCCTCTCCTTGTCTCTGATCTAATAGACAAATAAGTGTTGTGTTTTTTCCAGTGAGGGGAAAGCTCTCATTTCTCTATTAAGCCATTGTGTTGTCCTCAAAAGCTTTAGAAATGGGACAAAAGGAACATACACCCCCGCGCACACACATGCACACACACACACACAGGCACTGTGGTTTTTCACCTCAGTTATTTTCCCAAATGTGTTTCCCAATGGCGTCTTTGTTGGTCTGGAAAGTCGGGAAAACTCTGGACATACAATAGTAGCCTAACACACTGAAATTATCCTCACGATGCTCTAAGCAAGTTAGTGACTAGTGATGTGCTGTGTAGAGACACTAATGATTTCCAGTAAATAGCAGGTTTTGGGTTTCTTTCAGAGGGAGAGGGAGAGAGAGACCCCCAGTCGTACACTAGCCCAAGCCAATGGCATGTACCAGATGCTCAGCAGGCTCTGCTCACACATACTGTTCTGATGCCAAACCACACGACTAACAACATTGGAAACTTTATGGAACACAGTCTTCACTATCTCATCCTGGAATATTTGACCTCTCAGCTTTCCCTATCAAATCAAAAAATGTCAAACAGAGAAATGAAAAAACTTAACAACAATGACAAATGGTTCGATGAACAATTCAATAACCTAAGAAAGAAATTGAAACCTATCCAACCAAAAAATCTAACCAAAATAAACACTAAACAAACAACAACACGAAGAGTTGTCTATCCAAAATGTAGATGTATGGGTAAACCACTTCTCCAATCTTTTTGTCCCGATAACAAAGAACAAACATCAAAAACATGTACATGATCAAATACAAATCTTAGAATCAACTACCAGAATCCACTGGATTCTACAATTACATTGAATGAACTACAGGACAAAAAACAAACTGTCCAACCCAAAAAGGCCTGTGGTGTTGATGGTATCCTCAATGAAATGAGAAAATATACAGACCACAAATTCCAATTGGCTATTCTTAAACTCTTTAACATCATCCTTAGCTGTGGCATCTTCCCCAATATTTGGAACCAATTACTGATCATCCCAATCCACAAAAGTGGAGACAAATTTGACCCCAATAACTACCGTGGGATATGCGTCCACAGCAACCTTGGGAAAATCCTCTGCATTATCATTAACAGCCGACTCATACATTTCCTCAGTGAAAACGATGTACTGAGCAAATGTCAAATTGGCTTTTTACCAAATTACCATACGACAGACCACGTATTCACCCTGCACACCATAATTGACAAACAAACAAACCAAAACAAAGGCAAAGTCTTCTCATGCTTTGTTGATTTCAAAAAATCTTTTGACTCAATTTGGCATGAGGGTCTGCTATACAAATTGATGGAAAGTGGTGTTGGGGGAAAAACGTACGACATTATAAAATCCATGTACACAAACAAGTCTGCTGTTAAAATGGGCAAAAAACACACATTTCTTTCCACAGGGCCGTGGGGGGAGACAGGGATGCAGCTTGAGCCCCACCCTCTTCAACATATATATTAACGAATTGGCAAGGGCACTAGAACAGTCTGCAGCACCCGGCCTGACTCTAATAGAATCTGAAATCAAATGTCTACTGTTTGCTGATGATCTGGTGCTTCTGTCCCCAACCAAGGAGGGCCTACAGCAGCACCTAGATCTTCTGCACAGATTCTGCCAGACCTGGGCCCTGACAGTAAATCTCAGTGAGACAAAAATCAAATCAAATGGTATTGGTCACATAAACATGGTTACCAGATGTTAATGCGAGTGTGCTTGTGCTTCTAGTTCCGACAGTGCAGCAATATCAACAAGTAATCTAACAATTCCACAACAACTACCTAATACACACAAATCTAAGTAAAGGGATGGAATAAGATTATGTACATATAAATATATGGATGAGCAATGACCGAGCAGCATAGACGAGATGGAATAGATATAATATAAAATACGGTATATACATCTGGGATGAGTAGTGCAAGATATGTAAACATCATTATTAAAGTGGCCTTAATAAAGTGACTAGTGATCCATTTGTTAGAGTGGCCAATGATTTCAAGTCTGAATGTAGGCAGCAGCCTCTCTGTGTTAGTGATGGCTGTTTAACAGTCCGACGGCCTTAAGATAGAAGCTGTTTTTCAGTCTCTCGGTCCCAGCTTTGTTGCACCTGTACTGACCTCGCCTTCTGAATGGTAGCGGGGTGAACAGGCAGTGGCTCGGGTGGTTGTTGTCCTTGATTATCTTTGACATAAAATAATGGTGTTCCAAAAAAGGTCCAGTTGCCATGACCACAAATACAAATTCCATCTAGACACCGTTGCCCTAGAGCACACAAAAAAACTAGACATACCTCGGCCTAAACATCAGCGCCACAGGGAACTTCCACAAAGCTGTGAACGAGCTGAGAGACAAGGCAAGAAGGGCCTTCTATGCCATCAAAAGGAACATCCAATTAGGATCTGGTAAAAAAAATAAAAATATTTCACCTTTATTTAACCAGGTAGGCCAGAGTAGAACAAGTTCTCATTTACAACTGCGACCTGGCAAAGATAAAGCAAAGCAGTGCGACACAAACAACAACACAGAGTTACACATGGAATAAACAAGTGTACAGTCAATAACACAATAGAAAAAAGGAAAGTCTATATACAGTGTGTGCAAATGGCGTGAGGAGGTAAGGCAATAAATAGGCCATAGTAGCGAAGTAAATACATTTTAGCAAATTAACACTGGAGTGATAGATGTGCAGATGGTGTGCAAAAGAGTAGAAAAGTAAATAAAAACAATATGGGGATGAGGTAGGTAGATTGGATGGGCTATGTCCAGCTGCAGCGATCGGTTAGCTGCTCAGATAGCTGATGTTTAAAGTTAGTGAGGGAAATATAAGTCTCCAGCAGATTTTTGCAATTCGTTCCAGTCATTGGCAGCAGAGAACTGGAAGGAAAGGCGGCCAAAGGTGTTGGCTTTGGGGATGACCAGTGAGATATACCTGCTGGAGTGAGTGCTACGGGTGGGTGTTGTTATCGTGACCATTGAGCTGAGATAAGGCGGAGCTTTACCTAACAAAGACTTATAGTTGACCTGGAGCCAGTGGGTCTGATGACGAATATGTAGCGAGGGCCAGCCGATTAGACCATACAGGTCGCAGTGGTGGGTGGTATATAGGGCTTTGGTGACAAAACGGATGGCACTGTGATAGACTGCATCCAGTTTGCTGAGTAGAGTGTTGGATGCTATTTTGTAAATGACATCCCCGAAGTCGAGGATCGGTAGGATAGTCAGTTTTACTAGGGTATGTTTGGTGGAGTGAGTGAAGGAGGCGTTTGCCATTTCTAGATTAATTTTGGATTGGAGATGTTTAATATGAGTCTGGAAGGAGAGATTACAGTCTAGCCAGACACCTAGGTATTTGTAGTTGTCCACATATTCTAAGTCAGAACGGTTGAAAGCACCTACCAAGAATTCACAAAATGGGACAAACGCCAAATTGAGACTGCATACAGAATTCTGCAAAAATATCCTCTGTGTACAACGAAAAACACCAAATAATGCATGCAGAGCAGAATTAGGCCGATACCCGCTAATTATTAAAATCCAGAAAAGAGACGTTAAATTCTACAACCACCTGAAAGGAAGTGATTCCCAAACCTTCCATAACAAAGCCATCACCTACAGAGAGATGAACCTGGAGAAGAGTCCCTAAGCAAGCTGGTCCTGGGGCTCTGTTCACAAACACAAACAGACCCCACAGAGCCCCAGGACAGCAACACAATTAGACCCAACCAAATCATGAGAAAACAAAAAGATAATTACTTGATACATTGGACAGAATTAACCGAGCAAACTAGAATGCTATTTGGCCCTTAACAGAGAGTACTCAGTGGCAGAATACCTGACCACTGTGACTGACCCAAACTTAAGGAAAGCTTTGACTATGTACAGACAGTGAGCGTAGCCTTGCTATTGAGAAAGTCCGCCGTAGGCAGACCTGGCTCTCAAGAGAAGACGGGCTATGTGCACACTGCCAACAAAATGAGGTGGAAACTGAGCTGCACTTCCTAACCTCCTGCCAAATGTATGACCATATTCGAGATACATATTTTCCTCAGATTACACAGATCCACAAATAATTTGAAAAAGAACCCAATTTTGATAAACTCCCATATCTATTGGGTGAAATACCACAGTGTGCCATCACATCAGCAAGATTTGTGACTTGTTGCCACAAGAAAAGGGCAACCAGTAAAGAACAAACACCATTGTAAATACAACCCATATTTATGTTTATTTATTTTCCCTTTTGTACGTTAACAATTTGCACATAATATGACATTTGACATTTATTTTCTTTTGGAACTTTTGTGAGTGTAATGTTTACTGTTCATTTTTATTGTTTATTATCTACTTCCCTTAGCTTTGGCAATGTTAGCATATGTTTCCCATGCCAATAAAGCCCTTAAATTGAATTGAATTGACAGAGAGAAGTCCAGCGGAGAATTCCCAAGACAGTCCCTGACAGACCAGCATTCCCACATTCACAAATTTCAGCTGAATGAAATGATCCTGTCTCTGCATGCTGACTTTCCCCTCCCCCTCTCTCTCTATCTCTCTCTCTTTCTCTCATCTCTTCTGCTCTCACAGTGATGTGGTGTGTAGCAGTGGAGGCTGCTGAGGGGAGGATGGCTCATATGCATGGCTGAAAGTGAGCAAATGGAATGGCTTCAAACACATGGAAACAATGTGTTTGGTGTATTTGATACCATTTCAATAATTCTGCTCCAGCCATTACCACTAGCCTGTTCTCCCCAATTAAGGCGCTACCAACCTCTTGTGGTGTGTAGGTGGACACCACATGCCTCACGCTCGCTCTCTCTCTCTCTCTCTCTCTCTCTCCTGCTGTCACATTCCAGTGCTCAGAAAAGCTAAAAGAAAAGTAAAAGCACAGCAACAGAAGAGTTCCGCCTACTCTAGCCTTCCGTGGTGTTCTCTTTCTCTCTCTCTCTGTCGCTCTCTCTTTCTCTCCCTCGCTCTCTCTTTCTTTCCGGATCCTAAGGAAAGAATAAGAAACTCTGTCCAAAGTGTTTTTTGGTCTAAAGGGGGGAGTAGTCACATTGCAAAGGACTGTACCTTCTTAATGGGGCAATAAAAATTTGTTTTCCACTCTCCATCTCTCCTTTTTTGGGCTGCACACTCCTTTTCTTGTGGGACCCTCCGTGGAGTAATGCTCATGTGAGCGCTTGTTTTTACGGTGCCTCTGGCAGACCCTAGCCGAGCTCTCCGGGAGGGAAGGGGGAAGAACGAACACACACTCGGACACAGAGAGAAACTTACTACCTGGGCCCCGGAGGGTTTTCCACTCAGTCATGTGTGTGTAAGTGTCATTCCGTTTCTCCTCTTTCAACATTTACACTTCGTTTACACTTCTCTCTAGTTTGTCAACTTTTTTTGTCTCCCCCTGTTCCTAGAATAGTGAAGCATGTTACTTTGTCCTCGTTTGAAGAATGTCCCTAACTTCCATTTTACATGCAGTTGAGTTTAGTCGTTCTCTTTGTTGAATATGGCACACTTGTTATAGGCTACAGTGCAGTATGTACAGTAGGAGTTCAAATCTCTCACATTTTGGTCTCATGTCTTTTTCACAAGAGGTAGAACTCTGTATTCTCTCATCCGTTTCTTCTTGTTGAAGAATCTCTCATGTTATTGCTCACTGAGAGTTCAGTATTGAGTCTGTTGTTATTGTTATTGCTCATTGAGAGTTAACTTGAAACTCATGTTATTGTTCATGAAAGGCGCAGTATCGAGTACCGATTGTTATTGCTCACTGAAGGCTCCATATCGAATAACACTTGTTATTTCTCACTGAAGGCTCCGTATCGTATAACACTTGTTATTTCTCACTGAAGGCTCCGTATCGTATAACACTTGTTATTTCTCACTGAAGGCTCCGTATCGTATAACACTTGTTATTTCTCACTGAAGGCTCCGTATCGAATAACACTTGTTATTTCTCACTGAAGGCTCCGTATCCGTAAGGCTCCGTAAGGCTCCGTAAGGCTCCATATCGAATATATCGTATAACACTTGTTATTTCTCACTGAAGGCTCCGTATCGAATAACACTTGTTATTTCTCACTGAAGGCTCCGTATCGTATAACACTTGTTATTTCTCACTGAAGTCTCCGTATCGTATAACACTTGTTATTTCTCACTGAAGGCTCCGTATCGAATAACACTTGTTGATTCTCACTGAGAGCTCAGTTTAATATGTTATTGCTCACTGAAGGCTCCGTATCGAATAACACTTGTTATTTCTCACTGAAGGCTCCGTATCGTATAACACTTGTTATTTCTCACTGAAGGCTCCGTATCGAATAACACTTGTTGATTCTCACTGAGAGCTCAGTTTAATATGTTATTGCTCACTGAAGGCTCAGTATTGAAAAACGCTCGTTATTTCTCACTGAAGGCTCAGTATCCAATAATGCTTGTTATTCGTCACTGAAGGCTCATCATCGTATAGCGCTTGTTGATTCTCACTGAGAGCTCAGTTTAATATGTTATTGCTCACTGAAGGCTCCGTATCGTATAACACTTGTTGATTCTCACTGAGAGCTCAGTTTAATATGTTATTGCTAACTTTGAGCTCACTACTGTCTCACTTGTTACTTCTAACTGCAAATAGCACTGCTGGGGGATTTGAAAAGTCATAGTCAATCAATCAATAATATAATAATACTGTTAACAAAACATTTTATCATTTTATCTGTAGATGCTATGAGAATAGAAAGGTTCAGAAATGTTGTGGAACATCACAGTTGAAAAATATATGGCTAATATAAATCAAACTGGATGGTGTTAAGAGATGAGAGGAACTGAAGGGTGGGACTAAAAATAACAACAAAAAAGTCAAATGTACTTTCTCCATAAATGTATAAGGTATGTAGAAGCTGGAAGTAGAAGCCTAAGCGTTGTTGTCCATTAGTTTACTCCAATTAGGGGAAGGATGATGGAGAAAATAGTTAAGAAAGAAAATACTGTATATTAAAAATAGATATTTGTCAAAAAATATAAATTATAATAATAATATAAATATTTTTAAATAACGTTTGTTATTGCTCAGTTAAGTATCTGATGTTATTGCCAACTTAAAGCTCATTATTGTCTCACTTGTTACTTCTTACTGACGTTTCAGTATCGAATAATGCTTTGTTGCTCACTGAGGGCTCAAAATCAAATCTCTCATGTTATTGCTTACTTAGAGCTCAGTATGGCTCATTGAGACCTCACTGGTGGTGAAGCCATGCTGGTGTGAAGTCATCCGTCAGCACACATCTCTGGGAGGATTCCTATGGGACATGAAGGGACACGTGTTCAGTAGGAGATTTATAGGCTGCGAGTGAGTGGATTATTACTCCGACAGCGAACCAGGGGCGAGACATGGTGTGGACAGATGAGCGAGAGTTACCAACAACTGTGGGAGACAGCTACCATCCTAAAATACTACATATAGCATGTGTTGGCGGTGCCTATTTGCAGGACCGGTCAGACTTAAGTTGTTTGGGTATGAGTGAGAGAGAGGGAGGGAGGGTAAATGAAAGAGAGAGAATGACGATTGGCATGTGATTGTGGATTATGAAAGAGACAGAAAGAAAACAAAACAGATAGGGGGAGGAGAGAGAGAGGGATAAACTAGAGGGAGGTTAGGGCATGGGAGCGGTCTCTCTCCTTGGCCATAGATGGTCAGTGTGGTCACTAATGAGGTGCTGGTCTATTGAGCAGGCTCCACTGGCTCCATTATTGGACCAGGCTGGATTTATATTCTATTTCCACAGAGTGGGCATGGGATGTGGTGGCCTGATACTGTCTGTCTGTCTGGATGGATAGATCTGTCTGGATGGATCTATCTGTCTGGCTGGATTTATATTCTTTTCCCACAGAGTGGGCATGGGATGCGGTGGCCTGATACTGTCTGGATGGATGGATCTATCTGTCTGTCTGGCATTATATTCTATTTCCACAGAGCGGGCATGGAATGTGGTGGTGGCCTGATACTGTCTGTCTGTCTGGATGGCTGGATAGACTAATGGATTGATCTGGATAGACGGATGGACGGATGGATGATTGGCTGTCTGTCTGGCTGTCTTTCTCTGTCTCTCTCTCTCTCTCTCTCATCACTGCAGACATTGGAGAGGCACTTTTGCAATGATGTACTTCTATCTTGATACATTTACATGATGCGCTTGTATCAAACTTAATTAAACATGGCTTGGTGCTCTGTGCATGGTTAGTGTTTACCACTCACGGAACTTCTCCTGTAATTTAATGTGTTTATTTTGAGAGTACTCTGCCTCAGCGTGGGCCCGCCATCACCCTGACCACAGCCTGAAAACTCAACCACTCAACCTCCCATGCACACTTTTACGGTCATAAAGTACGAGCGTGCCACCAGCCATTTCAGTTCAGACACTTAGACCATAACGACGGAGCAGTTCAGATAGTGGTGTTGCTTCTAAAGTGTAAAATATAAGTGTCTAGATTGGTCCCCTTGGGTGTGTGTGTTTGTGCCTGCGTGCTTGTGTGCATGCGTGTGTTTGTGTGCGTGTCCCCGTGTGTGTGTGTCTGTGTGCCACAGCCTCTCCCCTCTTCCTGTCAGCCAGGTTTCCCTTGAAATGATGCGTATCCGTCCCCCGCAGCACCGGTTTGCAGGGGCAGCCCATATCCCAGGAACTGTGTGACAGCACAGGAACTGTCTAGGCCACTGTGTGTGTGTGTGTGTGTGTGTGTGTGTGTGTGTGTGTGTGTGTGTGTGTGTGTGTGTGTGTACAGTGTAAAAAAATGTTTTGTTAGTGTTCTGGACATCCTTTTTTAAATAAACGGACAGTATCAGACAATGGTAGTAAAAAGGGAAGATGAATTATGCTATCTCTCTTACACACATTATGTGACACACACACACACACACACACACACATTCAATCCCCTCTCTCTCCCACTCTCTCTCTCTCTCTCTCTCTCTCTCTCTCTCGCTCGCTCTCTCTCTCTCTCTTTCACCCACACAAACACCCACATACACACACACATTGGGTCTGTTTATCTACAGGGATCTGTGTGTCTGGCCATCTGATAAAGGAGGTTGTATAGATCCATAAATACTATCTCACTATCAACACTTGGTAATGTCTCAATGACAGGAAATGTGCTCTGCTTCTCTTTCTCTCTTTTCTCTCCTTTTATCCCTTCATCCACAGAGCCCTTTATTACTCCAGCCCCTTGGAACTATCTGTCTCATCTGTCAATCCCTCTCTTTCTACCTTGAAAGAGAAATTGATTTATTCACTCTGTCTAGAGTGTGGAACCTGGCTTCTTGCTTTGGCCTCTCTCCCTCCCTCCTTTTTCTCCCTCTCTCCCTCCTACCATTTTTGATTAGACTTTTTTTTTCTTCTCTCCCTCTGTTTTTGAAACTTAGCATGCTGCATTCCTCTCCTCACTCCAGTTTTCCCAGGCGTGCTTATTCACACTCTCCTTCTCTCGACCATTCATTCTCACTCTCCACCTCTTTTCTCTCCTGCTCTCTTTACCTCTCTCTCGCGCTCTATACCTCTCTCTCTCTTTCTCCCTCCACCTCTCTCCCCACCCCTTTCCCTCTCTCTTTCTCCCCCCACCCCTTTCCACCCCTCTCTCTCTCTCTCTCTCTCTCTCTCTCTCTCTGTCATATCCAGCAGTGTTTAATCCTCTCAGTAGAGGAGCTGTATTTCGGGGTTCTCCTGATAGGGAAAGCAGATGTGGCCGGTGCAAGGCGGAACTTCCTGGCATTCTTTAATGCCAACAAGCAGCTGCTTCATGTTGGGGTATTGGTTGTCTCCCCACCCCCTACATCCCAACCCCCACTGCAAGTGTAAGTCATTTACCCCTACCCCCACTAACCTCTTTCATATCGAGGCCATACTTTGACTCTCCTACCTCATAGCTCTATCCTAGTTCCCTACCACTGGTCCTAGTCCTCCACCCTTATCCCCACTACCTTAACTCACCCACATATCTCAGGCGTACTTTGACCACTACTTCCTAGCACTAGCCCTGCTCCCACCCTCACAGTGTGTCTTAGCCATACCACACATGTACTGAGCCTTCCTCCATTATAGTGCGTTCCCACCTCTGGCATACCCCCAGAATACCCTACATGTATGAACAGCCTCTTTCCAAAGAGCCCCTGTTCACCTACAACTACATAAACTCGCTAGTAGATTATTTGAGCAATAAGGCCAGAGGGGGTGTGGTATATGGCAAATATACCACGGCTAAGGGTTGTTCTTAAGCACGACACAACGTGGAGTGCCTGGATACAGCCCTTAGCCGTGGTATATAGGCCATATCAAATGTTATTGGTCACATACACATGGTTAGCAGATGTTATTATGAGTGAAGCGAAGTGCTTATGCTTCTAGATCTATGCTTCTATCTAACAATTCCACAATAAATCCTAATACACACAATCTAGTAAAGGAATGGGATGAGAATATATAAGTATAAAATATATGGATCAGCAGTGACAGGGCGGCTAAGATGCAATAGATAGTATATAAGTATATAATTGATAGTGAAGGATACAGTATACAGTATATACATATGAGATGAGTAATGCGAGATTTGTAAACATTCTTAAAGTGGCATTATTAAAGTGACTAGTGTTCCATTTATTAAAGTGGCCAATGATATCAAGTCTGTAGGTAGGCAGCTGCCTCTCTGTGCTAGTGGTGGCTGTTTAACAATCTGATGTCCTTGAGATACAGTAGAAGCTGTTTTTCAGTCTCTCTGTCCCAGCTTTGATGCACCTGTACTGACCTCGCCTTCTGGATGGTAGCGGGGTGAACAGGCAGTGGCTCGGGTGGTTGTTGTCCTTGATGATCTTTTTTGCCTTCCTGTGACATCGGGTGGTGTAGCTGTCCTGGATGGCAGGTAGTTTACCCCCGGTGATGCCTTGTGCCCTCTGGAGAGCCCTGCGGTCGTGGGTGGTGCATTTGCCATACCAGGCGGTGATACAGCCTAACAGGATGCTAGTGAGGGTTTTAGGTAACAAGCCACATTTTTTTTGCCTCCTGGGGTTGAAGAGGCGGTGTTGCGCCTTCTTCACCACACTGTCTGTGTGCGTGGACCATTTCAGCATTTCAGTTTGTCGGTGATATGTACACCGAGGAACTTAAAACTTTCCACCTTCTCCACTACTGTCCCGTCAATGTGGATAGGGGGGTGCTCCCTTTGCTGTTTCCTGAAGTACACGATCATCTATGTTGTTTTGCTGACATTGAGTGAGAGGTTATTTTCCTGACACAACACTCCAAGGGGCCTCACCTCCTCCCTGTAGGCTCTCGTCGTTGTTGGTAATCAAGCCTACCACAAGCAAATAGACCCTAGTGGGTCTAGAGTAGCAGGTAGGGTGGAGGTGATATGATCCTTGACTAGTCTCTCAAAGTACTTCATGATGACAGAAGTGAGTGCTACAGGGTGATAGTCATTTAGTTCAGTTACCTTAGCTTTCTTAGGAACAGGAACAATCGTGGCCATCTTGAAGCATGTGGGGACAGCAGACTGGGATATGCATTAATTTAATATGTCCGAAAAACACACCAGCCAGCTGGTCTGCGCATGCTCTGAGGACGCGGCTAGGGATGCCGACTGGGCCGGCAGCCTTGCGAGGGTTAACACGTTTAAATGTTTTACTCACGTCAGCCACGGAGAAGGAGAGCCCACAGTCTTTGGTAGCGGGTCGCGTTGATGGCACTGTATTGTTCTCAAAGCTTGCGAAGAAGTTGTTTAATTTGTCTGGAAGCAAGACGTCGATGTCCGCGATGGGGCTGGTTTTCTTTATGTAAACCGTGATTGTCTGTAGACCCTGCCACATACGGCTTGTGTTTGAGCCGTTGAATTGCGACTCTTCTCTCTATACTGACGCTTTGTTTGTTTGATTGCCTTACGGAGGGAATAATTACACTGTTTGCATTCGGTCATGTTTCCAGTCGCCTTGCCATGATTAAATGCGGTGGTACGTGCTTTCAGTTTTGTGCGAATGCTGCCATCAATCCACGGTTTCTGGTTAGGGAAGGTTTTAACAGTCACAGTGGGTAAAACATCTCCTATACACTTCCTTATAAACTCGCTCACCGAGTCAGCTTATACATCAATGTTATTGTCTGAGGCTACCCGGAACATATCCCAGTCCAAGTGATCGAAGCAAACTTGAAGCGTGGAATCCGATTAGTCAGACCAGCGTTGGATAGACCTAAGCACAGGCGCTTCCTGTTTTAGTTTCTCCCTATTGGAGGGGAGAAACAAGATGGAATCATGGTCAGATTTGCAAAAATATCAGGGGGGAGGGCCTTGTATGCATTGCAGAAGTTAGAGTAGCAGTGGTCGAGTGTGTTACTCGCTCGTGTACTGCAATCGATATGCTGATAGAATTTAGGTAGCCTTGTTCTCCGATTAACTTTGTTAAAATCCCTAGCTACAATAAATGCAGCCTCAAAATATATGGTTTCCCTTGGGAGATTGCACCACCCTCTGGAGAGCCCTGCGGTTGTGGGCGGTGCATTTGCCGTACCAGGTGGTGATACAGCCCGACAGGATGCTCTCAATTGTGCACCTGTAAAAGTTAGTGAGGGTTTTCAGTGACAAGCCAGTACATGAGCGAGTGTGTTACTCGCTCGTGTACTGCAATTGATATGCTGATAGGATTTAGGTAGCCTTGTTCTCAGATTAGCTTTGTTAAAATCCCCAGCTACAATAAATGCAGACTCAGGATATATGGTTTCCAGTTTGCATAAAGTCCAGTGAAGTTCCTTGATGGCCGTCTTAGCATCCGCTTGCGGGGGGATGTACACGGCTGTGACGATACCCGAGTAGAGTTCGCTTGGGAGATAATACGGTCGGCATTTGATTGTGAGGAATTCTAGGTCAGGTGAACAAAAGGACTTGAGTTCTTGTATGTTGTTACAATTACACCATGAGTCATTAATCATGAAACATACCCCCCTGCGCTTCTTCTTACCAGAGAGATGTTTGTTCCTGTCGGCGCCATGCACTGAAAATCCTGTTGGCTGTATGGACTCCGACAGCATATCCCCATAGCCATGTCTCTGTGAAACAGAGTAGGTTACAATCCCGAATATCTCTTTGGAAAGCAACTCTTGCCCTAATTTCGTCTACTTTGTTAACTCTGAAGCGGTGGCTGGTGTGCGCGCATCCAAAGCCTCACTAGAAGACCGCTCCGGCACCCTCTCCTCCGACTGCGTTATTTTGGGTCGGCCTCTGGAATCAGTTCAAATGCCTTGGGAGGTGCAGACAAAGGATCCACTTTGGGAAAGTCGTATTCCTGGACGTAGTGCTGGTTGTGCTGGTGAGTTACCGCCACTCTGATATCCAATAGTTCTTCCCGGCTGTATGTAATAACACTTAAAGTTTTCTGGGCTAACAATGTAAGAAATACATAAATACATAAAAAAACTAAATACTGCCAGGTTCCTAAGGACTTGAAGTGAAGCTGCCATCTTTTTCCTTTTTCCATATTCCCCTGGCAATAAGTGCCGTATTGCTTTTATAAACCGGTTGCCAACACAGTAAGGCAAGGAACTACAATTCTAAATTGAAAATGTTTCTTTAATAAATACATTTATAATAAATACATTCCGCCAGAAAATGTAGTCTGGACAAAAGTCTCGTTGCTAGACTGGTTGCTATGCAACATAAACACAGGCTAGCAAGCAAGCTTACATTAAATGTATGCAAAAACCGAGCATTAGCGCCATTTCTAGAGTGACTAACACATGCCAATTATATATTAACGTTGATCGGAATGTTTTCATTTATTGTGCACGAATAAAAAAATTGTCCCATGTTATCATTTGTTGTTGGCTTGCCCATTTTGTCGTTCGTTGGCTCCCGTGCTGGAAATGGATGCTGTTCTTTTAGCTGGGGGAGCTGCTGCTGTGTTGTCAGAGAGAATAGTGTTTCTCTGCTTGCTCGCTTTCAGATTTGGCCTCTAGTGACTTTGAAGAGAGTTTTCGAATCTGTGTCCTCTGACAGACAGTATTTATCGTGCCTCTAATCAAGCATCCGACAGTTTCTGGATCATAGTGGTTCGGAGGCAGTGGTTTGTGTAAATCTGCGACGGGCCAGCTATTTTGCAGATCTTTGGCAGCATTTTTTCTAGAGTGTTCGCTCCAGTTGGCTCTTTTGTGTACCTGAAGTATATAAGACAAAATAACATTAGCTAATAGTTAGGCCTACATAGCAAACGGTTATATTGTCACGGTACGTTAAAATAATTTAGCTAGCTAGCTAACAGTTGCATACCAAATGTATCCGTTTACTGGTGGGCAGCTTTGTCACGCCTCTCTTTCCTCAACTTTTTAATTACGCCGACAGACACATTGTTGCTCATTGTGAATTCGGTGTCCTTATGTATACGCCATGCCAAACTGAGAGGGGGTCGTTGATATGTCTGTCAGTTCCAGATGAGCTCTGAGTCCAGTGTAGCTGCTAATCCCATATTCTTTGCCATTCATGTTTCTCACTGAACGATAAAAGTCCCGTAGAATGACATTCAGCTCTGTTTTTGTTGTATTCCCAAACTCAAAATGTATCCCTTTTTCTGCACACCAGTCAGTGAAACAGTTAAGTGTTTGTTTCACGGTGTTCTTTTAGTTTCGGGTTCTGCCAAGTTCATCTAAACGCTTCTTTTCTACATCGGCATGTCGTACTATTGTTGATGTAGCCATTTTATCGAGGTGAAAAGGTGCAACGATATAAAGGTGAAAAGGCTAAATGTCATAGTCATGGTATACGGTCTCACATACACACGGCTAAATGCTGTTTTATCCAATCAGCATCCAGTATCCAAACTACCCGGTTTATAAATGACTGTAAGGCACATTCTTCATACTACTGCCTGTTTTTTCTCTTCTTTGTTATTGTCCAGTTGTAGAATGGAGATTTGAGTATCTGCAGCTTTTATGGTGGAGGCCGTATATCTCCTAGCGAGGTGCCCACACTATCTGCCTAGCTGTACAGGTCATCTGGGTGTGTGAGTACTGTGTGGGAATACCGTAAGATCTACTACACACCGGCTACACACACGGACACATATGCATATGCACACACACATACCCGTAGATACACACACACACACAGGTGAGCATGTATAAACACACCAGTTACAGACACACACACACATACTGTACACACGTACCAGCTACGAACACACACACCGGTTACGGACACACACACATGCACACACTGAGATGCAGTATGCTTCCGAGGGGCCTGTTTGGGAGGAACCTGGGGTCGCAAGCGAGAACATAAATGTTGCTGTGCGGCGAAGAGTATTTGTAAGGTTTTTTATTAAAACGCTGAGAGCCTGGTGAATGAAGCCATTGAAGTGTTTCTTTGGCAGTCTGCTCACATCTCCCAGTCCCGGGATCTAGTGTTCAGGGCGGGGTATACTGTAGCCGTGTGCGTGTGTGCGTGCCTGCCTGCGTCAGTACGTGTGTTGTTTGTGTGTGAAGCTGGCTCTTTGGCACACCCCTTCCTTTGGCTTACCTCACTGATCTAGGTTCTAATTAGACCAGAACACTGCACCACGGGGAAAGAAGAGAAAAACCTTGTGTTCTAGTAGAGACTGCTCCTGTATGTTTGCGTGTGTTTATGTTTTTCCATGTATGTGCGTGTGGGAATGCATGTCATGATGTCATGCGTAGGTTTTTCCATATGAGTTTGTGTGCGTGTGTGGGTGTGTGCGTGTGTTGTCCATCTGAGTTTGTTTGTGTGTGCCTCTGTTAGCATGCCACTGTGCAGCAGTACATGTCTTTGTGTGCACATTGAGGTAAAACCCAGTGTCAGAGTCTATAGGGCTCAGCCTGCTGTATGTCGGATTGGCCCTGGCACCAAGCATATGGTGTATTTTTACTGGCCCTCCTCTTCTCCTTCCATCCCTCCCTCCTAACCCTCATTAAACTCCTTTTTTCTGAGTAGCGAGGGATATACTGTGTGCCCAGAAACATGTGGAACAGGATGAAGAGAGAGAGTGAGAGGGAGGGAGAGAGAGAGATATATGCTACTTGAGCTGTGACTTGCATTGTAATTCCATGATTCTAAAGCCATTTTGAATTACTTGCATTCTAATCATTGTGTATTGCTTCGGAGACATTGCATTGTCTTTTCATGTCAATAAAGTTATGTTGGATTTGATTGTGAGAGACTGCTGACCTGGCTTTAGGTCCAGACTGATTGCTGCTTTTATGAATCAGCTAGTGACTCATTATTATTAGAGACTCACAAAAGCTCCCACACATCTCGTAACAATCTAATACATCTTATTCTCCTCGCAGACTTTCATTAACGTGTGTGTGTGTGTGTGTGTGTGTGTGTGTGTGTGTGTGTGTGTGTGTGTGTGTGTGTGTGTGTGTGTGGGGTGTGTATCGTGTAATTAAGAATAGGCTAGTCAGAGTGTGTGTTGTTGACTTGACTGTGTTTTTCGTAGTTGTGAGATGAAGTTTCAATGTAAGGAAGTTTTGGGTTGTGTCGCAGACGGATTCAAAACACACTGTACATACAGTAAACGTGTTTTGTATTGCGTCGCTACAGCCGGTTTATCGCTCCCATTTTTCCGATTTAGAAAATTAGCAGACACTTAATGATGCCGGCGCAGTTTACAACCCAGGGTGTACCGATGGAGCATTAAATGGCTGCGGCCTCTAGTTTGGCTCTCGGGTTGTCTACAGTATTATCAGATGGTTGATGTTGGTTTGGAGAGGGACATCTGGGTCGTGTTCATTAGGCACCAAATAGAAGAATATAGACTGAAACAGGGAGGGACTACCAGGACTCGTCCAATAAGAAATGCTTGTTTTCATTTTCTACTTGAAAAAACGTTTTACTACAGTGTGTTGTAATGAATAAACCCCTGGATAGCCGTCAATGCATACTTTACGTAGGCCGAACCATAGAAATAGAACTACTAGAAGGGACAAATCCCCTCCATAGACACTGCAATTTGACTGGTCCACTCATGGGTGCACTCAATATGGCTGCCAGTCCACCCATCACAAAAACAACATACTGAGAAAGTGTTGTTGTTAGACCTGGGATTTACAACACCACTCTTTGAGGGATGTATTTTGTTTCAGTCTCCCATCCCCTCTAATGCTCAGTATAATAACTGATTTATGGTCAGTACTCCATACCAAAGTCCAAACCTTTACTGCAACGGGGTAAACAACAAAACAAGCCCAAAACAGATACAGCATCTGACCCTACTGTCATGGATAGTATTAACCCTTTATCTCGCTCTCTCTGTGTCTTTCTGTCTCTGAGAGAGAGAGAGAGAGAGAGAGAGAGAGAGAGAGAGAGAGAGAGAGAGACGCACATCATGACAATCAGCTTGGGTCTCAAGCTCGCTCTCTATACACTACATGAAGTATGTGGACACCTGCTCGTCGAACATCTCATTCCAAAATCATGGGTATTAATATGGAGCTGGCCTCTCCCCTTTGCTGGTATAACAGCCTCCACTCTTCTGGGAAGGCTTTCCACTAGATGTTGGAACATTGCAGGGACTTGCTTCCATTCAGTCACGAGCATTAGTGAGGTCAGGCACTGATGTTGGGCGATTAGGCCTGGCTCGCAGTCGTGGTTCCAATTCATCCCATAGTTGTTTGATGGGGTTGAGTTCAGGGCTCTGTGCAGGCGAGTCAAGTTCTTCCACACCAATCTCGACAAACCATTTCTGTATGGACCACGCTTTGTGCATGGGGGTATTGTCATGCTGAAACAGGAAAGGGCCTCCCCCAAACTGTTGCCACAAAGTTGGGAGCACAGAATCGTCTAGAATGTCATTGTATGCTGTAGCGTTAAGATTTCCCTTCACTGGAACTAAGGGGCCTAGCCCGAACCATGAAAAACAGCCCCAGACCATTATTCCTCCTCCACCAAATTTTACAGTTGGCGCTATGCATTCGGGCAGGTGGCGTTCATCTGGCAGATGGTGAGCTTTACACCACTTCAGCCAAAGCTTGGCATTGCTCATGGTGATCTTAGGCTTGTGTGGAACTGCTCGGCCATGGAAACCCTTTTCATGAAGCTCCTGACAAACAGTTATTGTGCTGACGTTGCTTTAAGAGGAAGTTTGGAACTCGGTAGTGAGTGTTACAACCGAGGACAGACAATTTTTACGCGCCACGCTCTTCAGCACTTGGCGGTCCCGTTCTGTGAGCTTGTGTGGCCTACCACTTTGCGTCTGAGCCGTTGTTTCTCCTTACTTACAGTTGACCGGGGCCGCTCCTGCAGGCCAGAAATTTGACAAACTGAATTGGAAGGGTGGCATCCTATGACGGTTCCACGTTGAAAGTCATTGAATTCTTCAGTAAGGCCATTCTACTACCATTGGAAATTGCATGGCTGTGTGCTCGATTTTATACACCTGTCAGCAACTGGTGTGGCTGAACTGGCCAAATCTACTAATTTGAAGGTGTGTCCACATACTTTGCATATACAGTACCAGTCAAAAGTTTGGACACCTACTCATTCAAAGGTTTTTCTCCATTTTTACTATTTTCTACATTATAGAACAATTGTGAAGACATTAAAACTATGAAATAACACGTGTAGTAACCAAAAAAAGTGTTAAACAAATCAAAATATATTTTAGATTTTAGATTCTTCAAAGTAGCCACCCTTTGCCTTGATGACAGCTTTTCACACTTTTGGCATTCTCTCAACCAGCTTGAAATGCTTTTCCAACAGTCTTGAAGGAGTTACCACATATTCTGAGCACTTAGTGGCTGCCTTTCCTTCACTCTGCGGTCCAACTCATCCCAAACCATTTCAATTGGGTTGAGGTCGGGTGATTGTGGAGGCCAGGTCATCTGATGCAGCACTCCATCACTCTCCTTCTTGGTCAAATAGCCCTTACACAGCCTGGAGGTGTGTTGGGTTATTGTCCTGTTGAAAAACAAATGATAGTCCCACTAAGCCCAAACCAGATGGGATGGCGTATCGCTGCAGAATTCTGTGGTAGGCAAGCTGGTTAAGTGTGCCTTGAATGCTAAGCCCAAACCAGATGGGATGGTGTATCGCTGCAGAACGCTGTGGTAGCCATGCTGGTTAAGTGTGCCTTGAATTCTAAATAAATCACAGACAGTGTCACCAGCAAAGCACCATCACACCTCCTCCTCCATGCTTCACGGTGGGAAACACACATGCGGAGATCATCCGGTCACCTACTCTGCGTCTCGCAAAGACACGGTGGTTGGAACCAAACATCTCAAATTTGGACTCATCAGACCAAAGGACAGATTTCCACCGGTCTAATGTCCATTGCTCGTGTTTCTTGGCCCAAGCAAGTCTCTTCTTCTTGTTGGGGTCCTTTAGTAGTTGTTTCTTTGCAGCAAATCGACCATGAAGGGCTGATTCACGCAGTCTCCTCTGAACTGGCGGTCCCCCAGTTACAGTTGAAGTCGGAAGTTCACATACACCTTAGCCAAATACATTTAAACTCAGTGTTTCACAATTCCAGACATTTAATCCTGGTGAAAAGTTCCTGTCTTAGATCAGTTAGGATCACCACTTTATTTTAAAAATGTGAAATGTCAGAATAATAGTAGAAAGAATTATTTATTTCAGCTTATATTTCTTTCATCACATTCCCAGTGGGTCAGAAGTTTACATACACTCAATTAGTATTTGGTAGCATTGCCTTTAAATTGTTTAACTAGGGTCAAACATTTCGGGTAGCCTTCCACAAGCTTCCCACAATAAGTTTGGTGAATTTTGGCCCATTCCTCCTGACAGAGCTGGTGTAACTGAGTCAGGTTTGTAGGCCTCCTTGCTCGCACATGCTTTTTCAGTTCTGCACATTCATTTTCTGTAGGATTGAGGTCAGGGCTTTAACATGGCCACTCCAATAACTTAACTTTGTTGTCCTTAAGCCATTTTGCCCCAACTTTGGAAGTATCCTTGGGGTCATTGTCCATTTGGAAGACCCATTTGCGACCAAGCTTTAACTTCCTGACTGATGTCTTGAGATGTTGCTTCGATATATCCACATAATTTTCCATCCTCATGATGTCATCTATTTTGTGAAGTGCACCAGTCCCTCCTGCAGCAAAGCACCCCCACAACATGATGCTGCCACCCCCGTGCTTCACGGTTGGGATGGTGTTCTTTGGCTTGCAAGACTCCCCCTTTTTCCTCCAAACATAACGATGGGCATTATGGCCAAACAGTTCTATTTTTGTTTCATCAAACCAGAGGACATTTCTCCAAAAAGTACACTTTGTCCCCATGTGCAGTTGCGAAACGGTTTTGGAGCAGTGGCTTCTTCCTTGCTGAGCGGCCTTTCAGGTTATGTCGATAAAGGACTCGTTTTACTGTGGATATAGATACTTTTGTACCTGTTTCCTCCAGCATCTTCACAAGGTCCTTTGCTGTTGTTCTGGGATCGTTTGCACTTTTCGCACAAAAGTACGTTCATCTCTAGGAGACAGAACGTGTCTCCTTCCTGAGCGGTATGATGGCTGTGTGGTCCCATGGTGTTTATACTTGCGTAATATTGTTTGTACAGATGAACGCGGTACCTTCAGGCATTTGGAAATTGCTCCCATGGATGAACCAGACTTGTGGAGGTATACAATCTTTTTTCTGAGGTCTTGGCTGATTTCTTTTGATTTTCCCATGATGTCAAGCAAAGATAGGCCTTGAAATACATCCACAGGTACACCTGAAATTGACTCAAAGGATGTCAATTAGCCTATCAGAAGCTTCTAAAGCCATGACATAATTTTCTGAAATTTTCCAAGCTGTTTAATGGCACAGTCAACTTAGAGTATGTAAGCGTCTGACCCACTGGAATTGTGATACAGTGAATTAAGTGTAAGCAATTGTTGAAAAAATTACTTGTGTCATGCACAAAGTAGATGTCCTAATCGAATTGCCAAACTATAGTTTGTTAACAAGAAATTTGTGGAGTGTTTGAAAAATCGAGTTTTAACGAGTCCAACCTAAGTGTATGTAAACCTCCGACTTCAATTGTACATCATAGCGATTGATGATTTTTGCAACTGCACTTGAAGAAACTTTCAAAGGTCTTGATATTTTACAGATTGACTGACGTTCATGTCTTAAAGTAATGATGGACTGTCCTTTCTCTTTGCTTATTTGAGCTGTTCTTGCCATAATTTGGACTTGCTCTTTTACCAATTAGGGCTGTCTTCTGTATACCACCCCTACCTTGTCACACTGATTAGCTCAAAGAAGGAATGAAGGAAAGAAATTCCACAAATTAACTTTTGACAAGGCACAGCTGAAATGCATTCCAGGTGCAGTTTACGGGACTCCACCCAGAGTGGCAGGTCTCGAGTAGAAAGCCATACACTCTGCCCAAGCCGATAGCGGGGAGCAGGGGTCCGGTGGCGATCCGGCTGTTGCCGATACCTAGATGTGGTCTTCAGAGCGGTGGACGAACATCTGGGCAGAGCGTATGCTGACTTCTTCCTATTGCTCAGGGAAGAGCGGGGGCTGATATCCCAAGAAACACTCGAAGGGTGATAGACCAGTGGCCGAACAGGGAAGGGTGTTATGGGGGTATTCCACCCACACGAGTTGCTGGCTCCAGGTGGTGGGGTTGGCGGAGACGAGGCAGCGAAGAGACGTCTCCAAGTCCTGATCTGCTCGCTCCGACTGGCCGTTAGATTGGGGGAGAAAACCAGAGGACAGGCTGGCTGACGACCCACTGAAGGTGCAGAACGTCTTCCAGAACCGGGATGAGAACTGAGGACCATGATCGGAGACCATGTCGACCGGAAGTCCATGGATCTGGAAGACATGCTGCACCATGAGCTGAGCCGTCTCCTTGGCTGAGGGTAACTTGGGAAGGGGAATACAATGGGTGGCTTTAGAAAACCTATTCACCACTGTCAGGATCGTGGTTTCCATCTGATGGAGGAAGACCATTTACAAAATCCAGGGATATATGGGACCAGGGGCGGTGAGGAACAGGGAGGGGTTGAAGAAGGCCCGCTGGAGCTTGTCGTGGAGTCTTATGCACAGTGCATAAGACGGGAGCCTGGATAGCAGGTCAGTCTCGAGGAATGGGCCCATTCCAGGACCGGGGAACGGGCAGAGTCTTGGACAAACATCTGGTTAGCCAGACCCCTTATGGACCAGGCTCTCTATACCCCAGACGAGTGCAGCCGCCAGACATGAGGTAGGGAGGATGTTCTCGGGGTCAGACAGAGTAGCAGCGGGGCTATACAAACATGAGTGTGCGTCCGGCTTCACATTCTTGGACACCGGGCGGTAGGAGAGAGTGAAATTGAAACGGAATAACAGGGCCCAACGAGCCTGCCTAGAGTTGAGGCGCTTGGCGGTGCGGAGATATTCCAGGTTCTTATGGTCAGTCCACACTACGAATGGGTGTTCCGCCCCCCAACCAGTGCCTGCACTCCTCCAACGCCATCTTGATGGCGAGGAGTTCTCGATTACCCACATCATAGTTCCTGTCAGCAGGGGTAAGACGACGGGAGAGAAAAACGCAGGGGTGCAGTTTTTGGTCCTGGGCAGAACGCTGAGACAGGACGGCCCCCACTCCAACATCCAAGGCGTCAACCTCCACCACAAACTGACAGGACAGGTCCAGATGGATGGATTAAGATGGGGGCTGTAGTTAATCGTTGTTTCAGGTCCGAGAACGCCTGGTCAGCTGCTGGAGACCACGTCAATGGAACCTTGGGAGAGTTGAGTGCTGAGAGGGAGGAAGCCAGGGTGCTGTAACCCCGGATGATGCGGTGGTAGAAGTTAGCAAATCCAAGGAAACGTTGCAGCTGCACTCTGGATGTGGGTTGAGGCCAATCCTCCACCACTCTCACCTTGTCCGGATCCATATGTATATGTCCTGCAGTGATGACATGTCCTAGGAAGAAGATGGTGGGCGATGGAATTCCCCAGGAGAAGCTGAAGGACCTGTAGGACGTGGAGGACATGCTCTTGAGGTAGACAAACACAAACTGGTTCAATATGTCCCTGAGCACATTGTTGACTATGGCCTGGAACACAGCGGGAGCATTAGTCAGTCCGAATGGCATAACCAATTATCAAATGACGTACTTTGCTGTTTTACGAGTGGCGTTGGTCTGGATCTTCCAGAGAAATAAAATGCCATGTTAGTCACAAGACTCTCCGGAAACTCACCACAGATAACTGAAAACATAAATGTCCTCTCTTTCTCTCTCGCTCTCTCTTTTATTTCTCTCTCTCTCTCTCTTTTGTCTTTTCTCTCTCCTGCCTGCCTTATCCCCTCTCTCTTTCACTCTTGTACTGTCACAAAGCAGGGTGTCTTCTGTACATCTGAAATAGTACTGTGGGGCCCGGCCTCGTCCAGGCCCCAGTTAGCATAGTGTTATTTAAAGATCCCTCAAGGAGCCTCCACTACTCTGATCTAATGCCAGTAACCCCACTGAGGCAAGCCTCCAAATGCCTATGATTGCGTTGTTCTTAATTTTCTTGTTCTGACCACAGATGGATTGAAGGATGGAGGGAAGCAGAGAGAGGGTTGGATGGAGGGAGAGCGGGAGGGAGGAATGAAGAGAGAGAGGGAGATGGAGAGAGGGAGGGAGCGAGGCGTTTTCCCTGTCCTTGTTTAGCCTGGCTTTTTATAAAAACAATTGCCCGGGGCTGATCTGTTTCCTGTCTGGTAACACAACTCCCACCCCCAGTGCCCAATTGGGTGATGCCATAGCTGGGCCCCAGAAAAAACATGACAATGCAATGCATGATTGGCAATAATCATAATAGGTCTGGAGGTATTTATTTATGTACTAATTCATTTTCTTCTGCATGTAGGCATATTAAATGTGTTGGACCATATATCTAATTTGTTAGGCCCATGAGTTTTTTGTGATACTCTAGACCTGGTCAGGAAAAACTCCTGGCCCTATACTCATGTGATACCATATGACAGGGATACTCCAATCTGGACCTCAAGTCCAGTTAGACTTCTGATTAAAATTTTTACTCTGTAGTTTATTGCACTCAAATTGTAAACCAGGTCTAAATCAGTCCCTGACTAAAGGGCAATAATGAAAATCAGCAGTGGTTTAGAAGGTTTAGATTGGAGTATTACTGCCCTATGACATGACAGAACGAGGGTCTTTGTAAGTGGTGGGAGCTGCTGCGAATCACTTTGTTACAGGGATATAGTAATGTGACCTATGTAGGGAAGTCAAATGAATAGGCTGCTGCATAGTCAATATGGGGAGCTCTTTCTAGAGCGCCTGGTAAAATTGTGCATAAGAGCATTTTTTTTTTATCTAAATGGTTAAACTAGTGAGAAATATGTGATTGTTAATAAAATAATCTGTGAATTTGCTTAATTTACTATCATGCTAAATTAAGATATTTAATTATTTAGCCATTTCTATTAACGTATAGAACGCTGCTTTCGTTGATGTGGACAGTATGTGTTAGTACATTACACAAGCTGATGTTTTGACCACATCGAATTGGGGGGAATTACACATCCTTTTTACCTCAGATTTGTTGATGTTAGTATAAACGTTTATAGTCAACACGATGACACAAGATCAATTGCTTAAATCAGATCAATATCTTTGGTTTTGTGCTGTTGATTTTTGCAGCTATCATTTTCGTTCTCAAATAGCACGGATAATTCAGGGCGGTCTCTCTATAAAGGTTGCTGGCCACACACCAATACACTGATTTGACAGTCAAACCAACACTTCAATAGAAGCCATCCGTTGTCATTTTTTATACCCTATGGTGGGTCGTGATTAGTTAACTAACAGAAAAGGTGGTTTGCTCACTTTTCCGTGATGGCAGCCTCATTAAATCAACATCCGCCATTCCAAAATATACACTACCGGTCAAAAGTTTTAGAGCACCTACTCATTCAAAGGTTTTTCTTTATTTCTACTATTTTCTACATTGTAGAATAATAGTGAAGACATCAAAACTATGAAATAACACATATGGAATCATGTAGTAATAAAAAAGTGTTAAACAAATGAAAATATATTTTTATATGAGATTCTTCAAATAACCACCCTTTGCCTTGATGACAGCTTTGCGCACTCTTGGCATTCTTCACAGACAGTGTCACGGGTTCGATACCCGTGCCCACCGTGACTGGGAGACCCATGAGGCGATGCACAATTGGCCCAGCGTCGTCCGGGTTAGGGGAGGGTTTGCCGGCCGGGATGTCCTTGTCCAAAAAATAGGCACGGTGGGCTTTTGGTTTCTCTTCCTCTAAAAACAGAAATAAATCATTCTAAATAACAAACTGGCTTTATTGACAAATTAGTAAGAATGTCTCACCCCATATTCAAGAGTGGCCTTTTTTTAATTCAGATTGCAATCGCTCACTTTCGGTTTTTTGAAAACAAAATCATCTCCAAAATATTGTTATTTTTTAAACAAAGCGATTATTATTATTATTATTATTATTATTATTAACCCAGCATTATAATTATATAAAAGCCCCTTAGATATTCTCACAGATCAGATTTGCCCTAATGAAAAATGCCCCTTAGATATGAATTTAGAATCCTCCAATCCTCTAAATGTAATTATTGGCGGAGAGCCATATAGATTGCAAAATAGTTGGGAAGAGATTTTCGATGGCACATGGTTTATGAATTGACATGCAATTTTCCGTTCCTCCTGAACAATATTGTAAGAATTGCTATTCCTCTGTCCTGCACGCACACCCCGAAAAAATACACTTCTTGTTTTGTTTCTACTTGATCAGAACAAGCTGTAACTGGACGGTAGCATATTACTTACTAGAAATTACATGAAAAGCGCACATTTGTAAATCCCAAACTCTAAAAGTAATTGGAAAGGTAGATACAAATTATTTGTGACATTGTGGTCACAATAAATAATGTAACAAGATGCTGTGTTTTTATTTACAGTAGTGATGGACACAGCTGGAGGCATTTTGAAAACTTGTTTTTCACAAGTGTACTGTAGTTGTACTGGTCTCTGTGATGCCGGTAAGGCAGAGTCAGGCACAGGACAACAAAAATGAGTGTTCATAAACTTTACTCATAAATTATACCAAACGAGTAGAAAAAACAATCACTCGACACGGAACATATTACAAAAAACAATAACGCACAAAAACATGGGGGAAACAGAGGGTTAAATAAGGAACATGTAATGATGGGAAATTAAAACCAGGTGTGTGAAAAAGGAAAACAAAACCAACGGAAAATGAATAATGGATTGGTAGCGGCTAGAAGACCGGTGACGTCGATCGCCGAAAGCCGCCCGAACAAGGAGAGGGACCAACTTCGGCTGAAGTGTAGCAGGTGTAGCCCATCATGCAAATAATGTTTCCTATTAGCAGGACAATAGACTCTTCACAGCCCGGCTACTGTAGGTGTGAAAATCCCCCAATTTGCAATGTTTTCTATGCTTAAGTACTCCAAAGTGTTACATTTCTAACTCAAGACCTCACGCAACCACAAAATGTCGGAGATCCATATAGATTGCAAAATAGTAGGGAAGACATTCCATTGCACATGGTTTATGAATTGACACGCAACTCTTCATAGCCCGGCTGCTGTAGGTGTGAAAATCCCCCAATTTGGCCCTAACAGTTCTTCATCAACATCTTTATGCTTTCATTAATAAAGTAATGAGAAAAAAGACATTCGAACTGAAGATGTTTATTTAAACTACATTTTAGTCACACTTCCCCCCAGCTCCACGATCACAGGTAAAACCTTGCTGAGATGATCAATGAATTTGTTGCATTGTTGTATCGTCAATTTCTCAAGCCAAAACGTCTTGATGGTCTTCACCAGTTCATCTTTGCTTGTAGGCTTGAGTTAAGGATGAATGTTTTCAGTTGATGCCAAACTAGTTCGATCGGGGTTAAATCAGGAGACCTATACATGTAGAAATGTAAAAAATATAGGTCTACCGTAAGTGTTGTAGGTCTTTTATTTATTTATTTTTACTTACTCTGCTGGCGTCTTGACCCAGTTTATGCCCTCATTTGCGATGCAAACCCGGGTGGCTGTGTGTTTTGGGTCATTGTGTCATAAGGTGGGTGTAGCTGGTGTAAAGAGTCAGGAGCAGGAGAGCAGAGATGAGTGGACTAAGCACTTTACTAGGCAATGTCAAAATACAGAACACAACCGCGTCATAAAACAAATGCCCAATAACCCAAGTAAGGCAGCACAAGGTACAGAATAACCGCACAGTACAGGCTGCACAAAGCAAAGGTGAAAACATACAACCCGGCGTACCAACATGCCAAAACAAACAATTCCCCACACAGACATGGGGGGGAACAAAGGGTTAAATGGACAACAGTAATGAATGAAAACCAGGTGTGTGTGAAAACAAAACAAAACAAATGGAAAATGAAAAGTGGATCGGCGATGGCTAGAAGACCGGTGACGTTGACCGCCGAACGCCTCCCGTACAAGGAGAGGAACCGACTTCGGCGGAAGTCGTGACACATTTTCTGCGTTTGGAGAAGAAAAATGACTTTTAGCCTAACAACCAACATTCGGTACAATACTACAAATATACATGTAAATAGGCCTAAACATAACAAAATATTGATCTAATCCTACCTTGAAAGAAACGATGTAGTCCTAGAAACACCTCTCTGACATAGGGTCCAGTATATCTCTTGATGATTTGTTCCTCAATGAAATCTCGAGCCGTGATACCTGAAAAAGGAGGCAACAGTGAATTATTGTGGAACACATAGCAGTCCATGAGGCGTAGGCAACAATATTTTATGTACCTTAGCATTATTAGACCTACTTTACAGTATTGTAGCCTACTGTACCTGTTAATTTTCCCGGGCTTTCGTTTTAGGCGTAACACAGGCATCTGATGATAGTGTTTGCAAATAGCACTGTCCGTGACCAAAATCCCCAAGTCTACCAGTATTTTTGAAATGTCTCCAGTAGATTGTCCGTTCCTCCTGAAAGCCCTGATCTGCTCACTTAAATGAATAGAGATCCTGGTCATGGTGCTACAGTATGTTGTTACAGCATGATCAAAGTGAGGACGGTCAGTGATCTGCTGTATACTTATGGCCTACAGTAACCTGAAAGTCACACCTTTCCAGTACTCCTCACCCCGCCCCAAACTCCACCCTTAACACAGTTACCATTAAGAAACAAGCTGTTTATCTAAAAAAAAAAAAAAAACATTGCGACTAAAGAGAACAGACGAAATGGACATCGTTTTCATCAAGCCATTATCAGGAATCAAGGTAAGACCCAAGTGCAGACTGTGTGAAGTACAATGTTTATTGTAACCACAGGGGCAGGCAAACGACAGGTCAAGGCAGGCAGGGGTCGATTATCCAGAGTAGGAGCAAAGGTACAGGACGGCAGGCAGGGTCAGGGTCAGGCAGAGTTCAGTAATCTAGGGGTGGAGCAAAGGTACAGGACGGACGGCAGGCTCAGGAACGGGCAGAGTGGTCAGGCGGACGAGTAAAGGGTCAGGACAGGCAAGGGTCAAAAACCAGGAGGACGAGAAAAGCGAGGCTGGGAAAATACAGGAGCTGACAGGACGAACGCTGGTAAGCTTGACAAACAAGACGAACTGGCAACAGACAAACAGAAAACACAGGTATAAATACCCCTGGGGATAAGTGAGGAAGATGGGCGACACCTGAAGGGGGGTGGAGAAAAGAACAAGGACAGGTGAAACAGATCAGGGCGTGACAGCCAGCTTCTTTCTATGGTGCTACCCGTTCCAGGGTTAGGACTGTAATTAGGATTAGACTACAATTAGGGTGTGGAAAAGATAGGATTATTTTGCTCTTACTCTAGTACTGTAGCCTACTCCCGACCTGTCATGTTGTACAGCGCCATTATGGGCTATTAGCAGGACAGTAGACTCTTGCTAAGATGTAGGGTAGGGGGAGAATTGTATGGTCAAATGTATTTCTTAGTTAGGTTATCGATTGGAACCTTTAACAAGTGGAAGGGGGAAAACATATTATTATTATTATTATTAACCTTGTTTTTCACAAGCGTAGCAGGCTGTGAATTCTGCAAACAACGTTTCTAGGATGGGCTATTAGCAGGACAATATATATTGGTTATATTGGTCATGGCTCCCGAGTGGCTTTTATTGTTCAATCTAATTCATGCTCAAACTCGCACACTTTTGATTGACTTAAAGGGGCAATCTGTCCTTCCCAATGCGTTGTGATCTGTGTAATGGAGATGTTACAGTGGTAATTGAGACATAAGGAGATGAACAAGCATTTCAATGTTTTGGGTTTGCTCTATTTCATTATCTCATCACCGTGGTAGCAACTGCTCTCAGATCAGCTTTTCACTGCTCTGTGTTCGTGTGGGAAACTGTATTAGCTCTATTTCATTATCTCATCACCGTGGTAGGAACTGCTCTCAGATCAGCTTTTCACTGCTCCGTGTTTGTGGGGGAAACTGGGTTAGCACTATTCCATTATCTCATCATAGCTGTAGGAACTGCCCTCAGATCAGTTGTTGGTTGGGGGGACTGGCAGCCTGGTAGCAGGTGTTCATTTTAAAGACACTCATAAAAGTGTATGTGTGGGGAAGTGTGTGTGTGTGTGTGTGTCTCTCTCTCTCTCTCTGTCTATCTCTCTTTCTCTCCCTCTCTATTTCTCTCTCTGCTGAGCCCTGAGGACACACACACACTCTGTGTATTGTGCTGCATGCTGTTTAAGGACCATAGAAGAGAGGAACCACAGATGGATCTAAAGTAGGAAAGAGAGAGACTGTGTGCCAAGTAGACCTCCCAAGCTGTGCCAGTCCTGCCAAACTCTTTAATGAGCATGTATACACATGCTCATGTATGGGCCACTGGTTGATGCTTATTTATAAAACCCTCTTAGGCCTCACTCCCCCCTATCTGTGATATCTACTGCAGCCCTCATCCTCCACATACAACACCCGTTCTGCCAGTCACATTCTGTTAAAGGTCCCCAAAGCACACATCCCTGGGTCGCTCGTCTTTTCAGTTTGCTGCAGCTAGCGACTGGAACGAGCTGCAACAAACATTCAAACTGGACAGTTGTATCTCAATTTCTTCATTCAAAGACTCAATCATGGACACTCTTACTGACAGTTGTGGCTGCTTTGCGTGATGTATTGTTGTCTCTACCTTCTTGCCCTTTGTGCTGTTGTCTGTGCCCAATAATGTTTGTACCATGTTTTGTGCTGCTACCATGTTGTTTTGCTACCATGTTGTTGTCATGTTGTGTTGCTACCATGCTGTGTTATGTGTTGCTGCTATGCTATGTTATCTTAGGTCTCTCTTTATGTAGTGTTATGTTGTCTCTCTTGTCATGTGTGTTTTGTCCTATATTTATGTTATATATAGATTTTTTTTTATCCCTGCCCCCGTCCCCACAGGAGGTCTTTTGCCTTTTGGTAGGCCGTCATTGTAAATAAGAATTTGTTCTTAACTGACTTGCCTAGTTAAATAAAATAAATAAACATAGGATCAGCCTACGTGTGTATACCCTATCTCCTTGCTTCTTCCCCGCTCCTTGATCAAAACCAGCTGCTAGCATAGCTTGTGTAATCGCAGAGCTCCGCTCTCAGACATCTATTTTAGGACTTGGCTCTAGTAAAGGCACTAAAGGAGTATTAGCGTAGCTCTGTTATAGGACGGTAGAGTAACATGGAAGACAGTATAGTGTCAGCGTATACAGGACAGTGCCAGGGAGGACAGTAGAGTGAAGGACTAAACAAAAACCTCCTAGTTGTCATTAGTTAGAGGTGAGGACAGATTTTGGGCTCTGTAATTATACCTGGAAAAGCTTACCCAGTCATAACGTTAACACACTGTGGAGTGGAGTGTGGCATGGCCTTAGGGGAGTATAACACACATACATAAGCGAGCAGAGAGCACACACACATGTTCAAGCATTGAGCACACACACACATGTTCAAGCTTTCAAGCGGTGAGCTCACACTCACACACAAACACACAATTTTAAGAAGTGAGCACACACACACACATTGTCGGTAAATGTTACACTGTTACTGTACTGTACAGTTCACACACACACTCACCCTGCTATTACCTACTTTCATTAAACATGGCTCATTTAGTACTTATTATGGGTACGACCATGTCTGTCTGTAGGAGTTTGATTAGGGGGGAACCCACATCACTTAGGATAATGTTTATCTACCTACCTCATCTAAGGACAGGAGACAGAGCCAGAGGTGGATGAGAGAGATAGGAGACAGCTGTTACAGTACTTAGTGTTATTCTAAAGTATACCTGGGGTATAAACCTCAGACATAAACCAGAGGTGGATGAGAGAGATAGGAGACAGCTGTTACAGTACTTAGTATTATTCTAAAGTATACCTGGGGTATAAACCTCAGACATACACCTGGGGTGGATTCACTAAGAACCAAACGGTAGCAAATAGGCTGATCTTGTCCAATATGAAACTACATTTTCCCTACGGTGTGCACTAATGAATACACCCCTGGAGTTCATACCTGGGGGTTAAAAGATAAAAGGCTGACTTACAGCACTTCATAAACAATTCACACATCCTAAAATAAGGAAACTATAGATATAATTGGAGCCATGTCATTAATGTCATTAATCTTATCTAGTTAGTCCATTTCTCCTGTTGGACTGAATGGCAATATTATGGGGATGTGGTCTGCATGTGTGTGCTGCTCTGCATGTGACTGTGAGATCCTACTGTTGCTAGGTCTAGGCTAGGCTTATTCTCTATAGGCATACTTTATACCATGTCTAAACTCATAGAAATAGAATGACTAGAATAGACGTTCCGTGATGGGTGGACCAGCCGCCATATTGAGTGTACCCGTTCCCAAAGGTAAAAGCAGGAAGTTCAACACTAAATTGTTTTATTTTATTATTTGGTCTGTACATGTACTGTATACCTGTACTACCAGCCAGAAAGACACAAATGAGCTGGACGCAATGACCCCATGAAGTCACAGACATGATTTGTCATTCATCAACCATTGTGGTAACCTGCTATTGTAGTGTAGCGAGGCCTAGAAACTATGCACTTTTCACCTTGTCATGCCTCAACGTTTTTTTCCTCAGAAAACCAGGAAAGAATGGATGAGCTAAACTTGACTGAAACCATGATTACATAGGGCCACACTTGATAAAGCATGTCTATCTGCAACTACAGTATCCAGGAGACCTTAGTGATTTGATCAAGAAGAGCCGTTCCGAGGCTCAGCGGTGGAGGGATATGGTCTTTGTCTGGGTTCTGGCTGCGGGATTCGAAACGTCACACCTGACACAAAGTTCTTTTGAAATTCGTTGTTTCTTGTTATGTTTGGATGCACCAGATGCCACCCAGGTGATAGATAGATGTAAGAGAGAGAGGCAGAGAGAAAGAGAGTGATGGAGAGAGAATGTGGACAGCCAGCAGACTATGACTAACTGTCTGTGGTAACGTCACAAACGGAAAAAGATGCAGATACAGTTTACTTCTGCCGGTAATCACATTTCATTTCATTTGTCACATGCTTCGTAAACAACAGGTGTGGACTAACAGTGAAATACTTTCTTACTTATGCTTAATAGACTAAAACAGAATATTGGAAGAACCTTGGAGTAGTAAAACAAAGAACAGACTACAGAGAACAATTTGCTAATATTAGCTGGACTTGCTGCTTTGTCTGACTAGCTCTATTAATCCCTAGGTCCCAACAGGCCTGTAGAGTTGAGTTGAGCTTATTCATGTCTCATTCATGTGTCAGCTGTTAGCTCCCACTTATTCAAGTCCCATGTACAGTTTTCTCATGTCACAGCTGCTCTTGCTAAAGATAACGGACTACCTCGGTCCGAATAGGCCTATAGAGTTGAGTAGAGTTAAATCAATCAAATTGATTCATAAAGCCCTTTTTACATCAGCAATTGTCACAAAATGCTTATACAGAAAACCAGCCTAAAACCCCCAAAAGGCAAGCAATTCAGATGTAGAAGCACGGTGGCTAGGAAACACTCCCAAGAAAGGCAGGAACCTAGGAAGAAACCTAGAGAGGAACCTGGCTCTGAGGGGTGGCCAGTCCTCTTCTGGCTGTGCAGTGGGGAGATTATAAGAGTAAAAGGTCATTAAGGCCAGATTGTTCGTTAAGATGTTCAAACGTTCATAGATGACCAGCAGGGTAAAATAATAATCACAGTGGTTATAGAGGGTGCAACAGGTCAGCACCTCAGGAGTAAATGTAAGTAAACTTTTCATAGCCGAGTGAGGGGAGGCAGAACATAGAACAGTAGAAAATGGATCAGCAGCAACTGGATCAGCAGCATGACCAGGTGGACTGGGGACGGGGACAGCCAGGACTTGTCAGGCCAGGTAGTCCTGAGGCATGGTCCTGGGGCTCAGGTACTCAGGGAGGTGAAAGAGAGAGAGATTGGAGACTTAGAGATCACACAGGACACCATTTTTACAATGTTGATGGAAAAAGGCTAAGATGGAAAAAGGCTACTCTTGAATTGTATATGCTTGTCAAAAGAGAGATCAGGATCCAGAGTAATGCAGAGGTCTTTCACAGTTTTATTTGAGACTAATGTACAACCATTGAGATTCATTGTCAGATCCGACAGCAGATCTATTTGTTTCTTGAGACCTAGAACTAGCGTCTCCGTTGAGTTCATTCATGCCTCATTCATGTCTCAGCTGGCTCTCATTTTAGCTCAATAGAGAGTCCACAGCCGTGTAAAGGCTTTTTCGGAGTCCACAGCCGCAAAGCCGCGATCGTCCGGCTGCCCATTGTGACATAGCTACCCTGTCTCTGAAACCACCGTCTGCGGGGGACGCACAAGCTGCCGTGCACCTCCCCAAAATTCCCAACCAACATGGCTTCGTGTACATGGATCAAATCAAATCAACGTTTATTTCTTGCTTTAACAGATTTGCAGGTGCAGCGACATGCCTATATTTAACTAGCTCCAACAGTGCAGTAGAATGTCTCGCAAATGCAATACAAACACACAATTAATTGAAGCAATCAAAACAAGAAATCAAGAAATAACATAACAAAGTAGATATATTAGAGTGAGCATGTATTAGAATCCATAATATACATATGTGGTGTGTATAGACAGTATTTTGAGAAAGAAAATGGTATGTACTGTAGTAAGTATACTAAACTCAACAAAAAAATAAACGTCCTCTCACTGTCAAATATTTGTATGAACATAACAAGATTCAACAACTGAGACATAAACTGAACAAGTTCCACAGACATGTGACTAACAGAAATGTAATAATGTGGCGCTGAACAAAGGGAGGGTCAAAAGTAACCGTCAGCATCTGGTGTGGCCACCAGCTGCATTAAGTATTGCAGTGCATCTCCTCCTCATGGACTGCACCAGATTTGCCAGTTCTTGCTGTGACATGTTACCCCACTCTTCCACCAAGGCACCTGCAAGTTCACTGACATTTCTGGGGGGAATGGGCCTAGCCCTCACCCTCCAATCCAACAGGTCAGAGATGTACTCAATGGGATTGAGATCCGGGCTCTTCGCTGGCCATGGCAGAACACTGACATTCCTTTCTTGCAGGAAATCACGCACAGAACGAGCAGTATAGCTGGTGGCATTGTCATGCTGGAGGGTCATGCCAGGATGAGCCTGCAGGAAAGGTACCACATGAGGGAGGAGGATGTCTTCCCTGTAACGCACAGCGTTGAGATTGCCTGCAATGACAACAAGCTCAGTCCGATGATGCTGTAACACACCGCCTAAGACCATGACGGACCCTTCACCTCCAAATCGATCCTGCTCCAGAGTACAGGCCTCGGTGTAACGCTCATTCCTTCGACGATAAACGCGAATCCGACCATCACCCCTGGTGAGACAAAACCCAGACTCATCAGTGAAGAGCACTTTTTGCCAGTCCTGTCTGGTCCAGCGACGCTGGGTTTGTGCCCATTGGCGACGTTGTTGCCGGTGATGTCTGGTGAGGACCTGCCTTACAACAGGCCTACAAGCCCTCAGTCCAGCCTCTCAGCCTATTGCGGACAGTGATGGAGGGATTGTGCGTTCCTGGTGTAACTCGGCAATTGTTGTTGCCATCCTCTACCTGTCCCGCAGGTGTGATGTTCAGATGTACCGATCCTGTGCAGGTGTTGTTACACGTGGTCTGCCACTGCGAGGACGATCAGCTGTCCGTCCTGTCTCCCTTAGCGCTGTCTTAGGTGTCTCACAGTACGGACATTGCAATTTATTGCCCTGGCCACATCTGCAGTCCTCATGCCTCCTTGCAGCATGCCTAAGGCACGTTCACACAGATGAGCAGGGACCCTGGGCATCTTTCTTTTGGTGTTTTTCAGAGTCAGTAGAAAGGCCTCTTTAGTGTCCTAAGTTTTCATAACTGTGACCTTAATTGCCTACCGTATGTAAGCTGTTAGTGTCTTAACGACCGTTCCACAGGTGCATGTTCATTAATTGTTTATGGTTCATTGAACAAGCATGGGAAACACTTTTTAAACCCTTTACAATGAAGATCTGTAAAGTTACTTCGATTTTTCCAAATTATCTATGAAAGACAGGGTCCTGAAAAAGGGACGTTTCTTTTTTTGCTGAGTTTATATATACAAAGTATGTGGGCATCCCTTCAAATTAGTGGATTCGGGCTGACAGGTGTATAAAATCAAGCACACCGCCATGCAATCTCTTCAGACAAACACTGGCAGTAGAATGTCCTTACTGAGGAGCATAGGATGCCACGTTTCCATCAAGTCAATTAGTCAAAGAATTGTTCATCGGGAGCTTCATGAAATGGGTTACTAACCCCGAGCAGCCGCACATAAGCCTAAGATCACAATGTGCAATGCCAAGTGCCAGCTGGAGTGGTGTAAAGCTCACCGCCATTGGACTCTGGAGCAGTGAAAACGTGTTTTCTGGAGTGATAAATCACTCTTCACCATCTGGCAGGCCGACAGACGAATCTGGGTTTGGTGGATGCCAGGAGAACCCCACCTGCCCGAATGCATAGTGCCAACTCAAAAATTTTGTGGAGGAGGAATAATGGTCTGCGGCTATTTTTCATGGTTCACGCTAGGCACCTTAGTTCCAGTGATGGGAAATCGTAACACTACAGCATACAATGACATTCTAGACAATTCTGTGCTTCCAACTTTTTGGCAACAGTTTGGGAAAGGCCTTTTCCTGTTTGAGCATGACAATGCCGCCGTGCACAAAGCGAGGTCCAAACGGTTTGACGAGAAATGGTTTGGCTAGATTGGTGTGTAATAACTTAACCTCTTAAGGAGCTGTGGGGCGCCCCACTCCCGACACTACCCGGTGAAATGCAAGGCGCCAAATTCAAAATCCAAAAGTTGAATTATTAAACATTCATCAATATACAAGTGTTGCATAGTCATCAAAAGCTCTGCTTCTTGGCAATATCACAGCATTGCCAGATTTCAAAAAGGCTTCACGGCGAAAGCACTACATTTGATTGTTTGAGGGTAGCACCTCCAATATTTTTTCCATTACCATAAATTCATAAACCATCGCGGTTCACACAAAACACATTTCACAGCGAAAACAAATCAATTACCTTTTGAAGAACTTCTGCTGAGGGCTTCCCAAGTGTCCAACGAAGACAATCCATGGTTCTTTTGTTAGAAAAAGTCATATATTATATCCATAAATCTCCGTTTGGTTGGTGCGTTATGATGAGAAAATACAGCGTCCACTTGCCCATTGAACCGTGAAGAGAACTCGTTCAAACTATACCTATAAACTTGTCCAAGAACAATCAAACATCATTGATAATGTATCCTTAGGACCACTTTTATGTATATTTAGTATAATATTTCAACCGGAATATAAACTGGGCGATAGGAAAGGAAAAAACCACAGCGCGCGCAACCCGGTGAACGCGCATTCTCTTCTGTTTACTTCTCTGTGACCACTTCCTAATTCTTCTTCTATTACCATCCAGATCAACTAAATAGAATCAAAACACTGTCTAGAGACTGTTGACATCCAGTGGAAGCAATAGGTACTGAAATCTTACTCCCTTATATGGGCATTTTCATAAGGGAGGGGTTCAAAATCACTTTTTCCAGGACAGAAATTCCTCAGGTTTTCGCCTGCCATATCCATTCTGTTATGCTCACAGACAATATTTTAACACTCTCTTAGAAACTTCAGAGTGGTTCCTATCCAATAGTACTAATTATGTGCATATCCTATTTTCTGGGCCTGAGTGGGAGGCATTTTACTTTGGGCACGCCAGACTCTCCAAAACCATCACCTCGGGAGCTGCTCCCTAAGAAGTTAACTGGCCTGTACAGAGCCCTGACCTCAACCCCATCGAACACCTTTGGGATGAACTGAAACGCAGACTGCAAGCCAGGCCTAATCGCCCATCACCTAACATCAGTGCCTGACCTCACTAATGCTCTTGTGGCTGAATGGAAGCAAGTCCCCGAAGCAAGTCCCCGCAGCAATGTTCCAACATCTAGTGGAAAGCCTTCCCAGAAGAGTAGAGGCTGTTATAGCAGCAAAGGGTGGACCAACTACATATTAATGCCCATGATTTTGGAATGAGATGTTCGACGAGCAGATGTCCACATACGTTTGGTCATGTAGTGTATATTTGGATGAGCTATGTCAAGAATACTATCAAGGCACAAGGCGAGACCCAGATGCAGACACAGGAGGCAGATGGTTGGAGTCTTACAATGTTTATTAATCCAAAGGGGTAGGCAAGAGAATGGTCATGGACAGGCAAGAAGGTCAAAACCAGATCAGAGTCCAGAAGGTACAGAGTGGCAGACAGGCTCATAGTCAAGGCATGCAGAATGGTCAGGCAGGCAGGTACAGAGTCCAGAAACAGTCAAGGGTCATAACCGGGAGGACTAGCAAAAGGAGAATAGCAAAAAAAAAAAATATATATAACATGCTGGTTGACTTGACTAAACATACAAGACGAACTGGCACAGAGAGACAGGAAACACAGGGATGAATACACTGGGGAAAATAAGCGACACCTGGAGGGGGTGGAGACAATCACAGGAACAGGTGAAACAGATCAGGGCGTGACAAATACAGGATATACAAACACACTGAGTAAAGAACAGTATATAAACAGAATTCTCGACAAGACCATGGTAAAGACAATGGTACTTGCCTACGGAGCAGCAAGTGGCACTGACCCTCCCTGCCTTCAGGCTATGTGCAAACGTATGAAAGCCAACGGTCCAATATTCTAGAACATGGCTGACTTGCCTAGTTAAATAAAGGTTAAATAAATACAAAATAATAATAAACGCTTAAACCCTGTTGTCCAAAAGGCCCATTATTACATATTTATTAACCTAATTTGATTGGCTGATATTGAGTACTGTATGTCACATTGGTCACAATGGAACGCAGAATATCACTGCTCAGAGGCTGTGAACTTTGTAGCAAGTTTTATTCTCGTCTAATTCATGTCTCATGTCGGCTCGCTCTAAAGATAATGACATGTTTGGGTTAGAAGAAGCCACCAACATCAGACTGAACAAGCCTCACATTGTCATTGCCTTAATTTCCATCACATCTATGTCAGCCAATGAAAAGCCTTGTTTTACCACCATCAGGAGCTCTCACTCAATCAGAAATGTTTGATACGAAGTGACTAACAGAATGGCTAAATTGGGCTTGTGTGATGAGCTCATATATAAGCCTGATACAAGGGAGAGAGTTAGTTCAGGGCGAGGCGCACTTTGATGACATGGCATTTTAGGCACATCCTTGTTGACCCACCGAGCGAGCGGACACGCCAGATCATGAGAGTGCTGACTCAGTTACAGTAGCCTCCTTCCTCTTTGTCTCCCACACTAGTCCAATAAATTGAATGAAACACACACACACACACACACACCAGCCCAATAAAGAGAATGAAACACAAACAGTTAACCCCGCCAAGCCACTGTTTTGATAGGTCGTTTGGTTTGGAGAGGGGTCAAAGTTCATGGGGAGTGAGGACACTGAGACACTGGTTGTGTCTGAAATGGCACCCTAATCCCTGTAAGTAGTACACTATAATATATGGAATTTGTGTGTGTGTGTGAGATGTTTGTACTGTTGTGTGTATTCTGTTTGGGAGGTCTACTGGACTCTAAAATCATGTCATTTTCAAGCCCTTTATTATGTCCTCCCATTGTCAACGGGTCCGCTATTTTGGTGTATGTTTCTTAAAGGTATACTTCGGGATTTTCCCCAGAGTCAGATGAACTCATTGATAACTTTTTTATGTCTCTGGGTGCAGTTTGAAGGAAGTTGCTAACTAGCGCTAGCAGAATTGCTAACTAGAGTTAGTACAATGACTGGAAGTCTATGGGTATCTGCTATCATACTAGCAGATACCCATAGACTTCCATTATTGCGCTAACGCTAAATAGCATTGGCTCGCAAAACTACCTGTAACTTCATTCATACTGGACAAGGAGAAATACAAATGGTATCCACGAGTCCATCTGACTCCGGGGAAGTAGATAAAAGGCCTCATTACCAAAAACCCGAAGTATCCCTTTAATGGCAGCAACTGTGTTTCAGAAGTGTAGTGAATGCCGTCATTATAAATAAGAATGTGTTCTTAACTGCCTTGCATAGTTAAATAAAGGTTAAATGACAAAACAGCTGGGATCATGGAGCGGGATAAATTATTGTAGTGGAGTGGGATTAGCTATGGTCTATGCTGTGTGTGTCTGTGTGCACATGTGGATCTGTGAGCGTGTGTGTGTGTGTGTGTGTGTGTGGGTGGGTGGGTGTGTCTGTGTGCACATGTGGATCTGTGAGCGTGTGTGTGTGTATGTGTTTGTGCTTATGTGTGTGTGTTTGCTCGTGCTCACAGCCAGAGGGATGTGTGGTATGCAATATAGCATTTGGAGAGAAAAAATACTATGCAATTCAGTCCAGGGCAGGGGGCACACCTGTGTGTGTATATTGGAGGTAGGGTAACCTCTCCTCTTGCTCTGTCCTGGAATGCACCCTGCTTCTACCACCGGTTATGAGTCCAAGGTCAGACCATATTGCAATAGGTCAGTCTTTCTGTCATGGATCGCACCTCTGTGGCTCTCTCCGATCACCAAAGGACACCGTCACCGGAGTACTGACTACACTTCCCATCAGCCCCGTACCTAGGTCTAATTATCTGCACAGCTGTTTCCACTTCTCTCCCCTATATATTCTATCTCCAGGCCCCAATGCTTTGCGAAGTCTTGTACTGCCCCGGCTAGTCATTTCTGAGCGCTCTATTTATTGATT
>QNTS01000954.1:278440-300317 GCA_003317085.1 Hucho hucho | reverse complement strand
TTAGCAGAAAAACACCCCCAAAGCATAATGTTTCCACCTCCATGTTTGACGGTGGGGATGGTGTTCTTGGGGTCATAGGCAGCATTCCTCCTCCTCCAAACACGGCGAGTTGAGTTGATGCCAAAGAGCTCCATTTTGGTCTCATCTGACCACAACAATTTCACCCAGTTGTCCTCTGAATCAATCAGATGTGACAGTTCTTTTGTGTTTCTTCCATTTACGAATAATCGCACCAACTGTTGTCACCTTCTCACCAAGCTGCTTGGCGATGGTCTTGTAGCCCATTCCAGCCTTGTGTAGGTCTACAATCTTGTCCCTGACATCCTTGGAGAGCTCTTTGGTCTTGGCCATGGTGGAGAGTTTGGAATCTGATTGATTTATTGCTTCTGTGGACAGGTGTCTTTTATACAGGTAACAAATTGAGATTAGGAGCACTCCCTTTAAGAGTGTTCTCCTAATCTCAGCTCGTTACTTGTATAAAAGACACCTGGGAGCCAGAAATCTTTCTGATTGAGAGGGGTTCAAATACTTATTTCCCTCATTAAAATGCAAATCAATTTATTACATTTTTCACATGCGTTTTTATGGATTTTTTTGTTGTTATTCTGTCTCTCACTGTTCAAATACACCTACCATTAAAATTGTAGGCTGATCATTTCTTTGTAAGTGGGAAAACGTACAAAATCAGCAGGGGATCAAATACTTTTTTCCCTCACTGTAGGTGGGAATTCAGGTCTTAAATGTATGTCAAATTTCACTTCTTTTTTTTGTTAAAATAAAGAAAATATGGTTTGCCTTTTTTGCATAAATACACTGGATGTATGTGCATATATGAATAAATGAACATAAAGGGGTGGAACCGGGCAGCAACCACCACAAACCTGCCCTGTCCCACACCTACCTACACTCACCTGTGCTATCTAGACTGCCTCGTTAATTACTCCTGTTGTCACCTTCTGTTGCATGATTCATCAAGTGTCAATAGCAGGATACCCTCAGGTAAAAAATCTACACACTTGGCTCTATATTACACCTATCTATACATACTTTATATTGTTTGTGTCAATAGCAGGATACCCTCAGATAAAAAAATCAACACACTTGGCTCTATATTACACCTATCTATACATACTTTATATTGTTTGTGTCAATAGCAGGATACCCTCAGATAAAAAATCAACACACTTGGCTCTATATTACTCCTATCTATACATACTTTATATTGTTTGTGAGACCAGACATAATATCACTATAATCCGAGTGTTCATTTTCAGAAGTTGCTTTCATTTCAGTGCATCTCATTTGTAAACATTTACACCCTTAAAAATAAAGTTATCTTCCTGCTCTATTGTGACGCAAGTGTCAAGACGATGCGTTAAATCCCAGACGAAGCTTTAGCTTTCTTATAGATGCTACGGAAAGACAATGTATTTCATTGAGACCATTTCAGCCATTCCCGGGGTGTTTGACAGGTCATTACAAACATTTCTGTGTTCGTAACGTTAACAGGAAAAAAACTGACAGGCACAAGCAAGAGTATGAAAGAGTATGAGTCGCAGGAGTAAAATGAAAGCAATCAATCCAGCAATATTTAAGTGACAAGTGGATTTTGCACCCCTCAAACACATGGAATAGATGGCTGAAAAAGACAGATCCTCAGGTGGGTGGGGCAAGCGCGTTGCTAATGGTAGTGCTGGTCTTGCCCCCCACCACTCCATATGGTAGATGGGGGAGGGTTGGGGCTGGAGTTAGATTCAGCTGAGATCTTTGTTCTAAATGTTTTCTTAGTTTTCTGCAGTCTATGGAGTTTTGCGACTGAGTGTTCAACTTTGCTGTTGCACAGTTCACCTACGAAATATACCCCACCATTATATCATTACGTTATCACTGCGAGATTGTCTTTTCTTGGACATTCATCTCAATTTGTGGCTAGCCCTATACACACGACAACCACAGTTTCCACACAGCCTTTGAAACAGTTCAAGTTGAAATGAATGGACTGAATGGGAGCCTGAACGTTTGACAGGCAAAGATCAGGCATAGATGCTGTAAAGGTCTTCAGAAAAGTAAAACTGAGGTTTAGGTTGAACCTATGTTTGTGGTGAACAATACTCTACAATGTATAGAGTTCTGTATAGTCCTACACTAATTTATACTGTGAATACTGTATTTCTGTTGTAAGGATCTTCAGAAGGGTGAAACTGAGATCACTGTTGAACATTTTTTTGTATGTGGTGAACATGCGCTATAGCCTAAAAGATCATTTATAGTCCTAGTTTATAGTGCATACTGTATGTTTGAGGTTATATATGAGTACTGTATGTTTGAGGTTATATATGAGTGTGTACTGTATATTTGAGGTTATATAAGAGTGGGTACTGTATGTTTGAGATTATATATGAGTGTGTACTGTATATTTGAGGTTATATAAGAGTGGGTACTCTATGCTTGAGGTTATATATGAGTACTGTATGTTTAAGGTTATATATGAGTGTGTACTGTATATTTGAGGTTATATAAGAGTGGGTACTCTATGCTTGAGGTTATATATGAGTACTGTATGTTTGAGGTTATATATGAGTGTGTACTGTATATTTGAGGTTATATAAGAGTGGGTACTCTATACTTGAGGTTATATATGAGTACTCTATGCTTGAGGTTATATAGGAGTGTGTACTGTATATTTGAGGTTATATATGACTGTGTACTGTATATTTGAGGTTATATATGAGTGTGTACTGTTTATTGAGGTTATATATGAGCGTGCACTGTATGTATGTATTTATTCCTCGTGTTGTTATTTTTCTAATATATCAATTTTTTTCTCTCTACATTGTTGGAAAGGCCCCGTAAGTAAGCATTTCACTGTTAGTCTACACCTGTTGTTTACGAAGCTTGTGACAAATAACATGTTATTTTATTTGTTTGAGGTTGTACAGTGCCTTCAGAAAATATTCACACCCCTTGACTTTTTCCATATTTTGTTGTGTTACATCCTGAATTTAAAATTAATTAAATTGAGATGTTGTATCACTGCCCTACACACAATACCCCATATTGTCAAAGTGGATTGGTGTTTTTAGAAATGTTTACAAATTAATTAAAAATTAAAAGCTGAATCTTTAATCATTAACTTCTTAGGCAGGTGAGGTGACGGTTTTGGAGAGTCTGGCGTGCCCAAAGCAAAATGCCTTCCACTCAGGCTCAGAAAATAGGATATGCACATAATTAGTACTATTGGATAGAAAACACTCTGAAGTTTCTAAAACTGTTAGAATAATGTCTGTGAGTATAACAGAACTGATTAGGCAGGCGAAAACCCGAGGTATATCCATCCGGAAAAATGTGATTCTGAGGTGCCTCTTTTCCCATTGACTTGCTATAGGAAATACTGGAATCCAGCACCCAGGTTGCAGTACCTATGGCTTCCACTAGATGTCAACAGTCTTTAGACAAGGTTTCATGCATTTATCTAGAAAAATCGAGGAGTAAGACAAGAATTGGCAAGGGGAGTGATGAAGTCACTTTTCTCTTTTACGCACGGGACCGAGACGCGTGCGCCTCGCCCAGGATATTATCTGTGTGAAATATTATCGTTAATATACATATTAGTGTACCTATGGATCGATTAGAAACGTTGTTTTATTTTTTTGGACAAAGTTTATAGGTATATTTTTAACGCTTTGTATGTCTTGTATAATGGATGAGTGGACGGTGGATTTTCTTAACAAAACGCGCCAACCAAACGGAGCTTTATGGATATGAAGAGGGACTTTTTCGAACAAAAGGAACATTTATTGTCTTTCTGGGACCCTTCGGATTGCCATCAGAAGATCTTCAAAGGTAAGCGATTTATTTTATTGCTTTTTCTGAATTTTGTGACACCCGTGCTGGTTATGTTATTATGCTAATGCTTAAAATATGCGGGGCGCTGTCTTCAGACAATCAAATGTTGTGCTTTCACCGTAAAGCCGTTTTGAAATCTGACAATGCTGTGAGATTGCCAAGATTCTAAGCTTTTGAACAGTATGCAACACTTGTATTTTCATGAATGTTTTATATTACTACTTTTTGTCATTTGAATTTGGCGCTCTGCATTTTGGCGGAAGTTGTCGCAGCCTGGAGACTTTTTTATTATAAAAAAGAAACGGAATAGAGCTAAGCACAGGCAAAATCCTAGAGGAAAACCTGGTTCAGTCTGCTTTCCAATAGACACTGGGAGACACATTCACCTTTCAGCAGGACAATAACCTAAAACAAAAGGCCAAATATACACTGGAGTTGCTTTCCAAGACGACATTGAATATTCCTGAATGGCCTAGTTAAAGTTTGGACTTAAATTGGCTTCAAAATCTATGGCAAGACTTGAAAATGGCTGTCTAGCAATCAACAACCAGAGCTTGAAGAATTTTGAAAAGAATAATGTGCAAATATTGTACAAAATAGCTCTTAGAGATTTACTCAAAGACTTACAGCTGTAATCGCTGCCAAAGGTGATTCTAACATGTATTGTGTCAGGGGTGTGAATACTTATTTAAATTAGATAATATTTCTATATTTCATTTTCAGTCAATTTGCAGAGGAAGTAAGGCCTCTATGGGCTATGTGAGGTCTGGGCCAGGTCTTTTATTGTATCTTTCTTGGAGCGCAGCCGAATAATGTCTCAGGAAATGTGGTCGGTTTGTTTATACACCAAGGGCTTTCAAACAAATATTCAATTTTTCTCCCCGAATCACATTTTGAATGTATCTTTTGTTGTATGAGTTTTCATTATTAGTGCCTGTGCTACTGAGTTTAGTTGTTTTTGTGAGGGCCAGTGGAAATTGGAGGGCGGGCAGACAGACACGCAGACGGTTTTGTAGGCAATAAATCATTGGTGATAGAGACAGACACAGTGATCAGAGATTGCGGTCTGGTCAGACTCGTAAAACCACATGTGAGGGGAAGGAATGTATGACCCCGTTGCATTGTGGGTCCTGTGTGTATGTCTGGGTGGAGAGTACGGTTTTCCCTGACTCACAGGATGTTGTGAAGCGGTATGGAGGGGGAGGTTAGAGGGGAGAGGAGCGTAACTTTCGGGAATAGCCCTCTGTGGGGTCAGAGGAAGTGGGTGAATCACGGGTTGTGACTGTCCGTTCGCCCTCCTTCCGAGCCCTCTCTCTGTCTCTCTCTCTCCCTCTTATATTTCGCTTTCTCTGTACATGAGCAGAGCATGACATATACATACAAAACATTAAGAACTACTATTTCCGTGACATAGACTGACCAGGTGAATCCAAGTGAAAGATATAATCCATTATTGATGTCACTTGTTAAATTAACTTCAATCAGTGTAGATGAAGGGTAGGAGACAGGTTAAAGAAGGATGTTTATGCCTTGAGAAAATTGAGACATGGATTGTGTATGTGTGCCATTCAGAGGGTGAATGGGCAAGACACCAGGCGCACCGGTTTGAGTGTGTTAGCTGCAGCGCTGCTGGGTTTTTCATGCTCAACAGTTTCCTGTGTGTATCAAAAATGGTCCACCACCCAAAGGACATCCAGCCAACTTGACACACCTGTGGATAGCATTGGAGTCAACATGGGCCAGCAGCCCTGTGGAACGCTTTTGACACCTTGTAGAGTCCATGCCCCGACGAATTGAGGCTGTTCTGAGGGCCAAAGTGGGTGCAACTAAATATTATGAAGGTGTTCCTAATGTTTTGTACACTCAGTGTATGTTGGGCTAAGGTATTCGGTTCACTTTCTCTCACTATCCATCTCACTGTCAATGAGTAGAGAATCATATATTTTCCTAATCAATTTGGGTTGAAATTCAAACTTTCCTTCCATCCCTCTCTCCAGTCCCAAAGAAGTTGCTGCTGCAAGAGCCCAACCCCAGAGTGGCAGTGTACCCCCCGTCAGCCAATGCCCATGACCCAAACGTGGTTGGAGACAGCGCCCCCCCTGATGGGACCTCGGTCATAACCTCAGAGTCTTTGCTCTCAGGTGAGCTGCTACATACCCATATGCAGGCATACACACACACACATAGGTGACAGACCACACACACAGATGTAGGTATGTGCACGCAGAGACATTATCACACATACACAAATGCATCTGCATACACACACACCTCTCTCGGGACCACTTTACACTAAACAGCCCCCATACATATTTGTTTCTATCCTTTAAAGGAGATTGGTAATCATATTTCATAATTTGGACATTCACTTTTGTTCTGTCCATTTGTCTAGCAAGTCAGAGAGAGAACATTGTTTTCACCAGCATAAATGGGTCGTTATATGTACATCACAATGTTGGGCTCCTGACCTTTTTTGTATTATTATCAATGTGGATTGGACTAAGCACGCACCCCTGAGGGGCCCCCGTGTTGAGGATCAGCGTGGCGGATGTGTTGTTACCTACCCTTACCACCTGGGGTCGGCCTGTCAGGAAGTCCAGGATCCAGTTGCAGAGGGAGGTGTTTAGTCCCAGGGTTCTTAGCTTCTACCTCCCAAGAGAGTTTTCAGCTGTTATCGTGACTACTGTATATATTCCACCTCAGGACAAGAAAAACAACAAGCTGGGTGAATTGCTTGATCTTCTTTTGTTCTTCTTTTGGTATGTGGTCCTAATTCCAAAAGAGTAAATGCCACTAATATTAATGTACAGTAATTCTGTACACTACGGGTTGAAAGTAGTTGTGTAGAGGAAGTGGTGATCCCCGCTATCAGGATCTGGTGACAGTGAGATGGGTGTTCGTTCGTTCGTATGTTCCGGGAAGAAGCGGGGGGTCCCCCCCCCCTTCGGCAAATCAGATTATAACTCTATACTCCTGCTTCCTGTCTACAAGCAGAATCTCAAACAGTAAGTACCCATGACCAATATTCCTTCTAATATTTTTAGGCACTGAGCAAATTTCAGGTTGGATGAGATTTTGGTGTGCATTTACTGTGAACATTGAGGCTGTAACCTCTTTAAGTTACTGTTTTAACAGTGGCCAAGTAGTCTACTGTGGCTATTTGATCATAATCTAGGCCTAGCGGAGTGGCCTAGCGGAGTGGCCTACCAGAGTGGACTACCAGAGTGGCCTACCAGAGTGGCCTACCAGAGTGGCCTAGCAGAGTATTATTATGACCCATACCATTATTACAGAGAATCAGACAAATTATGCTACCCTCTGCCTATTGGCTATTCAAGCCTGTCTCAAAATATGCCCAAACGTTATTTACCTGACTCGCTTTTCAGAGATGGCTAGAAATGTACACATTTTGTGTTTTTGTAGGAAACAATCACTCCCACATTGCTGACTACAAATTAGCTATAACTAGCTCAGCTAAGAGGGAACATTGGCGTATCGAAATGGTCCTCCGAATCAGAGGCTATGCCATAAGACTGCTTTGCTTGCGCTGACTGGAATATGTTCCGGGACTCTGACGATAGCATCGAAGCATCGACAAGCTAACCAACTCCGTCACCGGCTTCATTTGGAAATACTTTGCCGACATTGTCCCCACAGTGAAGGTTGGTACAATTTAGACTTTTATTCAAGTAGTATTTTATAGTAAGATGATGGCGCCGACAGAGATGGTCGCCTCGTTTCGAGTCCTTAGGAAACTATGCAGTATTTTGTTTTTTTATGTATTATTTCTTACATTGTTAGCCCAGAAAATCTTAACTGTTATTGCATACAGCCGGGAAGAACTATTGGATATAAGAGCGACGTCAACTTACCAACATTACGACTAGGAATACGACTTTCCTGAAACGGATCCTTTGTTCGGACCACCACCCAGGACATTGGATCTATTCCCAGATGCCGACCCAAAACAACGTCGCCGCAGGAGAGGTAGACGGAGTGGCCTCCTGGTCAGACTTTGAAGGCGTGCACACCACCCACCGCTTCCAAGTATATTATTCGCCCATTTCCAGTCTCTAGACAGCAAGGTGGACGAAATTAGGGCACGGGTTGCCTTCCAGAGAGACATCAGAGATTGTAACATTCTCTGTTTCACGGAAACATGGCTCTCTCTGGATATGTTGTCAGAGTCGGTACAGCCACCGGGGTTCTTCATGCCTCACACCGATAGAAAAAACATCTCTCTGGTAAGAAGAAGGGCGGGGGTGTATTCTTCATGATTAACGACTCATGGTGTAATCATAACAACATAAAGTCCTTCTGTTCACCTGACCTAGAACTCCTTACAATCAAATGCCGACCACATTATCTCCAGAGAGAATTGTCTTCGATTATAGTCACAGCTGTGTATACCCCCCCCCCCCCCCCCCCCTATTCTGAGGCTGCATTTATTGTAGCTGGGGATTTAACAAAGCTAATTTGAGAACAAGCCTACCTAAATTCTATCAGCACATTGACTGTAGCACACCACTGCTACTCTAACTTCCACGATGCATACAAGGCAAATCCGACCACGACTCCATCTTGCTCCTACCGTCCTATAGGCAGAATCTCAAACAGGATGTACCCATGACTAGAACCATTCAACGCTGGTCTGACCAATCGGAATCCACGCTTCAAGATTGGTTTGATCACACGGACTGGGAAATGTTCCGGGAAGCCTCAGAGAATAACATTGATTGATACGCTGACTGTGAGTGAGTTTATAAGGAAGTGCATTAGAGATGTTGTACTCACTGTGACTATTAAAACCTACCGTAACCAGAAACCGTGGATAGATGGCGGCATTCGCGCCAAAACTGAAAGCGCGAACCCAAGCATTCAACCATAGAAAGATGTCTGGGAATATGGCCGAATATAAACAGTGTAGTTCTAAAGATATCCCCTGATATTGACCCTTTTCACCCAGTGACTGGGTAAATGTCCTGAACCATAGGTAGGCTTGGGCGGTATCCAGATTGTCATACCTTCATACCGACCTTGTGCCATATCGGGATATTCGGTAATACTGGCGCTGAACACAAGGGCCACTATTTTCAAACCCCACGGTAATCCGAAGGTTAGCAGTGCTGACAAGTATATGTAAAATCCCATCGAGAATGCTAACTAAATGCTAACGAGCGCATTGCAGACATTTTATAGTCTCTGACAAAGTATTTGCAGGTCAGAAATCCCAGCTCACAAAGTTATACAAGTTACATAAAAATGCTACTCACAGTAATATTAGACAGTAAGGCTCTTAATCCAGGAAGGGATTCTCTGCTGTTACCAAACAAAGCTTGATTTTGGAATAAGCTAACCACTTAGCTAGATAGCTAACTAGCTACTAATTTAGCAAACCAAATGCACAACTGCAGAGCATTTTATACAGTTCACTTAATAGTTATAAGATATCTAGCTGGAAAAACATTTAGTTGTTAATTCCATACTGTAACTAGATCACCTGGTGCGTGCTGCACAACAGTGAGCGACTCAAAAGGCTCCGGTTGTGTGCTTGTAAACAAACACCACGTGGCTGGGAACTATTGGTAAGCTTCATAATGAAAAAGTATGTTCTTTATATCTGATTCAGAGGGGTTGGGTTAAATGCGAAACACACATTTCAGTTGAAGACATTCATTTGTACAACTGACTAGGTATCCCCCTTTCCCGTTTTTCACGTTATGTACAAGTTGGCTGCGGGTATTTACTTAAAAAGTAGCTACAAATATTCAAATGTATAAAAAACAACTGTGCATGGTTGTGCATACCTGTATCCATCTGTCGGCTTGTCCCCTTGTGTGTTGGGTTTGATGTGCGTCTCCAAGAAGTCTAGTGCCTCCTTGGCAGTGGAAAATGTGTGTGTTATGTTCTGGAAGGTCAAGATGAGTTTTGTCTGGGTGGATGAAGCCGCATCTCAGGTTTAGCTGGCGTTGCTGGGATCTCACCTCGTTGTAGGTCTCCCTCGGTTTTAGCAGTTCGGCGCTCAGGTCTTGGTAGATGCTGATCCTCTTCCCTGCATAGTTCAGACTCCCAAATACCGCTGCAATTCATAGTCATTTGCAAAAGAAAGACACGAAAAGGCCAAGCGTTTCAATGCATGCCACCAGTTACGTAATTGTCATCAGTTTTATATAATAACTTGAAAAATGTATACGTGAGGTGTAACTGCATTGGGACTTTTGTGGTTACGTTTATGCTACCTACCCTTTAAAGACCCCTGCCACCCAAGCCATAGACTATTCTCTCTGCTTCCGTACGCCAAGCGGTACCAGAGCAACAAGTCTGACACCAACAGGCTCCTACACAGCTTCTGTCCCCAAACCATACGACTGCTAAATAGCTAACAAAATAGCTACACGGTCTATCTGCATTTACCCGTTTATTTTATTTCTATTTTTGCACGGACTCTATGCACACTCACAAGACCATACACACTCACTCACACTGATACGCCAATACACACACACACATATACGCTGCTACTCCGCTGATCATATTCTGATGCCTAGTCACCTCACCCCTATACATATCTACCCCTACCACTCCAGCATCCCTGAGCATTGTAAATATGGTATTGGCACTGACCCTGTATATAGCTTACCTACTTTGTCATGTTCTTATTTCTATTCCTTGTGTATTTTTGTTCTACTTTACTTTATTCTATAGTCCTATGGATATTGACTACTGCATTGTTGGGAAAAAGCTTGTGCATGTGACAATGCAACTTGAAACACACTAGCCTCACTCACGCCACCCTTCTGGAAAAAGCTGTTTCTATCGCAAATCTAGGAAGACAACCACACTTTTTCCATTAATCGTAAGTTTACCAAATCTTTCCATGTCTTCTATCACTTTTCTTTGTTTTGTTTTTTTGTAGCATGAAGCAAGGGATAACAATAGTACATGCTCCATACCTGCTCTTTCCATGACATAGACTGACCAGGTGAATCCAGGTGAAAGCTATGATCCCTTATTGATGTCACCTGTTAAATCCACTTCAATCAGTGTAGAGGAAGGGGAGGAGACAGGTGAAAGAAAGATTTTTAAACCTTGAGACAATTGAGATATGGAATGTGTATGTGTGCCATTCAGTGGGTGAATGGGCAAGACAAAATATTTAAGTACATTTTAACCTGTTAGGGCTAGGGGGCAGTGTTCGGAAGTACGGAGAGCCTGACGTGCCCAAAGTAAACTGCCTGTTACTCGGGCCCAGAAGCTAGGATATGCATATAATTGGTAGTATTGGATAGAAAACACTCTGAAGTCTCTAGAACTGTTAATGTCTGTGAGTATAACGGAACTGATATGGCAGGCGAAAACCCGAGGAAAATCTATCCGGAAAATGTTTTTTTTTTATGTCACAGTTTTTCCATTGACTTGTTATTCACTAAAGAGGGATTTAGCTTCCAGATTGCAGTTCCAATGGCTTCCACTAGATGTCAACAGTCTTTAGACATGGTTTCGGGCTTGTTTTTTGAAAAACGAACAAGAAATAGAAGTTCTGGCAAGTGGCTGTTAGGACTGACACTACTCTTTTGCGCACATGACTGTGTGCGAGCTTTTCATTATTTTTCTTTTCTATTGAACAGGCTATTGTCTGTCTGAAATATTATTGTTTATTTACATATTAGGGTACCTGAGGATTGATTAGAAACGTTTGTTGACTTGTTTTGACGAAGTTTATCGGTAACTTTATTAGGTTTTCTATGTCTGTATGTGGAACCAGTGGAACGGGTGGATTACTGAACACAACGCGCCAACCAAACAGAGTTTTTGGGATATAAAGAGGGACTTTATCGAACAAAACGACCATTCTTTGTGTTCCTGGGACCCGTGGGATTGCAACCAGAGGAAGATCTTCAAAGGTAAGTGATTTGTTTTATCGCTATATTTGATTTTGTAATGCCTGTGCTGGTTTGAAATATATTTATATGCAGGAAGTATGCAGGCGCTGTCCTCAGATAATCAAATGCTATGCTTTCGCCGTGAAGCCTATTGTAAATCAGACAACGCGGTTCAGTTACCAAGATTCTAAGCTAAAGAATGGTGTACAACACTTGTATTTTCATGAATGTTTAATATTACTATTTTTGTAATTTGGCGCTCTGCATTTCACAGGATGCTGTCGTAGGTGGGAAGCTAGCGTCCCACCAATCCCTAAAAAGGGTAGTAGGTGCCAGGCGCACCGGTTTGAGTGTGTCAAGAACTGCAACACTGCTGGATTCTTCACGCTCAACAGTTCCCCGTGTGTATCAAGAATGGTTCACCACCCAAAGGACATCCAGCCAACTTGACACAACTGTGGGAAGCATTGGAGTCAACATGGGCCAGCATGTGGAACTCTTTCGACACCTTGTAGAGTCCATGCCCCAACTAATTGAGGCTGTTCTGAGGGCAAAAAGGGGTGCAAGTCAATATTATGAAGGTGTTCCTAATGTTTTGTACATAGTGTATATTCTTATGAAACAATCAAATATCTCTGTTCGATCCTTATATTTTCCAGACTTTATTCTATAAAAGAGCAGTGTATCCCTCTTTATGCCTAATAGGTAGTGGTCTGTGATGTATCGGTTGAATGTGAGCCAATGTGTTACACTGCATTCGGTCCAGGTGGAAACACTTACCTACTCAGTCAGCAGTTCCACTCTCTAAACTACATATATCAGATAAACGCTGTGCCCGACACACCTTACAGACCCTGCAATTAGGGGGTTTGAGTGTACACACACACACAATCACTCCACTCAGTTGGGTTTATTTAAGTGTCTACCCTCCATCTCTGTGTTTATCCCCGCCTTCTGGTGGAGTTGTTGTGTTTTCACTGAAGCGTTGCACACAAACATCTAACAAACGTAGACCAGATCTGTTTCACATGTCAGTGTTGGATTATAGACTGAGCTCACCTCTATTCTTTATATGGCTAAGTACAGAGGGGATATACAGACTTATGCAGCCAGTTTGTTGGATAAAGTGAATTCAGGGGACCTCTGCACAGTGTTCATTATGGAGCTAAGTAATCAGATAATCGTGTGCTCAACTACTACTCAAACAACTCAACCTCAGCTCACCTTTAGTTTAGCAAACCTAAACTAAAGAGTCTAAAACCACCTACACTGCAAAATTTTCTCAATCCTTTCACAGTAAAGAATACTCAATAGTCCTAGTATCAAATTTGGAGAGTCGATGTTGAACATGACGGTTGTGGCAAATATTGTGTATTGTGAAAGCAGTTTAAACTGTGAGAGAACTCACTATGATCATATGCAGATGTTTCCAGCTGTAAATGGATTGAACACAATTCAGCAGACTCCGGAAATGTCTCCTGAAATTCCCCTAATAGATCTATTCCCGTAGTGATGTGACTCTATTCCCTCAACGTCAGTAAGACCAAGGAGCTGATCGTGGACTATAGATGGTTTGAAGTTGCATCACAAATCACTTAGCAACCGCACCAGGCGCCAAGACCAGAATCAGTCTGATGGAGAAGCCCTCCAATCGTCAACATGGCTGACTGTATTTTACTACCACCCGAAACTTCTGAAAGATTTCCCATTATTTTGTTTTTCTAAGGACCCAGAAAATGTTAGGCAGTGGGAGAACCTATTCAAGTAAGTAAATATATTTAGAAAATGATAGCTACAGGAACTATGTGTGCAGGCAAACTCAAACGAGCTGCTAATGTATTGTTCGCCAGCGAGCTAACATTACATACTTTATAGGTAGCCGAGTGAATGAAATATCACCAGATAGCTAACTTCATAATAGCTAGTTAGCTGGATATGTTGATGTATTTATCGTTGGTAGCTAGCTAACAGCCATGGAAGAGGGTGAAAGGTTTAGCTAGGAGTTCCAGCTGTCAGAGAAGGGAGAGTAGGCTACTCTCGATAGGGAAAGTATCTTTGTGGGAGGACATTATGAAAAGATTCTCCAGTTCCAGTCCCTATTGAGAAAAACTATGAGGACAGAGAGATATTATATAGCAACATAATATTTAGTGCTGTCCAATTTTAGTATAATGCAGCCTGTTTTTTTGTGAGGTTTTCTGTCCTCCGATACAGAGAGCTGTGAAACCCTGTCTGCAGATGTAGGGGTCCCAATGAATGTCCCAAGAGAATAAGGGTATATCCTTGTATACCATGGATTATATGTGTACCTATGTTAGCAAATTTTGTAAACAAAAATATAGTTTCAAAGTCCCACACAATGTATAAACCTATTACAGCTGGAGCAGGCCAAGCCTGCTGGGTGTGAAGGCTTCTGTTCCAGCCCAGCACTAACACACCTGGTTTATCAAACCTAATTAGTTGATAATCAACTGTGTTATTGCTGGGCTGATACAGATGTCTGCTCATCCAGTAGATCAGGAATAAGTGCAGCGAGGATGGCGACCTCTGGTATTGACTTTTTATTGTTCAACTGAAATGATGCTTTAGTAATAATAGCCTACTTGTTACTAAGATGTCTAACCTTTACATATGAGTTAGCTTACTTGTACACTTTGAAATATTGAGGTGTTTAAACTTGTTTTAATTGTTAACTTAAAACTATTATTCAAAATGAACTAGTGTCCATGTCGATTGATCACAATCCTGCAATAAATAGGGGAAGGGAATCTGTTGTCACGTCTACTCCCGCTCTCCCTCTCCGGCACTCGACGTTGCCGGTTTACTAATCACTGGCTCTGACTACCATCATTACGCACACCTGGCACCTTCGTTACGCACACCTGTGCTTCATCATGAGACATACCTGGACTCCATCACTTCACTGATTACCTCCCCTATATCTGTCACTCCCTTAGTTCCATTCACCAGGCAGTATTGACTGTTTCGTGTCTAGACGTTACTCTTGTATCGTTCCATGTTCATTATAAACTCAGCAAAAAAAGAAACGTCCTCACTGTTAAGTTTTTATCAAACTTAACATGTGTAAATATGTGTATGAACATAGCAAGATTCAACAACTGAGACATAAACTGAACAAGTTCCACAGACATGTGACTAACATAGATGGAATAATGTGTCCCTGTCAAAATCAAATGTAACAGTCAGTATCTGATGTGGCCACCAGCTGCATTAAGTACTGAAGTGCATCTCCTCCTCATGGACTGCACCAGATTTTCCAGTTCTTGCTGTGAGATGTTACCCCACTCTTCCACCAAGGCACCTGCAAGTTCCCAGACATTTCGGGGGGGAATGGCCCTAGCCCTCACCCTCCAATCCAACAGGTCCCAGACGTGCTCAATGGGATTGAGATCCGGGCTCTTCACTGGCCATGGCAGAACACTGACATTCTTGTCTTGCAGGAAATCACACACAGAACGAGCAGTATGGCTGGTGGCATTGTCATGCTGGAGGGTCATGTCAGGATGAGCCTGCAAGAAGGGTACCACATGAGGGAGGAGGATGTCTTCCTTGTAACACAGTGTTGACATTGCCTGCAATGACAACAAGCTCAGTCCGATGATGCTGTGACACACTGCCCCAGACCATGACGGACCCTCCACCTCCAAATCAATCCCGCTCCAGAGTACAGGCCTCGGTGTAACGCTCATTCCTTTGACGATAAACGCGAATCCGACCATCACCCCTATTGAGACAAAACCGTGACTCGTCAGTGAAGAGCACTTTTTGCCAGTCCTGTCTGGTCCAGCGACAGTGGGCGATGTTGTTGCCGGTGATGTCTGGGGAGGACCTGCCTTACAACAGACCTACAAGCCCTCAGTCCAGCCTCTCTCAGCCTATTGCGGACAGACTGCACTGATGGAGGGATTGTGCGTTCCTGGTGTAACTCGGGCAATTGTTGTTGCCATCTCATACCTGTCCCGCAGGTGTGATGTTCGGATGTACCGATCCTGTGCAGGTGTTGTTACACGTGGTCTGCCACTGCGAGGACGATCAGCTGTCCGTCCTGTCTCCCTGTAGCGCTGTCTTAGGCGTCTCACGGTACGGACATCGCAGTTTATTGCGCTGGCCACATCTGCAGTCCTCATGCCTCCTTGCAGCATTTCTACGGCACGTTCACGCAGATGAGCAGGGACCCTGGGCATCTTTCTTTTGGTGTTTTTCAGAGTCAGTAGAAAGGCCTCTTTAGTGTCCTAAGTTTTCATAACTGTGACCTTAATTGCCTACCGTATGTAAGCTGTTAGTGTCTTAACGACCGTTCCACAGGTGCATGTTCATTAATTGTTTATGGTTCATTGAACAAGCATGGGAACCAGTGTTTAAACCCTTTACAATGAAGATCTGTGAAGTTATTTGGATTTTTACAAATGATCTTTGAAAGACAGGGTCCTGAAAAAGGGATGTTTTTTTGTTGTTGAGTTTATTATTAAACTCACCACCTGCTTCTCGACTCCCAGCGTCTACTTTACATCTGTCTCTAATGTCTGTTTCTCTGTTGTATTCTCAAATGAACATTACCTTTTTGTTCAGTCTTAATCTCTTAATTAGTTTTATTTGATTGTCACTCTTTTTTTCATGATATCAGCCATGTGAGCCCATTATGCAGCTGATAATGGCATACAACGGCAATGCAGCCATAGGCCTACCGCAGTGGTTCCCAACTCCAGTCCTTGAATGCACACATTTTTGTTGTAGTCCCGGGCAAACATACCTGATTCAACTCATTGAGGGCCTGATGATTAGTTGACAAGTTGAATCAGGTGTGTTTATCCGGGGCTACAATTAAACTGTGTACTGTTGGGGGTACTGGAGGACCGGAGTTGGGAACCACTGGCCTGCAGTATGATGGCATTAGCCCAGGGGTGTCATCCTCATTCCATGGAGAACCTAGTGTCTGCGGGTTTTAGTTTTTTCCTTTCAATTAAGACCTACACAACCAGGTGTGGGGAGTTCTTTACTAATTAGCGACCTTTATTCATCAAGGATAAGAAAGGAGAAAAAACCCGCAGACACTCGGCCTTCCATGGAATGAGTTTGACACGTGCAGATACCTAGTCTCTTTACCTTGCCTTCATTGTACATACTGCATCTACCTCAAGTACCTCTGCACATTGATCTGGTACTCCCTGTATATACTGTAGCTCCATTCTTGTGTATTTTATTCCTCTTGTGTTAGTTACTATTTTATTTTGTATTATTTCTAAACTCTACATTGTTGGGAAAGGTTCGTAAGCAAGCATTTCACTGAAGTCTACACCAGCTGTATTCGGCGCATGTGATAAATAACATTTGATTTGAGCTGGACAGAACCAAGTGGAATGCTGAGTTCTGAGTCACTAGTAGTAGTAGTGTCATATACAGTTACTCAGTGTAGGCATAGTAGTAAATAGACCATATGTCGAGAGGGAGACCACAGCCACGGAGGAAGTGTGTATGTGTGTGACTCAGTTGTCCACCCACAGTATTCTGGAAGCACTCTTACCAATCACTGAATGCAACACAGCTGTAGATATGACAACACACATTCTTGAGTGCTAAGTACTTGCTGTTAATGTAATGTTTCACTTTGAATCATACAATGCGTTGGCAGCCATATTAGGTTGTCTTCAAGTGTTGATTATCTGGAGTAGTTACAAATCAAATCAAAGTTTAAAAACTAACAGTAGCGAGGCTATATACTGTAGTTAGGATATATACAGTAGTGAGGCTATATACAGGCACCGGTTAGTCGGGCTTATTGAGGTAGTATGTACAGTTGAAGTCGGAAGTTTACATACACCTTGGTCAAATACATTTAAACTCAGTTTTTCACAATTCCTGACATTTAATCCTAGCAGAAATCCCCTGTCTTAGGTCAGTTAGGATCGCCACTTTATTTTAAGAATGAGAAATGTCAGAGTAATAGTAGAGAGAATTATTTATTTCAGCTTTCATCACATTCCCAGTGGGTCAGAAGTTTACATACACTCAATCAGTATTTGGTAGATTGCCTTTAAATTGTTTAACTTGGGTCAAACATTTCGGGTAGCCTTCCACAAGCGTCCCACAATAAGTTGGGTGAATTTTGGCCCGTTCCTCCTGACAGAGCTGGTGTAACTGGGTCAGGTTTGTAGGCCTCCTTGCTCGCACACACTTTTTCAGTTCTGCCCACAAATCTTCTATAGGATTGAGGTCAGGGCTTTGTGATGGCCACTCCAATACCTTAACTTTGTTGTCCTTAAGACATTTTTCCACAACTTTGGAAGTATGCTTGGGGTCATTGTCCATTTGGAAGACCCATTTGCGACCAAGCTTTAACTTCCTGACTGATGTCTTGAGATGTTGCTTCAACATATCCACATCATTTTCCTTCCTCATGATGCCATCTATTTTGCACCAGTCCCTCCTGCAGCAAAGCACCCCCACAACATGATGCTTTCACCCCCGTACTTCACGTTTGGAATGGTGTTCTTCGGCTTGCAAACCTCCCCCTTTTTCCTTCAAACATAACGATGGTCATTATGGCCAAACAGTTCCATTTTTGTTTCATCAGACTAGAGGACATTTCTCCAAAAAGTACAATCTTTGTCCCCATGTGCAGTTGAAAACCTTAGTCTGGCTTGCTTTTTTATTGTGGTTTTAGAGTGGCCTTTCAGGTTATGTCGATATAGGACTTGTTTTACTGTGCATATAGATACTTTTGTACCCATTTCCTCCAGCATCTTCACAAGGTCCTTTGCTGTTGTTCTGGGATTTATTTGCACTCTTCGCACCAAAGTAAGTTCATCTCTAGGAGACAGAACGCGTCTCCTTCTTGAGGGGTATGACGGCTGCGTGGTCCCATGGTGTTTATACTTGCGTAGTATTGTTTGTACAGATGAACGTGGTACCTTCAGGCGTTTGGAAATTGCTCCCAACGATGAACCAGACTTGTGGAGGTCTACAATTTTTTTTCTGAGGTCTTGGCTGATTTCTTTTGATTTTCCCATGATGTCAAGCAGAGGCACTGAGTTTGAAGTTAGGCCTTGAAATACATCCACAGGTACACCTCCAATTGACTCAAATTATGTAAATTAGCCTATCAGAAGCTTCTAAAGCCATGACATAATTTTCTGGAATTTTCCAAGCTCTTTAAAGGCACAGTCAACTTAGTGTCTGTAAACTTCTGACCCACTGGAATTGTGATATACAGTGAGGGAAAAAAGTATTTGATCCCCTGCTGATTTTGTACGTTTGCCCACTGACAAAGAAATGATCAGTCTATAATTTTAATGGTAGGTTTATTTGAACAGTGAGAGACAGAATAACAACAAAAAAATCCAGAGAAACGCATATGAAAAAATGTTATGAATTGATTTGCATTTTAATGAGGGAAATAATTATTTGACCCCCTCTCAATCAGAAAGATTTCTGGCTCCCAGGTGTCTTTTATACAGGTAACGAGCTGAGATTAGGAGAACACTCTTAAAGGGAGGGCTCCTAATCTCAGCTTGTTACCTGTATAAAAGACACCTGTCCACAGAAGCAATCAATCAATCAGATTCCAAACTCTCCACCATGGCCAAGACCAAAGAGCTCTCCAAGGATGTCAGGGACAAGATTGTAGACCTACACATGGCTGGAATGGGCTACAAAACCATTGCCAAGCAGCTTGGTGAGAAGGTGACAACACTTGCCATGCGGTAGTAGAGAGAACAGTCTATGACTGGGGTGGCTGGGGTCTTTTACCATTTTTAGGGCCTTCCTCTGACACCGCCTGGTGTAGAGGTCCTGGATGGAAGGCAGCTTAGCCCCAGTGATGTACTGGGCCGTACGCACTACCCTCTGTAGTGCCTTGTGTTCGGAGGCCGAGCAGTTGATTTGCAGTACAGATGTGCAGTTTGACTCAGTGAGATTTTCAGTCAATGAATTTTGATTCTCTGGCACTGTATCTTCATAGGACTGTTTGTGAAAATGCATGCGTGCGCGTAGTATGTGTGTGTGTTTACGTACATACCTGCCTGCCAATGATTTATATATGGATGACTGAAGCCACCGCACCTCCAAGTTGGGACTAACCCACCATTGTAAAATATATTTTAGAAGCTATAGAAATGCATTTATTAATGTCTACATTTTCTTTAAAGTATCATTTGTTGAAAGTTTTATTACTGTCACCACTACAACAAAACATTTTGTCCTTTAAATATTTAAATGACATACTATAGAATTCCATTAATTCCTATGGAGGACTGCTTCTTCTGGGGTGTGTCCTGTTTGCTATCCCCCAGGATAGAAGAAGTATCAGATCATAAGTCTGTCTGACCCCAATGCCAATGTCCCGTTTGCTATCCCCCCAGGATAGAAGAAGTATCAGATCATAAGTCTGTCTGACCCCAATGCCAATGTCCCGTTTGCTATCCCCCCAGGAAAGAAGAAGCGAGGGAGGGAGTTTGGTTCCTACTCTGGGGAGGTGAAGACAAATGAGGGAGGAGTGGAGGACAAAGCCCCCCGGCCGCCGGACATGAACCCTGTGATCAATGCTACAACGGGCTTCACCGACATGTCCCTTATCAGTAGCTCACTGGCAGCCTACAACTATATAGCAGGTACAGCAAAGTTCACAATGTTACAGCAGCATAGCAAGTACAGTGTTCACACAACTTACACCTTCATTGCAGGTTCAACTTTCAAACAACATTACAGCAACATAGCTAGTACAATGCTCACACAACCTACAACTATAAAGCAGGTACAAAGACTTTCACACAACATTACACCAACATAGCAAGAACAACGTTCACACAACGTACACCTTTATAGCAGGTTAAACGTTCACGCAACTTACAGCGTCAGAGTAGGTATAGGTTCACACAACATTACAGCAACTTTGCATGTAAAGCTACATTTACACAACATTACAGCAACTTTGCATGTACTTACAGCTACATTCACACAACATTATAACAACTTTGCATGTACTGTACAGCTACATTCACACAACATTATAACAACTTTGCATGTACTGTACAGCTACTTTCACACAACATTATAACAACTTTGCATGTACTGTACAGCTACATTCACACAACATTATAACAACTTTGCATGTACTTACAACTACATTCACACAACATTATAACAACTTTGCATGTACTGTACAGCTACATTCACACAACATTATAACAACTTTGCATATACTGTACAGCTACATTCACACAACATTATAACAACTTTGCATGTACTTACAACTACATTCACACAACATTATAACAACTTTGTATGTACTTACAGCTACATTCACACAACATTATAACAACTTTGCATGTACAGAAACATTCACACAATCTCTTAGATGAGGGCTAAATCAGGTCACACAAAGTGTTTATTGGTAATCTTTAACAAATGTACTTTGAAACCAAAGTATACACCTCACACACATGGTTATGGGCTTAATTAAAAGAAAACACATTAATTAAAAGAAGTAGCATGTCAGATATAGAGTTGAAATGTATTCCGTTTTGAGTTTGCATGCCAACATTACACTTTATATACATCACAGAAGACTGAAATATAACAAAACCGTTTGACATAAAAACACCTGATTTTCAGCAGGTATTTTGAAATAATGTTTATTTATTATGAAAAATTTGAATAACATTCCACCCATGAGGGCACTAGTCATTTGACTGCAGGAAAGGGCTATGATCAACACTTGTTGATGCTAGGGCCCTGGAGTGGGTTTACACTGACATTTCAGTGTTAAGTTTCTGTTAGGTTGTATGTGGGTGGTACAGACACTAATCTCGATTGAGGTTCCCTCTCCACCGTGACAAATAAATATGGACTGGAGGAATGCCGATGTAAAGTAGAGATAGCTTCCCCTGTAAAATCCCCCTCATACTCACTCACACACACACATGAACACTGTCACCCACACATACAGTATATGCACGCAGGCACACACACATTCTCTCTCTCGCTCTCACACGCGCACTCGCGTGCCCACACACACAAACACATTACGCCTGTCCACGTCCATCTCCTGCTCCAGCCAGCTGCTGAGAGAGAGAGAGAGAGAGAGAGAGAGAGAGAGAGAGAGAGAGAGAGAGAGAGAGAGAGAGAGAGAG
>QNTS01000954.1:243513-266908 GCA_003317085.1 Hucho hucho | reverse complement strand
TGTGTCTGTGTGTGTGTGTGTGTGTGTGTGTGTGTGTGTGTGTGTGTGTGTGTGTGTGTGTGTGTGTGTGTGTGTGTGTGTGTGTGTGTGTGTGTGTGTAGGACGTGGGGAGGCAGATTGTGTTGTACCCTCTGTCCTCTCTGAAGGGGTTAGTGTGTGAGGGCTCTAACCTGCTACTCTACCTCTGAGGAGGAACGTCCTGGAAAACATGACCTTCCTCTCCTTTTTGTGTGTGTATGTGTGTCAGTTGTTTTAGTCTCCTCATAAACTTTTTGTTGTTGTTGTTGTGTGTTTACACTTCTATAAAGCTATGTTCTCAGTTGTGTTCGATTTGATGGTGTATTGACCATGTTATGTGGTTAATGAATGGAGGTGGTGGAGATGTTTGGGGTGGAGAGGATGGTGGACTCTGTGGAGGACATTCCAGCCACTTGCCAGTGTTGGCACAGCTACTTCCTACATGATGGGTAGTAGGTCATCATTTCTACTTAATATATAATCAATCAAGCTTTTTTTTATATCAGTAGTTGTCACAAAGTGCTTTTACAGTAACCCATCTACACCAGAGAAACCTGGGACATATAAGTCACCACTGCTCCTATTATATTGTTTTTGGCATTATTAAAGTGACAACTGTTATTTTATCAAATACATTCTCTGTAATTATTATACATTTACGTGATTAGTTTTTTTTTATATCAGTAGTTTTTTTTTATATCAGTAGTTGTCACAAAGTGCTTTTACAGTAACCCATCTACACCAGAGAAACCTGGGACATATAAGTCACCACTGCTCCTATTATATTGTTTTTGGCATTATTAAAGTGACAACTGTTATTTTATCAAATAAATTCTCTGTAATTATTATACATTTACGTGATTAGTTTAATCACGTAAATGTAATTAACTAGGAAGTCGGAGCACCAAGGAAAATAATAATTTTCCTAATATAACTCTTCAGATATTTAAATATCTGATCAATTAGTCTTCTAATTAATTAATTATTCTTTACCTCACGTTAGTCTTATTCCAAACGTCGTAAATTGTTGGTTATCTGCATGAACCCAGCCTTTACTATGAATCATCCATACACCAATTGTCTTAATCATTTATTTACTAACTAAATAATCACAGAAATGCATAAACACACAAACAGTAGATATGGTTACAAGGAAATGATAGGGGAGGTTCCCTAGTGGGCTAAGCCGATATGACGGCTTGGTGGACAAAGGGAAGTGGGTGTGGACTGAGAAGGGCGGGAAAGACAAAAGGAGTCACTACACAGTTGATAATTATATTAATTGAAATATTAATCCTTTGCACATGAACGCTCACTCATTCGGGAATAATTGCAATCAATATATATATTTACGCCATGTACCGTCAAATCTTGGGTGAGAACCTCCTTCACTCAGCCAGGGCATTGGAAATGGGTCGTGGATGGGTATTCCAGCATGACAATGACCCAAAACACACAGCCAAGGCAACAAAGGAGTGGCTCAAGAAGAAGCACATTAAGGTCCTGGAGTGGCCTAGCCAGTCTCCAGACCTTAATCCCATAGAAAATCTGAGGAGGGAGCTGAAGGTTTGAGTTGCCAAACATCAGCCTCGAAACCTTAATGACTTGGAGAAGATCTGCAAAGAGGAGTGGGACAAAATCCCTCCTGAGATGTGTGCAAACCTGGTGGCAAACTACAAGAAACGTCTGACCTCTGTGATTGCCAACAAGGGTTTTGCCACCAAGTACTAAGTCATGTTTTGCAGAGGGGTCAAATACTTATTTCCCTCATTAAAATGCAAATCAATTTATAACATTTTTCACATGCGTTTTTCTGGATTTTTTTGTTGTTATTCTTTCTCTCACTGGTCAAAAAACCTACCATTAAAATTATAGACTGATCATTTCTTTGTCAGTGGGCAAACGTACAAAATCAGCAGGGGATCAAATACTTTTTTCCCTCCCTGTAATTTCTAGCTGCAGACTAGTAATTAGTATCTAAGATTAGCTCTTATTCTGTCGGAATCGATAGTCTTAGAGTTTAACCATTTCCTGCCGTGTAGCCAATGCTCCACGTGGTATGGTTAGGAATTCAACAACCATTACAACCTTAGCTTATACTGAGGTTTTTGTGGTCTGAACTCAACCTGCGCCCCCTCGGTGTCCATCGAGGTAAGCGTGGTATGAAGAGGATTTCCTCAGGAGGGGGTNAGTAAAGTGTAATAATTCCAGTAACTGCTTTAAGTAAAGTGTAATAATTCCAGTAACTGCTTTAAGTAAAGTGTAATAATTCCAGTAACTGCTTTAAGTAAAGTGTAATAATTCCAGTAACTGCTTTAAGTAAAGTGTAATAATTCCAGTAACTGCTTTAAGTAAAGTGTAATAATTCCAGTAACTGCTTTAAGTAAAGTGTAATAATTCCAGTAACTGCTTTAAGTAAAGTGTAATAATTCCAGTAACTGCTTTAAGTAAAGTGTAATAAGTGTAATAATTCCAGTAACTGCTTTAAGTAAAGTGTAATAAGTGTAATAATTCCAGTAACTGCTTTAAGTAAAGTGTAATAAGTGTAATAATTCCAGTAACTGCTTTAAGTAAAGTGTAATAAGTGTAATTTCTTTGACTCTGATGTGACCACCCCATAATTTCTAAGACTAAAGTTATGAATTGAATTAGGCTCATGGTTGTCTGACTCAACAAGTAATGCTATTTACTCCACAATTTAACTGCATTATGTACATGTTCCTGTGGTTTGCATACATCTCTAATGCCTCCCTTGAACTACTGGGGGAGTCAGTCACAGTGACATCTCAGTAAATTTACTCAATGAATAGGGCTGTGAAGGTTGTCCGGGTGTTCTTTTTTAATTTATCTTAATTTTTTGGACTGGCTCTCTTAAACTGGTTCTTCTACCCACACACTCATGCGTACACACTTTCACACTCTTAACATACAGTGCATACAGAAATTATTCAGACCCCTTCCCTTTTTCCACATTTTGTTACGTTACAGGCTTATTCTAAAATGGATTAAAAAAAAATTGCCTCATCAATTTACACACAAGACCCCATAAAGACAAAGCGAAAACAGGTTCGAAATTTCGGCAAATACATTAAAAATGAAAAACACAAATACCTTATTTACATAAGTATTCAGACTCTTTGCTATGAGTCTCAAAATGTAGCTCAGGTGCATCCTGTTTCCATTGATCATCCTTGAGATGTTTCTACAACTTGATTGGAGTCCACCTGTGGTAAATTAAATTGATTGGACATAATTTGGAAAGGCACACGCCTGTCTATATAAGATCCCACAGTTGACAGTGCATTTCAGAGGAAGAACCAAGACATAAGGTCGAAAGAATTAGCCGTAGATCTCAGAGACAGGATTATGTCAAGGCACAGATCTGGGGAAGGGTACCAACAAATTTCTGCAGCATTGAAGGTCCCCAAGAACACAGTGGCCTCCATCATTCTTAAATGGAAGAAGTTTAAACCAGCAAGACTCTTCACAGAGCTGGCTGCCTAACCAAACTGAATAATCGGGGGAGAAGGGCCTTGGTCAGGGAGGTGACCAAGAACCCAATGGTCACTCTGACAGAGCTCCAGAGTTTGTATGTGGAGATGGGTCAACCTTCCAGAAGGACAACCATCTCTTCAGCACTCCACCAATCAGACCTTTATGGTAGAGTGGCCAGACAGAAGCCACTCCTCAGTAAAAAGCACTACAGTCCGCTTGGAGTTTGGCAAAAGGCACCTAAAGGACTCTCAGACCATGATTCTCTGGTCTGATGAAACCAAGATTGAACTCTTTGGCCTGAATGCCAAGCGTCACATCTGGAGGAAACTTGGCACCATCCCTACGGTGAAGTATGGTGGTGGCAGCATTATGCTGTGGGGATGTTTTTCAGTGGCAGGGAGACTAGTCAGCATTGAGGATAATTGAACGGAGCAAAGTACAGCAAGATTCTTGATGGAAACCTGCTCCAGAGCACTCTGGAGAGACTTGAAAATAACTGTACAGCAACTCTCCCCATCCAACCTGATAGAGCTTGAGAGTATCTGCAGAGAAGAATGGGAGAAACTCCCCAAATACAGGTGTGCCAAGCTTGTACCTTCATTCCCAAGAAGACTTGAGGTTGTAATCGCTGCCAAAGTACTGAGTAAAGGTTCTGAATACTTATGTACATTATGAATTAATTAGCTAACATTTCTAAAACCAGTTTTTGCTTCGTAATTATGTGGTATTTAGTGTACTGTAGATTGATGAGGGACATTTTTTAAAAACATTTTTGAATAACGTAACAAAATGTGGAAATGGTCAAGGGGTCTGAATACTTTCTGAATGCACATTATACTGTTGATACTCTGCTTAGTATATATCCTGATTGCCTGGTCACTGTTACCCTTACCTACTGTATATACAGTACTAGTCAAAAGTTTGGACACACCTACCCATTCAAGGGTTTTTATTTATTTTTACTATTTTCTGAGCACTATATGCTGAGCACTTGTTGGCTGCTTTTCCTTCACTCTGCGGTCCAAATCATCCCAAACCATAGTCGGGAGATTGTGGTCGGGTGATTGTGGAGGTCAGGTCATCTGATGCAGCACTCCATCACTCTCCTTCTTGGTCAAATAGCCCTTACACAGCCTGGAGATGTGTTTTGGGTCATTGTCCTGTTGAATAACAAATTATAGTCCCACTAAGCCCAAACCACATGGGATGGCATATCGCTGCAGAATGCTGTGGTAGCCATGCTGGTTAAGTGTGCCTTGAATTCTAATATGGGAAACACATATGCAGAGATCATCCATTCACCTACTCCGTGACCCAAAACACACCTCATGGCTGTGTAAGGGTTATTTGACCAAGAAGAAGAAGAGTGCTGCATCAGGTGTCCTGGCCTCCACAATCAACTGGCCTCAACCCAATTGAGATGGTTTGGGATGAGTTGGACCGCAGAGTGAAGGAAAAGCAGCCAACAAGTGCTCAGCATATGTGGGAACTCCTTCAAGACTGTTGTAAAAGCATTCCAGGTAACTACCTCATGAAGCTGGTTGAGAGAATGCCAAGAGTGTGCAAAGCTGTCATCAAGGCAAAGGGTGGCTACTATATCATATATTTTGATTTGTTTAACACGTTTTTGGTTACTACATGATTCTATGTGTTATTTCATAGTTTTGATGTCTTCACTATTATTCTACAATACAGAAAATAGTAATAATAAAGAAAAACCCAGGATTGAGTAGGTGTGTCCAAACGTTTGACTGTTACTGTATATATATTATTATTATTTATTTCTTGAAAATGTCCCTTAACCCTACCACCCCTCCCCTAATGGAGTAAACTAATGGACAACAACACTTAGACTTCTACTTCGAGCTTATGCATACTATATACATTTTACGGACACAATGTATTTTACAATAGTTACCTTCTGTTTGTTTTTAATCCCATCCCTCAGCTAACCTCAACCCCTTCCATCTATCTCTGAAGACCATCCAGCTTGATTTCTAGTTGCAATATTTTTTTAACTGTGCTGTTTCACAAAAGTTCTGAAACTATAAACATTTCACGGACACGGTATAGTTGGTGCCCCATCTTAGAGATTCGACATACTTCTTATTATTATCATTCTGCCGCCTACTCCTCCTACATGGTTTATGCTAGAAACGCCGTTCCAACTTCAGAATGTGCGGAATGGTCTGGATCGAGTTTCTTGTATACAACCTTTTGATATCTGCTATACTTTTTACGTTATTCATTTTTTTGTCGTCTTTTTTGGCCCCAATCCGCTAACATGGGATTTCTCAAGATTTTAATTTTCTCCATTGTGACATCATCACTTCCAACTGTCATTTTCTCGTGCAACTTTTGACGCAAATCAGCTAATAATTCCACTTTGCAAACACTTAGACAGAAAATTAAAGGCTTACCAGCTTTGTCTACTTCTCTGCTACTCACATCAGGCGTGTGGACAAAAATAATTTTCGCATCAAAAGTTACAGCAGTTTAAGAAACCGCATCAACATCATTTTCTGTAACATTATTGCAAACAATGTCCGTTTTGACCAACACCGCTACAATTTCGAAAAAAATTAGAGCATATGGGATATTCGTCTACTTCTCTGCTATTCATATCTACGGAAATATTCACTACGGAACTTACGGTACAGCTGTTTTTGTAACTGCCTTACCACGTGTTTTTCAAACGTTCTTAAACTGCTGTAACTTTTGACCACTTTCACAACATTTTAGAGAATACATTTCTGAGATTTGAAATCTTCGCCTACTTCATTGATTTTCAAATACGAAGTCGGATTTCAAATCGGTGCTACCAATCTGAAACTAGAGCTGTTTTCGTAACCCATCGCCTGTCTTTCAAGCATCTGTAAATCATGTCAGAAGCAAGGAAATTCCTTACTTTTCAAACAACTATCGTTTTAACCACTAAAACAAACAATTAGACAAAAATATTGGATAAAAAATGTTCCTCTACTTCTCTGCTTGTCAAATTAGGAAACATTTTTTAAATCGTGTTTACCGTTTTCGAGGGAGAGCGATTTAAGTAACCCCTCGCCTGCTCTTTGCTAAAAGCTCTCTGTGTGTGAGCTCTCTTTGCTAAAAGCTCTCAGGTGTGAGGAAGAATGTAGGGCTGAGGAAGGCGAAACACATTCATTTTAAACACCACAGACCACACCACACATATCCAGGCCCATCAACGTCGTCACAGGACGATTCCACAACCTACCCCTGACTTTTTAGGAACCATGCAGAGTTCACAAGCCACATCAACTCCTCGGGTAATGGCCCCACTATTTCGGCTCCAGACAAATGGTCTTCTTCAGCTAAGTTACAGAGCAGATGTAGACAGCAGCAGCAAGGCAGGCCCAAGCCAACATGATTCAGCCTACACGAACACACTGAACACAGCACTAGACTAACCTGTAGAAAGTGCACAATGTTTTATGAGGCCTACATCAAATTATCCCCCGTACAAGAAGCTACATTGATGGAAGAAACCAAGATCCAAAGTACTTCACAGCTATGGCATGATGCTAGGAAGCTGCGTCTAACAGCCAGCACAGCGAAACGAGTCCCCAAACGAAAAACCACAGATCCCAAATGATGCAACACAGCTCCTTGAGATCAAGTGCCCCTTCAAGGGTTCCACGTCTCTGACAGAATTTCTGAGTCGGCCAAATGGTGACATCAAAAGCTTGGATGATGGACAGTACCTAATTCGTCCCAATGGAAAAGATGGATACTATATATAAACAATAGTACGCAAGTATAAACACCAAGGGACGACGCAGCCCTCATACCACTCAGGAAGGAGACGCGTTCTGTCTCTTAGAGATGAACGTACTCTGGTGCGAAAAGTGCAAATCAATCAGCAAAGGACCTTGTGAAGATGCTGGAGGAAACAGGTACAAAACTATCTATATCCACAGTAAAACGAGTCCTATATCGACATAACCTGAAAGGCCACTCAGCAAGGAAGAAGTCACTGCTCCAAAACCGCCATAACAAAGCCAGACTACAGTTTGCAACTGCACATGGGGACAAAGATCGTACTTTTTGGAGAAATGTCCTCTAGTCTGATGAAACAAAAATAGAACTGTTTGGCCATAATGACCATCGTTATGTTTGGAGGAAAAAGGGGGAGGCTTGCAAGCCGGAGAACACCATCCCAACCGTGAAGGACAGGGTGGCAGCATCATGTTGTGGGGGTGCTTTGCTGCAGGAGGGACTGGTGCACTTCACAAAATAGATGGCATCATGAGAAAGGAAAGTTATGTGGATATATTGAAGCAACATCTCAAGACATCAGTCAGGAAGTTAAAGCTTGGTTGAAAATGGGTCTTCCAAATGCACAATGACCCCAAGCATACTTCCAAAGTTGTGGCAAAAAGGCTTAAGGACAACAAAGTCAAGGTATTGGAGTGGCCATCACAAAGCCCTAACCTCAATTCTATAGAACATTTGTTGGCAGAAATGAAAAAGCGTGTGCAAGCAAGGAGGCCTACAAACCTGACTCAGTTACACCAGCTCTGTCAGGAGGAATGGGCCAAAATTCACCCAACTTATTGTGGGAAGCTTGTGGAAGGCTACCTGAAACGTTTGACCCAAGTTAAACAATTTAAAGGCAATGCTACCAAATTCTAATTGAGCTTAAGTAAACTTCTAACCCGCTGGGAATGAGATGAAGTAAATAAAAGCTGAAATAAATCATTCTCTCTACTATTATTCTGACATTTCACAGGGACAGGGAATTTTTACTGGGATTAAATGTCAGGAATTGTGAAAACTGAGTTTAAATGTATTTGGCTAAGGTGTATGTAAACTTCCGACTTCAACTGTATATTAATTTGGGGACAGATCGAAAAGCATCAAACATTTATGGCAATTTAGCTAGCTAGCTTGCAGTTGCTAGCTAATTTGTCCTATTTAGCTAGCTAGGTTACTGTTGCTAGATAAATTTGTCCTGGGATATAAACATTGAGTTGTTATTTTACCTGAAATGCACAAGGTCTTCTACTCTGACAATTACTCCACACATAAAACGGTCAACCGAATCGTTTCTAGTCATCTCTCCTCCTTCCAGGCTTCTTTTTCTTCTTTGGACTTCATATGGCGATTGGCAATAAAGGTGCATTACCACAACCGACCTCAGTTCATCTTTCAATTACCCATGTGGGTATATCTTCCTAAAAACCAATGAGAAGATGGAACGTGGGTATATGCTTCTAAAAACCAATGAGGAGATGGGAGAGGCAGGACTTGCAGCGTGTTCTGCGTCACAAATAGAATCAACTTCTATTTTAGCTCCTGGCAACGCAGAAGCTCGTTGGCGTGCGCGAGCAGTGTGGGTGCAATCATTGAATAACGTGTGTACATGCCGACCCGACCGGTGTGGTCGGCATGTTAGCTAAGTCCCAGATCTGTTTGTCTTGCCAACTCATATGGCCATTGACGTGGCAGATCTGGGACCAGGTTTAATTCTTGCCTAATTGACATTTCAGCCCATTTGGAACAGAACCTTCTTCCAACCATAAATAGATGTATTTCACAGTTTAAGTGAAACAAAGAACAGTGATATACTTCTATAAACCCTGTTGCCTCAGTGCATAAGTATCTCAACTAAGATTTTTACCCATAGTACAACCACCCACATTGGTAGCCCACTCCTATGACCCCTTGTCTTTGTCTGTCTTCCTCTCCCTCAGTTTTCAGACACCGCTTTGTGCTGACCACTACATGCTAAAGTACCTGGAGTCCATCTCAGACCAGATCCCCTCTCACAGCATGACCTCCCTGAGGCAGAGGCTCGGCCTATGGATGGCTGACCAGGGAGCGGAGAGCCACACTGACCCTCCCTCAGTCAGGTAAGGGTAAGGGCCTACATTTCGACAGCTGTTGGCAGGGTGACACATTAACCTGGATTACTTGATTTGGGATTATTTTATCAGATGAGTGTGTGTGTATGCATATAAACCAGACCCCTCCAACAGTATACTCATTCCTCTCCTCTCCCTTCAGATGACATCAGAGTGGAACCCTCTTCTTGATGTCATAAGACGTATTACTCCCCTACACCTTTTCTCCCCAACAGAACATCCTTACTCCCTTGCCTCAGACTATGAACCAAGGTCAGTACACACTTGTTGCTTTGGCAAAGTCATTTCTGAAGATTATTCATTTCATGTGGTTAGTGATTCATTAAGGCAAAAATATATATTAAAACTGTCCCTCGCCTGTCCAGCTCCCCCCGCAGACCTCCTCCAATGAGCTATCAGATCAATTGAGGAAGCAAGGAAGGAGGTAGCAAGGATTTGACGGCCATACAAAACAGATTTGCATCATGGTAATTGCAAATGATCAGTTATTTTAATATTTTAGTGTGTACACATCGGTTTTATGGTTGAAAGATTAATTTAATGTAAAAAAATAACCAGACCACCACAATTGAGAAAAATGCATTATTTAATTGAGTAATAATAGATACTTCTTTAACAAAAACAATGGGAATGGCATGCAGTATTATCCAACATACATGGTCATCAGGATGGGCATGGTTTGTCAAGTGACCACAGCATGAGCACAGCGCGGTCCGAGTAACACCGACCATGACCCAGAAGAAAAGGGCCAAGGAGTAACCAGAGCCCCATGATTGGTCCAATATCAACCTTGTCCCGCCCATTCTACACACTACCCATCACTGACTGGGTAGCATCAAAGCCAGCACATTTGGATGTCCCTCTAGGGCCACCGTAGTATCAGCAACATCCTTCCTGCACCACATTACCAGGGTCGTATTTATTAGGGCACGAAACATTAAAACACTTATCAACGGAAACCGAAAATGTGCATTCCTTATTGGACAAGTCCATATAGTGCCTCAATGTTTCAATACATTTTGTGCCTAATGAATACGACCAATGTTAAAAACAAAAAGCGAAGCCAGCTCTTTCAACGGCGACAACAGAGCTCAAAATCAGCGGCGGTGACATTTCGACAAACACTACACCAGTACAGTACTTAACGCATGAGGCATCAACACATTCAATATGACACATACAGTATGCTGTGTGCCACACAAATAACATATTCATTGTTCTGTATACAAAGGGATCTCCAAAAACAGAGTGGCCATAGCAGGCGGTGTGGGTGTATAAAAAAATACTGATATTAGAGTGTAGAGAGAGAGTAAATGTCTGTTCAGGGCTCAAGGGGGGGGGTTTGGTTTTGTATTTTCATCCAGCATTTTTAAAGCTGTGTTGTGTCCATAGCGACAGACCCAGGCCCCGTGTCACCTCCGGAACACGCAAAACAGGAAGAGGATGAACCGTGTGGGACCAGTTTCCTGTTCCTCTGATTGATAAGCCATATAAATCAGGGCCACTGTTAGGGCAGCCATTCTGGGCGTAGCCATTAGGGGGCCTTGATCTTCTTGGGCCGAGGAGAGGCTCCATTCTCGGCTTTGATCACGCCATTTTCATGGTGGCCAACTGTAAGAGGGAGGGAGGAGAGTAGGGCATACACACATTAACAAAGTCAGATAATCAACATGTTATTGTTCGCTGCAATAGAATGGCTTCAACTCTTACAATTGACTATCTTGTAACTTCAACTCTTGTTTAAATCTCCTACTGATCTTGAACAATGGCAGAAGAGGTGGTATAAACCCATTCTAAAGTGTGTGTGTGTGTGCCCACTCACGGGAGTCTCTCTTAAGAGGTCGGGGGGTTTGCTTGGCAGCGGACCTCTTCCTAGAGGCCTGTTCGTGTCTGAACTCTCGCCACCGCCTCAGCTGGAAACGGATAAACTTCCACAGGAGCCAGGACTGGGTCAGACACACCAGCAACAGCACAGTCATCCTATACAGAGGGATGATAGAGAGGGTTAGGGAGAGAGCGGTGTGTCTGCGTTTGTGTGAGAGAGAGGGAGACATAGTATTAGTGTGCACACGTGTGTGTGTGTGTGTACATTAGACATAGAAGTATGCTGTTCAAGACAGCCATAAAAAAATCCCTTACCGTATCAGCACAGTGTTAAAGTTGCCCAAGTCCCAGTCCAGTCCCTGGTTTTCGGCGCGGGCCAACCCAAAGCCCACAGCCAGGAACATAAGGGTAAGGGTCACCATCCGCGTGAACACAAAGCTCACCGCCCACACGTCAAACCTGGACACACACGGAACACATCAGTACATAACATGAATGGATTGTGATTATGCTAGGATTGACTGCATGTGGCATGCAGTGCCATTAAAGGTCAGCAATAAGATGTCATACACATCAGGGAGATTTACAGCATTTTTAGAAAACAACTCAATTCAGATTGGCCGAGAATGTAGATATTAGTCAGAGTATTGGCAGGTTGTTTTTCAGGAAGTCGCCCCACTGGGTCTGGTGATGTAATTTTCCATAGTTTACCTTTAATGAAGTGCTGTTTATACAGTTGAAGTCGGAGGTTTACATACACTTAGGTTGGAGTCATTAAAACTAGTTTTTCAACCACTCCACAAATTTCTTGTTAACAAACTATAGTTTGTAAGTAATTTTTCAAACAATTGTTTACTGACAGATTATTTCACTTATCATTCACTGTATCACAATTCCAGTGGGTCAGAAGTTTACATACACTAAGTTGACTGTGCTTTAAAACAGCTTGGAAAATTCCAGAAAATTATGTCATGGCTTTAGAAGCTTCTGATAGGCTAATTGACATAATTTTAGTCAATTGGAGGTGTACCTGTGGGTGTATTTCAAGGCCTACCTTCAAACTCAGTGCCTCTTTGCTTGACATCATGGGGAAAATCTAAAGAAATCAGCCAAGACCTCAGAAAAAAAATTGTAGACCTCCACAAGTCTGGTTCATCCTTGGGAGCAATTTCCAAACACCTGAAGGTACCACGTTCATCTGTACAAACAAAAGTATAAACACCATGGGACCACGCAGCCGTCATACCGCTCAGGAAGGAGACGCGTTCTGTCTCTTAGAGATGAACGTACTCTGGTGCGAAAAGTGCAAATCAATCAGCAAAGGACCTTGTGAAGATGCTGGAGAAAACAGGTACAAAAGTATGTATATCCACAGTAAAACGAGTCCAATATCGACATAACCTGAAAGGCCGCTCAGCAAGGAAGAAGCCACTGCTCCAAAACCACCATAAAAAAAGCCAGACTACGGTTTGTAACTGCACATGGGGACAAAGATGGTACTTTTTGGAGAAATGTCCTCTGGTCTGATGAAACAAAAATAGAACTGTTTGGCCATAATGACCATCGTTATGTTTGGAGGAAAAAGGGGGAGGCTTGCAAGCCAAAGAACACCATCCCAACCGTGAAGCACGGGGGTGGCAGCATCATGTTGTGGGGGTGCTTTGCTGCAGGAGGGACTGGTGCACTTCACAGAATAGATGGCATCAGAGGAAGGAAAATTACATGGATATATTGAAGCAACATCTAAAGAAATCAGTCAGGAAGTTAAAGCTTGGTCACAAATGGGTCTTCCAAATGGACAATGACCCCAAGCATACTTCCAAAGTTGTGGCAAAATTGTTTAAGGACAACAAAGTCAAGGTACTGGAGTGGCCATCACAAAGCCCTGACCTCAATCCTATAGAAACTTGGGGGCAGAACTGAAAAAGCGTGTGCGAGCAAGGAGGCCTACAAACCTGACTCAGTTACACCAGCTCTGTCAGGAGGAATGGGCCAAAATTCACCCAACTTATTGTGGCAAGGTTTTGAAGGCTACCCGAAACGTTTGACCCAAGTTAAACAATTTAAAGGAATTGCTACCAAATACTAATTGAGTGTATGTAAACTTCTGACCCACTGGGAATGTGATGAAAGAAATAAAAGCTGAAATAAATCAATCACTCTACTATTATTCTGACATTTCACATTATTAAAATAAAGTGGTGATCCTAACTTACCTAAGACAGGGAATTTTTACTAGGATTAAATGTTAAGAATTGTGAAAAACTGAGTTTAAATGTATTTGGCTAAGGTGTATGTAAACTTCAGACTTTAACTGTATATCACATTAAAATATGAATAGCACTTCATTAAAAGGTAGACTCCGCAACATATGTTGTTATGCAGTTGGAAGTAAAGGTAAGTAGCCTTGTCCAAGCCAAAATGGCCCATAGCGCAGGAGCCTATCTCCTGATTCTGTAACGTGAGGCAGGGTCTTTGGTATGACCCAACCAGGGATCAAACCCCCAACCTTCCAATCTCAGGACAGACACTAACCACAAGGACACTGAGTTGGAAGTATGAACTCACATTTTTTGGTGGCTCTCATCAGTGAAGTAGAACATTCTTGCGATGTGGAAGCCCAGCTCAGACAGGTACTGGAGGCAGAGGAGCACCAGGCCCACACGACTCAAACTGACGGAGGGGAGAGGGAGAAGGACATGGTCATGCATGTGTTATGAAGTCCTTATGCAAGTACAAATTTGGAGTAAATATGAATATGGCAACTCTCAGGTGCTCTTAAGGTATAGGTGATTATATATGCTAATGTAAAGTGCAGTCAGTAAGTTTTCATACCCCTTGACTTATTCCACATTTCGTTGTGTTACAACCCGAATTCAAAATTGATTAAATACATTTTTTTCTTCACCTGTCGACACACAATACCTCATAATGACAAAGTGAAAACATGTTTTGGAGACAATTTAGAAAATGTATTGAAAATGAAATACAAAAAAAAAATCTCACACTCCTGAGTCAATACCTGTTAGAATCACCTTTGGCATCAATTACAGCTGTGACACTTTCTGGGTAAGTCTCCAAGAGTTTAGCACACCTGGATTGTACCATATTTGCACATTATTCTTAAAAAATAAATATTTTAGCTGTCAAGTTGGTTGTTGATCATTTCTAGACAGCCATGTTCAAGTCTTGACAAAGATTTAAGCTGATTTAAGTCAAAACTGTAACTAGGCCACTCAGGGACATGTCATCTTGGTAAGCAACTCCATGTACAGGTTATGCATGTGTTGTGAAGTCCTTAGGCAAGTACAACTCCATTGTTAGTCTTGTGGAGTAACTACAACAATCCATCCTCAGTTTTCTCCTATCACAGCCATTAAACTTTGTAACTGTTTTAAAGTCACCATTGGCCTCAGTGAAATACCTGTCTCTTTGTAGTGACTGGGTGTATTGATACACCATCCAAAGTGTAAATAATAACTTCACCATGCTCAAAGGGATATTACAATGTCTGTTTTTTACCCATCTACCAATAGGTGCCCTTCTTTGCGAGGCATTGAAAACCTCCCTAGTCTTTGTGGTTGAATCTGTGTTTGAAATTCACTGCTCGACTCAGGGAACTTACAGATAATTGTGTGTGTGGTGTACAGAGATGAGGTAATCATTCAAAATGAATGTAAAACACATATTGCACACAGAGTGAGTCCATGCAACTTATGTGACTTGTTAAGCATTTTTTACTCATGAACTTATTTAGGCTTGCCATAACAAAGGGTTTGAATACTTATTGACTCAAGACATTTCTGCTTTTCATTTGGAATTAATTTGTAGGAATTGTGAAAAACATAATTCCACTTTGACACTATGGGGTATTGTATGCATGCCAGTGACACAAAATCTCAATGCAATCCACTTTAAATTCAGGCTCTAACACAACAGAATGTGGAAAAATGAAGGGGTGTGAATCAATTCTGGAGACACTATGTGCTTATCTATGCTTCTATGTTTATGGGTGCTCTTGCGATTATATTTGCTTTATATGCATTTGTGCTAATATTAGGCACTTATCTGTGCTTATATACATGCTTCTATTAAGGGTGTGACGTTTAAATGAAATTGGGATTGTTAACGTTTTAAAAGAATCACTAACCGAAAAACATTAACATAATTAAAATCACAGGGCAGTTACCAAAAAACAGGTCCCGATCATCATCAAGGGAAAAAGAAACATTCAACAAATACCTAACAACAATACTGTAACGTTAGGAGATATTAATCTTTCAAATTATTTGCTCAGCAAGTCATCCTCGTTAACAACTGAAAAAATTGCAGAGTGAGACAGGGAAGTGACAGCAGCGAAGTCCTGTATGGCAATACTTTGAGAAGTCAAATGAGAAGGTTGTGAAATGCAAACTTTGCGGGGTGGAATTGAGCTACAGTGGCAGTACAGGTGCAATGCTGAAAGGGAGGCACCGTGAGACCCAACCTGTTGCTGGCAGCAGTGTGATAAGGGATGGAATGAGAAAATCACAGCACCGATTACATAAATGATTGCGGTTGATATGCAGCCATTGTAGTCTGGTTCTAGACATGCCATTGACAAGATGCCTTGTAGAAACAATTTTGAACAGTTTAAGCGTTAAGAACATTTCACATCCCTACTGTAGCTTCTACATGTGCTTACTTGAGCAGGTATGCTGCAGAGACGTGCAGCAGGTAGAGACAGATGTACTGCAGCTGGCGAGGGATCTCTTCCTGAGGACAACACAGAGCAGTCACATCAGGAGTGGGTTCATTAGTGCAGTGGTTCCCAACCTTTTTTGAACCATGGCACACCTTGATAGGATTTAAAATTCTGTATTTAGTGGTAATGGCCCGGGGTTGGAACCGCTTCAGGGAACAGAACACCGGAAAATAAAAATATAATGAAACAGATTCCGAACCATGAACGAAAGTGATCTATACAGTTCCAGAACAGAACAGTTACTTTAAAAACAGGGGAATCGGTTAATAACGTTATTTTACGTTCCGGATATATTTTTTTCCAGTCCCACCAAATAACACAATGTGCCTATGATCTGAAAAGTCATAGTCAATCAATCAATCATACTTCTTAGCAAAAATATTTATTTTCAATTTACAATCTGTAGAAACAATGAGAATGGAAAGGTTCAGAGCTTTTGTGAAACATCACAGCACAGTTGAAAAATATATGGCGAATAGAAATCCAATATGGATGGTGTTAAGAGATAGATGGGAGGGCTTGAATGGAGCTGAAGGTTGGGACTAATAACAAGAACCAATGTAAAACATACTATGCCCGTAAAAACTTATATAGGTTAGGAACTTTTTTGAAAGAGTACAGTTTGAAAGATATGTAAAATGGAAATTAAACTGGATTGGCATCATAAATATATGGGAGAGGTTGAGGAAGGACAAGAGTTAAAAACAAACAAAATGCAACTATTGTAAAATAGACTGTGTCCATAAAATGTATATAGTATGTATAAGCTGGAAATACAGGCCTAAGCGTTGATGTTCACTAGTTTGCTCCAATAGGGGGAGGGGTGGTAGGGGAAAAGGAAATATATAAACTCAGCAAAAAAAAGAAATGTCCTCTCACTGTCAACTACGTTTATTTTTTATCAAACTTAACATGTGTAAATATTTGTATGAACATAGCAAGATTCAACAACAGACAAACTGAACAAGTTCCACAGACATGTGACTAACAGAAATGGAATAAGGTGTCCCTGAACAAAGCGGGTGGGGGGGGGGTCAAAATCAAAACAGTCAGTATCTGGTGTGGCCACCAGCTGCATTAAGTACTGCAGTGCATCTCCTCCTCACGTACTGCACCAGATTTGCCAGTTCTTGCTGTGAGATGTTACCCCACTCTTCCACCAAGGAACCTGCAAGTTTTCCAGACATTTCTGGAGGGAATGGCCCTAGCCCTCACCCTCCGATCCAACAGGTCCCAGACGTGCTCAATGGGATTGAGATCCGGGCTCTTCGCTGGCCATGGCAGAACACTTTCCTGTCTTGCAGGAAATCACGCACAGAACGAGCAGTATGGCTGGTGGCATTGTCATGCTGGAAAGTCATGTCAGGATGAGCCTGCAGGAAGGGTACCACATGAGAGGAGGATGTCTTCCCGGTAACGCACAGCGTTGAGATTGCCTGCAATGACAACAAGCTCAGTCCGATGATCCTGTGACACACCGCCCTAGACCATGACGGACCCTCCACCTCCAAAATCGATCCCGCTCCAGACTATTTTAATTCTGGTGCTGCTCTGCACAAACTTGTTAACTAGTTACCTAGCTGTTCTAACGTTAAGCCAACTTTCTGAAGTTCTAAGACATTGAGATAATCCATGTCATAACAAGATGCCCAGCGCTCGCTAGCCTGCATTCTGTCAACCAGCTTCACCTGGAATGCTTTTCCAACAGTCTTAAAGGAGTTCCCACATATGCTGAACACTTGTTGGCTGCTTTAACTTCATTCTGCGGTCCAACTCATCACAAACCATCTTAATTTGGTTGAGGTCGGGGGATTGTGGAGGCCAGGTCATCTGATGCAGCACTCCATCACTCTCCTTCTTGGTCAAATAGGCCTTACACAGTCTGGAGGTGTGTAGGGTCATTGCCCGGTTGTTAAAACACATGATAGTCGCACTAAACCCAAACCAGATGGGATGGCGTATCGCTGCAGAATGCTGTGTTAGCCATGCTGGTTAAGTGTGCCTTGAATTCTAAATAAATCACAGACCGTGTCACCAGCAAAGCACAGCATCACCATCACACCTCCTCCTCCATGCTTCACGGTGAGAACTACACATGCGGAGATCATCCGTTCACCTACTCTGCATCTCACAAAGACAGCGGTTGGAACCAAAAGTCTCAAATTTGGACTCATCAGATCAAAAGGACAGATTTTCACTGGTCTAATGTCCATTGCTTTCGTTTCTTGGCCCAAGGAAGTCTCTTCTTTTAGTAGTGGTTTCTTTGCAGCAATTTGACCATGAAGGCCTGATTCACACAGTCTCCTCTGAACAGTTGATGTTGATGTGTCTGTTACTTGAACTCTGTGAAGCATTTATTTGGGCTGCAATTTCTGAGGCTGGTAACTCTAATGAACTTATCCTCTGCAGCAGAGGTAACTCTGGGTCTTCCTTTCCTGTGGCGGTCCTCACAAGAGCCAGTTTCATCATAGCGGTTGATGGTTTTTGCGACTATTCTTGTCATAATATGGACTTATGAAGCTGGATGAGAGAATGCCAAGAGTGTGCAAAGCTGTCATCAAGGCAAAGGGTGGCTACTTTGAAGTATTTTGATTTATTTAAACCTTTTTTGGTTACTACATGATTCCATATGTGTTATTTCATAGTTTTGATGTCTTCACTGTTATTCTACAATGTAGAAAATAGTAAAATAAAGAAAAACCCTTGACTGAGTAGGTGTGCCCAAACTTTTGACTGTTACTGTATATAGGGGATTACAACCATCCCAGCTCTGCAGAATTTGATGCAAAGAGACAGAATCATTAGATCATTTGTTTTGTTAGGAATGGCTGAAGAACTGCAACATTTACCTGGAGCTAACTCTGCAAATAGCACTGCTGGCGATTTGAAAATTCATAAAATCAAATCAATAATATTATAATACTCTTGGCAAAAATGTTTGTCTTTAATTTACAATCTTTAGAAACTATGAGATTAGAAAGGTTCAGAAATGATTCAGACCTCTTCCCTTTTTCCACATTTTGTTTCTTTGCAACCTTATAGCATAGTGGTGGCAGCATCATGCTGTGGGGATGTTTTTCAGCGGCAGGGACTGGGAGACTAGTCAGGATCGAGGCAAAGATCAAAGGAGCAAAGTACAGAGAGATCCTTGGTGAAAACCTGCTATAGTGCGCTCAGGACCTCGAAGGTTCACCTTCCAACAGGACAACGACCCTAAGTACACAGCCAAGACCACGCAAGAGAACATTCAGGACAAGTCTCTGAATGTCCTTGAGTGGCCCAGCCAGAGCGCGGACTTGATCCCAATCAAACATCTCTGGAGTGACCTGAAAATAGCTGTACGACGCTCCCCATCCAACCTGACAGAGCTTGAGAGGATCTGCAGAAAAGAAAGGAAGAAACTCCCCAAATACAGATGTGCCAAGCTTGTAGCATCATACCCAAGAAGACTCAAGGCTGTAGTAGCTGCCAAAGGTGCTTCAACAAAGTACTGAGTAAAGGGTCTGAATACTTATGTCATTGTGAAGTTTGTGAAAAACCTGTTTTTGCTTTATCATTATGGGGTAATGTGTGTGTAGATTAATGAGGGAAATAAACAACAATTCATTTTTTAAATAAGGCTGTAACGTAACAAAATGTGCAAAACCTAAAGGGGTCTGAATACTATCCAAATGCACTGTAGATGGGAGGGGTTGAGCGGAGCTGAAGGATGGGACTAAAAATAAACAAAATATAACTATTGTGTGTTTGCATGTATAAACTGGAAGTAGACGCTTAAGTGTTGTTGTCCATTAGTTTACTCCAAGGAGAGGTGGTAGGGTAAGGGGAAAATATTAGTAAAAATACACATATTTAAGACTCCCAAGTGGCGTAGAAGGCGTCACTACAGACCCTGGTGCGATTCCAGGCTGTATCACAACCGGACGTGATTGGGAGTCCCCTTGGCCCAGCATCGTCCGGGTTAGGGTTTGGCCGTCATCGTAAATAAGAATTTGCTCTTAATTGACTTGCCTAGTTAACTATAGGTTAAATAAAATACATATTTTATTTTTATTGGGGATTGGAAGTGATGCAGACAATTACATTGATGGAAGCCACAATCTGCCATATTAAAGCTGATCTATTCCCCCACCAATTTTTTTTTGGGGGGGGGAACCACTGCTTTGTGCACGGTAGTAAAACGTTTTGCAATGGAAAAACTAAAACAAGTGTTTCTTATTGGACAAATTTGGGTTGGTCCCTCCCCGTTTCTGCCGGCTTGCTTCCGTGTGGTTCTTATGGAATACAACTCAGTTACATCATCCTACTCTCTATTCATAAAGAGCGTCTGCATCTGGTTCTTTGTCAACGGGAATGTTAACGCTCAGCAAAGCAGTCTATGGACAAGGAGATGAACTGCAACTTTCAAGGTGAGGAAGTAATATGTGATTTTGGTGAAAAAGCCTTTTTGAGAAAAAAGAAGAAACCTGCACACTGCTCTTGAATAAGCTTTATGTATCAGCCTCAAGGCCATCGTCAGAGCTTTTGTGAGTTTAAAAAAAAGAATTTGCACCCTTATGTAGACATAGCCCCACCCACATCCGTTCCACGCATCGAATGGGGTTGGAGTCGAGGGAAAACAAAATGAGTGCTACCAAATATAACAATGTGCATTTCATAAATATTAAAATAAAGTGTGTACATAAAACGTATTAAACACGTCTGTAAAACCACAATGAGGACAACGACCTTCCAAGCAAGTTTTCATAAATCATTGGGTACAGCGCAAGAAAACGCAAGTAATCAGCGCAAGTAATCTGAAATAGGGGCATAATTCATGTTCACATTCACATAACATACATAGGCATTTCATCATTAAGACCTTAATAATGTCTGGAGGGTGAAAATCCCAAAACATTATATTTTACTCAGAGTATTATATCTTAACTTTCTCTATGCCACAAAATCAAAAAAAGGTAGAAATGTAATGTTTTAGGTCATTAAAATATACTGTGACTGGATAATCCGTGTCGTTTCTCCTGATTTAACATTTGTGTTCACTGTTTCTCTGTTTGAGAGAACGAGAGGTTTTACCTACATAACACAGCCCACATGGACATTTAATTACATAGATAACATGGGTGGTGGAGCACATAATAATGTCATTTATTTGGAATCGTTTTCCTGTATGTGGGCGGCAGAAATATTCACACATCATTGCACTGTGCGCAACCTCTGCATCTATAGCTACCATTTAGAAGAGGGTGTAAAAGAGCCTGACTGATTTTCTTTTGTGGCTGGCAGTTAGCATGGACCAATTTATCGCGTAAATTGCAACCTCTCCTATATACAATAAGTGGTGGATTCTTAAATTCAGCTGGCGAAGCTGTGTCCGCAAAAAAAGATTGCTCAGATGTGCGAGTGCCTTTTGAATGGTGAAAAAGCCTTTGACATTTGGGTGGAAAATCCTTTTTATGAGGAATATGATGTGGCAGAATTCCTTATTCAGACTAAAGGAAGATTAAATTAATGAATGTTCACACCAATATCACTCCTCCGTTTCTCACAGCCTCAGCACTGACCTTGCGTACTTTCTGGAAGTAGAGCTCAGGAAGGGCGTGAAGCCAGTAGGCCAGCTGAGTGAGGTAGAAGAACTTCACCTGAAACCTGCAGCACGCACACACACACACACACACACAGAGGCTGTTTAAGGATATGGTGCAGAGCAGGGTTCTCCTGCCAACTCTGGCCCTGGAGAGCTATTGGGTGTGTGGGCTTTTGTTCCAGCACTGCAGTAACATACCCGATTTAGCCAATTATGGTCTAGATAGAATACCTTGACTATTTGAAATCAGGTGAGTTACTGCAGGACTGAAACGAAAACCTCAATACCAAGTAGCTTTCCAGGACTTGAGTTGGAGAAACCTGATGCACAGGCTGAGGGCGTAGAGAAAGGTTGTTTAACCCATCATGAGAGGCCTACTATTAGTAACATCTGAGAAGAATACAATCTTAAATTGTTTACTGTACAAGAAGATAAACTATAAGTTACATTGCCATTGTGCTAATGATTATTGTTATCACAAGATATCTTGTTCTTGTCTGCGCCCTAAAGATCCTGGTCAAGAGTAGTGCACTACACAAGGAATAAGGTGCCATTTGAGACGCAGACAGGAACAAGATACCCCTGTTATAGTGCCGAGTCATCATACCTGAGATGGACATGTGGGTAGTTCTCCCAAAGGCTGCTAGGGTGAAACAGGTATCCTTCCTGAAAAGGGAAAAGCAAGACTTTCGGTGAAATCTTCATGATGATTTGACTTTACACAACACATTGGTGTGTGTGTCTTACTGTTATGAGTATGTAGAGACTCCACACGCTGGACACCAGGTGAAACACACACAGCTGGCCTGACTCATTAAACTTGGTGTTCTTGCTTTTGGAGAGATGGAAACGCCTATTCACTTTCTAAAAACAGAAGAATAAAAGCATGTGATTAAAAATAGGCTCCAGATATCATGGGAGACAGGTTGTGTCAAAATAGGTTTCATTTCCTGGTTCCATAGAAGAATTGTCATTATGATACACAAGGAAGTGTACAGAAACAAAAAACCTATGACAACAAAAGATAGCAAGTGCCATCTTTAACCACTGACGCACTTTGAGCAGAGACCGTACAGGTGTTAACCTAGGGGTGTCAGGGGGACACATTCTGTCTTCAACGAGCTCCGGAGGGCCGCATTTAAAATGCGTTATATTTGCTCGCTGTCAAAGTTGGCAAAAACAATGTCCTCTATCCATATTTTGGGAATTGTTTATGCTCCCTGATTGTCTTGCTTTCATTTTGGTGATTATTAGCAAGCTGGACAGTCCAGAAACTGTATGAATGTAGGTCCATTACTTCAACAGTTTCTATTTGGATTTATTCATTTTAAAGTATTTTGAGTTTGTTTCCCCCACCCCAAAATAAAAAATATGTCTTAAAGTTTGACACAGCTGATGATAGAGCTAGAGTGTGAAATAATATTACAATCCCATTCTTTTTTCTTTCTTTTTTTTATCAACTGTTTTGCATTACAATCCTATTCCTGTTAGCCGGGTCCCAGATCTTTTTCTACTGTCTTGCCAACTCTTATGGTCACTGTAATGCTAAACATAGGAGTTGGCAAGACAGCACAAATAAATCTAGCACCAGGGACCCTAAGCGAAGCGTGTCAGAGTGCCGATCTAGCATATTGAATAAGATTGTATGGACAGATCCTCAATCAGCACTCCTACTCTAAAAATCCTTGTGAATATTGCCCCAGGCTACATCCTTGTGTTCTGGAGGTTTTGTATCGGAGAGGAGACATAAAGACAACCCCATTTGACCTTGTGACCTCATAATGAGTCTGTGTGCAGTAGGCCCAACAACCTTGATCTAAGGTCAGTTTTGCATTTCCAATTTAA
>QNTS01000954.1:220322-243007 GCA_003317085.1 Hucho hucho | reverse complement strand
GAGGAATTTCTGTCCTGGAAAAAGTGATTTTGACACATTGCCTCATTTGGAACCCCTCCCTTATGAAAATGCCCATATAAGGGCATATGAATGCAGTACCTTTTGCTTCCTCTGGATGTCAACAGTCTCGAGACACTGTTTTGATTTTGTTTAGTTGCTTTAGATGGCAGAAGAAGAAGAATTAGGAAGTGGCCTCACAGAAGTCAACAGAAGAGAACGCGCGTTCCCGGCTTGCGCGCTCTGTGGTTTTTTCCTTTCTTATCGCCCAGTTTATATTCCGGTTGAAATATTATACAAAATATACATTAAAGTGTTCCTAAGGATACATTATCAATGATGTTTGATTGTTCTTGGACAAGTTTATAGGTATAGGTTGAATGAGTTCTCTTCACGTTTCAATGGACGAGTGGACGCTGTATTTTCTCATTATAACGCGCCAACCAAACGGAGATTTAAGGATATAATACATTACTTTTTCTAACAAAAGAACCATGGATTGTCTTCGTTGGACACTTGGGAAGCACTCAGCAAGAGTTCTTCGAAAGGTAATCGATTTGTTTTCGCTGTGAAATGTGTTTTGTGTGAACCGTGATGGCTTATGAATTTATGCTAATGGAATAAATATTGAAGGTGCTACCCTCAAACAATCGAATGTAGTGCTTTCGCCGTAAAGCCATTTTTGAAATCTGACAACGATGTGATATTGCCAAGAAGCAGAGCTTTTGATGACTATGCAACACTTGTATATTGATAATTGTTTAATAATTCAACTTTTGGATTTTGAATTTGGCTAGAGCCCCACCGCTCCTTAAGAAGTTAAGATGCCAGAGTGCCTGGATGTTGCTTTGAGAACAAATACCCACAATGCAGTGAGGCTTGGTAGTACTCACATCCAAGACGTACTCCTGCACCACGGCGTGGAGGATGATGGTGATGAAGAAATAGAAGAGGATGGTGGCCCAGTCCCGCCAGCCGTACTGGTACAATGTCACCTCTCCCTCTGGACAGACAGACGGACAGACAATGGAGACAGGTAGGCATAATGACTGACAAAGGACAAACTCATAATGTACAGTACACACAAAAGTAGGCTACAGCGAGGAATGCACTGATGACAAAAGGTATGACAGAAATGGCAGACAAGCCTTTTCTGATAAACAGAGATAGTCGGCTATGGATGTATCCCAAATGGCACCCTATTCCCTACATAGTGCACTACTTTTGACCAGAGCCCTATGGGTCCTGGTCAAAGTTGTGTACTATATAGGGTATAGACTCATAGCTGATGTGGTAGTGTTGAATGGGGGTTGTGGCACAAACCTGGTGACTGGGTGCTGATGTTGTACTGGGGTTGAATAAACAGTATTGCAGTTTTGGCTGTTGCCTAGAAAAGAGAAGCATAACCACATGTAGTTTAGATATATGCTGAGATTAGATATCTAACGTTTTATGAAACTGCCAAGTGGCTTGCCTATGAATGACTTTCTTGTTTATGAAAGCAAGTAGACTGACAAATATGGAGTGGATAAAGTTCTGGTAATGGACATTTGTGTGCGTATGTCTGTCTTTTTACGGACTGTTTCCGTATAGCGTCATGTAGTGACGATTGACACAATTGGCATGCTGACTGCAGGAATGTCCACCAGAGCTGTTGCATGATAATTTGGTTCATTTCTCTACCATAAGCCACCTCCAACGTTGTTTTAGAGAATTTGGCAGTACGTCCAACCGGCCTCACAACTGCAGATCACGTGTAACCACGGCAGCCCAGGACCTCCACATCCGGCTTCTTCACCTGCAGGATCATCTGAGACCAGCCACCCGGACAGCTGAAGAAACTGAGGAGTATTTTTGTCTGTAAGAAAGCGATTTTGTGGGGAAAAACTAATTCGGATTGGCTGGGCCTGGCCCCCAAGTGGGTGGGCATATGCCCTCCCCCGCCCACCCATGGCGGTGCCCCTGCCCAGTCATGTGAAATCCATAGATTAGGGCCTAATTAATTCATTTCAATTGAAGGATTTCCTTATATGAACTGTAAACTCGTTGAAATTGTTGTATGTTGCCTTTATATTTGTGTTGAGTCTAGTTAGCTTGTCCTAGCTACCTAGCATGTCCTAGCTGGCTAGTGGGCATGTCGAGATGAATGCTAACGGGCGTGGTACTGTTCCAATAACCCTCAGAGGGCGCGGCGAGTCCACAGATAGATATTACTGAAAATGAAAACTTTCTCTACCACCTCCCACTTCTGGGGGGGGGTCATTTGACGACGTGCTTCTGAAGTGAATTCCGGCTGGGGACGGTGCTGTATAAAAAAAAGATGCTTCGTCTCGCCGTGACGAAGGGATATGCCGCTTATTTTACGGTAAACTCGAGCGCACTACGAAGTTGGCAACATTCCACGCGCGCCAGGGCCACCTGGTGCCTTGTCAAAACTAAACCCACCGACTTCTAGTTAGCGTGGGTCTACTCCGAGTGAACTGTTACCACAGTGACTTTGCGAAACCCCCTCCAGAGCCTATATTTAGCCTACACATGAAGACCAATAGCTCGAACAGTCTGAGAATACCGGATTGATACCTAAAAAGTCACAGCAATGCAAATGACTTGGCCAAACGAACCGTCGACTCGGTTCTCGTTTCCAGATGAGTGTTTCCTACGTGTCAACTCATCAGCCGGCCTATGACGACCATTTTTTTGTCGAAGCATTCAAGTATCGAAGGGTTATAACGCGAATCTAACATGTGTAATTGAATTAAAATGACAGCATTTGGAAGGTGGAACACACTTGGTGTGACGGTCAGTGCACAGAAAAACAAACACGTCTCCTCTTTCATTGCAACATAACCCGCTGCAGCAGCGCTCAGAGATTGAGACGTGGCAGTTAACTCGATCAAATTGGTGCAACGGGCTTCCTTCGTCGAAAAGCCTTGTCAACGGGAACCAAGGGCCACTGAAAATGTAACGTTGTTCGTTTATGATCATTAGTTGTGCCTTAATTGAGACTTTCCTTGATGTCAAACACACCGAACTAGTTTGTTAACGTTTAACGTCAATGAAAAAGTGCCATACTCAAAAAGTTTTCCATTCTTACCAAACAGCACACACTTTAAATTGGTTAATCGTAGGCTATGCAAAAACTTCTCCATTTAAGACAGAACGAGTCCCGTTCTAGCTGACAAAATGAGCTACTGTAGATGAACTACTGTAGCCTAGAAACACACCGATGTCGAGATGAAGGAAATTATAGGAAGTTATGCTGTGAAAATGTCCAGCGTTTCACTTCCACTTCATCGCTGTCGATCTGCACACCAACCAGATCAAACGACGTTAAATTGTTACTTTGAAACCATAGGTAGCCAACGCTATTGCATTGTAACAAAAACTGAAACATTATATCGTATCTACCAACCACCGCCATATCTGCATAACACGTTAAAATGATTAACAGTTTAGCCAACAGCGGTAGTAAAAGTTAGTTGCAACTGATTTCACATGAAACAGATGAACGATATTACATGGCGTTCAACTACATGCCATTGGAATATCTCATGGTTAAATATGTAGCGGACCTGCCAACAAAAAACAGCTGAGGTAGACGAGGGAAAACTGGAATCAGAATTCATCTCACCTCAAACATCAATCCAATCAGAATGAAAATGACCAAACTAAAGACGATATCGGCATGATTCTGTATTAAGAATTCCTGGCTGAAGAAGGGATAACTCTTGTTTCTCCTCCGGAATGCCATTTTCGGCAGAATGACTTTTTCCCGACTTTTTACTTAACAAACAAAAAAAAAACGGACTGCGAAGTTCAGGAGTTAACTTTCTCCTTGCTCTGCGCATGTGCAAACTCTAAAAGGGGACGTTTGGAAAATTCCTCATTAAAGGTAAGGCTGAGTGAAATTCCTTCCTTTCTGGCAACTTCAGAATCACAGAATGATGCAGAACATTCAAAGTGTTTTCTTATTTACAACAACAACAACTAAATGTTTGAAGTGATTTGAATGTAAAAATAGTTCGATGATCGAGCTTGTTTAAGTCACCCGCCTCTTTTCATAGGACAAATAAGGACACAAAAGTTACCCCATATTACCTATGCATTACTATGTTATGCATACAAGCATACCATAACTAATTTGCTCTTACTGTAGATATACAATTATAATAGAATTCATACATTCATTTGTGTACATAGAATTAAATGAAAGTTGAAATAATTGCAACACATTTTTGCATCAAGTCCACCCAATATAACCTTTATTGCTCGTTCGTTATTACATCAACTGTGGCCTTGACCTACGTAACAAAATGTTGAATAGGCAAAAGCACCTGAGAGGGGGAAAGTATGACAACCAGCATAATGTCAGTGTTCTTTACGTGTTGCCTATGTACAGTGCCTTCCGAAAGTATTCACACCCCTTGATTTCATCCACATTGTCTTACAAAGTGGGACTAAAATAGATGTAATTGACATTTCTTGTCAACGATCTACACAACACACTCTGTAATGTGAAAGTGTAAGAAAAATGTTAACATGTGTAAAAAATTCATGAAAAATAAAAACACTCATGTATCTTGATTAGATAAGTATTCAACCCCCTGAGTCTATACTGTACATGTTAGAATCACCTTTGGCAGCGATAACAGCGGTGAGTCTTTCTGGGCATGTCTCTTCACAGCTTTCCACACCTGGATTGTGCAACATTTCCCCATTATTCTTAAGCAAGTACAACTCCATTGTTAGTATTGTGGAGTAACTACAACAATCCATCCTCAGTTTTCTCCTATCACAGCCATTAAACTTTGTAACTGTTTTAAAGTCACCATTGGCCTCAGTGAAATACCTGTATCTTTGTAGTGACTGGGTGTATTGATACACCATCCAAAGTGTAATTAATAACTTCACCATGCTCAAAGGGATATTCAATGTCTGCTTTCTTTTAAAAACCTATCTACCAATAGGTGCCCTTCTTTGCAAGTCATTGGAAAACCTCCCTGGTCTTTATGGTTGAGTCTGTATTTGAAATTCACTGCTCGACTGAGGGACCTTCCAGATAATTGTATGTGTGGGGTACAGAGATGAGGTAGTCGTTCAGAAATCATGTTAAGGCACTGCAACACAGTGCTAGAGGGGTATTGAGCGTAGGCCAGTGACCAACATAATCTACATGTAATCAATTCTAAATTCAGGCTGTAACAACAATGTGGAAAAAGTGAAGGAGTGTGAATACTTTCTGAAGACACTGTATTTTACCCTGGGTCCTCTATAGAGCATTTAATCAACAATACAATGATCCCTTATAAGAGAGATGAAAAAATGAGCACAGCAAAACATTGTCCCAAAATATGTCTTGGATATCCCTTATTCTTCCATTTACCTTCCCATTTGAGGTGTGAAAACTGTTTAAAACACAACCACGCGCCCGAGACAGTACAATACAACATATTTTAGAGTTTCTCAATTGAAAAAACTGCATTTAGCAAGTTAACATGTTCAACATGTCTTTAAGACAAAGAATAAAAAACGGTATATATATGCAACAATGTACCTTAAAAATATTAATTAATTAGCTCAATAAATACGTTTGTTAATATGAACAACTTCGCAAAAGGCAAAATGGGTCATATAAATGCGAGACAACTGTCTGATTTCACCATCAAACAGTTTTGTCGAGTTGACTATGAAGCCCTGTCTGTCCTAAGCAGTGTCAGCAAATGAGTGTATACGTTTACCTGGGGTGTAGTCATTAGTGCACAGCACACCGTAGCAAGTGGTAGCTAAACATTTTGCAACGGACAAGTTCAGTTTAGTCCTTCCCCGTTTCGGTCGTTTGCTTACGATTGGTTCCTAGTGAACCCTTGTCCTGTCCAATGTGTTCATTATGTTCATTTTGGGGGTATGGGGAGTGAGTATCTTTTCAAAGGAATAACAAAAACACAACAGGAAATTAGAGGTGCACTGATACTATCGATGATGGTACTCGGTATCTGGCCGATACGGTATCTGTAAATGCTAGCCAAAACAAAGTTCAGATACTAAGCTGACATATTGCAGAAGGTATCTTCACTTTAGCCGAGATCATGTCACCACTTCTATAATAATTTTTTTTAAAAGCATTTAAATAGGTTTTTATGTGGTATTATTTGTTTATTGCATTATATTTGGTTGATTAGGAGGTAGTGTTGATTGAACTGGGTTAAAGTTATTGTTATAAAAAGTAAGTACTGGTACTCGGCGGAATAGGAAATCCTCAATAGAAAGTACTTGGTACTCTGAACAATCAGCAAGAAATGGTAACGGACACCTTTATAGGAAATGTATATTACTTAAGATACTTGTGCTTCTAAATGAGCTAGCTTTGAGCTGGAGTTGTGTTTGATTATGCTTCCTCTCCATTGACTTTTCAATCTCTTTCCACCATCTCTTTTTTTCTCCTCCCTCTCTTTTTCCCTCCCTTGTTCTTAAAATCCATCGTCCTCGTCTCGGCGCGACAGTATCAGCTGCCTCCTGGGACCACTCAGATGAGGGATGCTGGGCGGTGCGTCAGCCTGCGCCCCAGAGTCCAGTTTGGGTGTGGAGGTGTAGCGAGGCCCCATCCGACCTATCTGCAGTCCCCTGATGTCCCTGTGCAGGGCGGGGTCGCTGGGGATGGAGCCGAGGCCTGCCATGCCCATCGGGGGGCTGGCCCGGTCCAGGCGGGGGTTGCTGGTGCTGCTGGGGGACTGGGGGTCGGCACTGAAGTACAGTGTGGAGCTGGACAGGGTGGTGCTGGGGCAGAAGTAGGGCTCGGGGCTGTCCCCGAACACTGATTTGCCCTCGGGCGAGCTGCGCTTTAAGGAGTCAGACACCGGCGACTCCAGTGGGCTCTGCATGTCCTCCAGGCTGTCTTCGCTCTCCTCCTCGCCGGGCGTCTCGGCGGATGTGGGCTCGCTGGCGCTCTGGAACTCCTCCTTGCAGTCCGAGAGGGGTGCTAGGCCCCGCTTCGTCCCCTGCGATTCGGACACCGAGGCCCCGGAGACCCCGTCATAGTTGCCCCCACACGCCGTGGTAGTCCTGCCGCCACCTGTACCCGTGGCCTCCGAGTTACAACAGTAATCGTCCTCGTCCAAGTTGGCCACCACGCCGCTGGCGCCATAGGCCCGGTTGATCTTTCCTACGTCACTCGTCTTTAGTGCCAAACGAATCAGGAGCCAGTGGTGGTGGCGGCAAAGGCACGAGTTACCCAGCCTGGGACCGCAACTCCCAGGATGCTCCAGGAGGGAGCTGGCCACGCCAGAGAGGGAGAAGCTGCCGTGATTGTGCAGGGAGGAGGGTGCGGCCTGGGGGAGGCTCTTGTCACCTCCCCCACCCCCCAGGGAATAGGAAGACTCGCCCTGCTCTAGGCCCTCCAGGCAGGTGGAGCCCATGTGGTGGTTGCGGTGGCCGAGGCCATGGCCTTGGGCGATCTCGGTGGACTTGGGGTGGAGGAAGCGGTAGTACAGGACTAGAGAGGTGGCCCCTGGAGTAGGGAGAGATAAGAGACTTAGAAACACGCTTTGTGTGATGCAGAGTGTTTGAATGGACAGTGATAATGAACAAATTATAGTATTCATTAAAGGTTAAGGCAGTTAGGTGATGGGATTGAAAGTTCCTTATGGGGAACAGTTGGTTGTGTCTGAAGCTTGACGTGGTGCCTTCGATAGACAATGTATCCCTTACAGCCATGAACATGACTAAATCTGTGATATTTTAGGTTTCTCTGGTAGCAAACATTTGCCCTAAATGAAATGTAAATATGAATTTTAGAAGTTCTTGTTTTCTTTTAACACATTAAGCTTTTTAACCTCTTCTTTGTTCTGTGCACAGGCATCAGGCACAACCAGGGGCTTAAAACTAAATGATACATAAGAGGGAGAATCCAAAGAGTGACTCACCAAGCAGGAAGCTGCTCAGCACAGCGATAGGGAGGGTCATGCTATCCCATGATTTCTCACTGAGGAAGTCGGACGCTGCCACTAGTAGGGTGGCGTTCTCCAGTAGCATGGCCTATAGGAGAAGAGGTCAGAGGGAGGTCAGGAGAAGTCATGACAGGACTGAGATGGGACAATGGAATGCAAGGACAGAAAGCGTGTGTGTGTGTGCATCTACAGCTGTGTGTGTGCATCTACAGCTGTGTGTGCGCCCATATGAACATGAGTGAAATAATAGGCCCCCCAAAAAAGACAAAACATACAACTCGTCACAAAGACACAGGGGTGAACGCATAAGACAACGAATGACACCAAGCAGCAGGAGATTCAAACAGAATTCAATTAAATTCAACAGATCTTTATTGTCCCTGAATGGCAGTCCTTGTCCTCCTATTCATCATACGTACCACTTAGAAGCAGGAAATTGAAACGGAACTGAATCGGAACATACACAAAAATCTGAATGAATAGAATTAAATTCAACAGATCTTTCCTATTGTCCCCAAAGGGCAATTCAGTTGCAGCATATCTAATTTCTCCTCTACTGAATTCTTTCTTCCTGGCAAACTGAATTCTTCCTGGCAACTGGACCTTTCTTTGGAACACCATTATTTTGGTCTTACTGAGATTTACTGTCAGGGCCCAGGTCTGACAGAATCTGTGCAGAAGATCTAAGTGCTGCTGTAGGCCCTCATTGGTTGGGGACAGAAGCACCAGATCATCAGCAAACGGTAGACATTTGACTTCAGATTCTAGTAGGGTGAGGCCGGGTGCTGCAGTCTCTCTCTAATTAAAGTCAAAGGGATTTATTGGTATGGAAAACATGTTTATATTGCCAAAGCAAGTGAAATAGATAATTAACAAAAGTGAAATGAACATGCAGCTCAGTTTCCACCTCATTTTGTGGGCAGTGTGGTGCACATAGCCTGTCTTCTCTTGAGAGCCAGGTCTGCTTATGTCTGCCTCTCTCAATAGCAAGGCTATGCTCACTGAGTCTGTATATAGTCAAAGATTCCCTTAATTTTGGGTCAGTCACAGTGGTCAGGTATTCTGCCACTGTGTACTCTCTAATTAGGGCCAAATAGCATTCTAGTTTACTTTGTTATTTGTTAATTCTTTCCAATGTGTCAAGTAATTATCTTTTTGTTTTCTCATGATTTGGTTGGGTCTAATTGTGTTGCTGTCCTGGGGCTCTGTTTGTGTTTGTGAACAGAGCCCCAGGACCAACTTGCTTAGGGGACTCTTCTCCAGGTTTATTTCTCTGTAGGTGATGGCTTTGTTATGGAAGATTTGGCAATCGCTTCCTTTTAGATGGATTTACAATTTAGAGTCTCTTTTCTGGATTTTGATAATTAGCGGGTATCGGCCTAATTCTGCTCTGCATGCATTATTTGGTGTTTTATGTTGTACACAAAGTTCTGCATGCAAAGTCTCAATTTGGTGTTTGTCCCATTTTGTGAATTCTTGGTTAGTGAGCAGACCCCAGACCTCACAACCATAAAGGGCAATGGGTTCTATAACTGATTCAAGTATTTTTAGCCAGATCCTAATTGGTATGTCGAATGTTATGTTCCTTTTGATGGCATAGGCCTTTCTTGCCTCGTCTCCCAGATCATTCACAGCTTTGTGGAAGTTACCTGTGGCGGTGATTTTTAGGCCGAGGTATGTCTAGGTTTTTTTTGTGTGCTCTAGGGCAACGGTGTGTAGATGGAATTTGTATTTGTGGTCCTGGCAACTGGACCTTTCTTTGGAACACCATTATTTTGGTCTTACTGAGATTTACTGTCAGGGCCCAGGTCTGACAGAATCTGTGCAGAAGATCTAGGTGCTGATGTAGGCCCTCCTTGGTTGGGGACAGAAGCACCAGATCATCAGCAAACGGTAGACATTTGACTTCAGATTCTAGTAGGGTGAGGCCGGGTGCTGCAGTCTCTCTCTCGTACGTACGTACCACGTAGAAGCCGGCCATGCGAAAGCGCGAGGGTCCGTCTTTGACGTTGAGGAAGAGGAAGATGTGGACCAATCCCAGAGCGGCATTGAACAGGCGCCAGCGCCACGGTCCGGTGCAGATTTCCGGTTGCTGGGCAACCAGCCAGAAGGACGCCGTGAGCCAGTGGAAGCCTGGAGGTCAGCGTAAAAATAGATAGCTAGCTGAGATTACTGGTAAAAGTTCATTGTGATATGATGATTTTATTTTTATTATCCCTATTAGGGTGTGGTGCCTGGCCATAAACAAATGAGTTTTTAAAAAGGATGTGCAGAGAGAGAGAGAAAAGAGGGAGGAGAGAAAGAGAGTGGACCTGTGTTATTTTGTTGTGTTTACTCAGGGAACTTGGTTGTAGTAAATAACGCATCAATGCCGATTCCAGCACAGCCAATCAAAACGGTCAATTATAATCACCTGATTTAATCAACTCATTTGACCTACAATTGACCTCTACGTGCATTATACCAAATGTACAAAGCCTCAGGTTAAATTAGAAATAAATACATATATTAGTGCAATCAATAAAAGGCATCTATCTCCTTACTGCAACACGTTGTCTTTCAAAGCTTGTTCCTTGGCAACCAGTGTCCACCTACATGACTAACTAGGCAAGTCAGTTAAGAACAAATTCTTATTTACAATGACGGCCTACCAAAAGGCAAAAGGCCTCCTGCGTGGACGGGGTCTCGGGAGTCTGGTGGGAGGAATGGAATAACTGACTTAACCGCCTTTGCCAAGGCAGAAATCTAATTAGCACAACAAAACAAGCCCTATACAAATCTGTCAGTTTAAGTGCATTGGCTGCGTCTCAATCCACCGCATCCTGCATTTGTAACACTTCTACATCCTAGGTGAAAGGTGACAGAGCTAGAGCGGTGTTTGTCAGACCATGAGACATCCTGAAAATCGGTCTTCTCACAAAATCGTCTGTAGCGTCCGAACGGTTTGGCCTACAAACTACTATGAGATGAGACTCTCACAAACACGACGGTGTTCTCCATTTTGCTCGACGACCCCCACAAGCGTCTTGGGTCTTTTCTGAAGTCGGTACAGACGATCTGCCAACTTCTGTCTGTAGCGTCTGTTCAGTTTTGGGCTACACACTAATATGACCCCTCTGTGTAAAGGTGAGACTCTCAGGAACACGTACATGTTGTTTTGCTCTAGGACACCCACAGACCTCACAAGACTCATCTGAAGGTCCCCCGGTACCAGTTGGAACAAAATATATGGAAGTATACAGTATATGGAGACTAATCTTTCTTATATCTCCCAGATACAGGACCGACACTTCAGAACAAACAATGCATTTATTCAATGCATTTGTATGGGCTAATAGCAGTAAGGCCTAAAATATTTTTGTATTAATATCTATTTTTCATATATACTTCAAGGGGTCTTAAACAACAAATTGAAAAATGATCTATCTTAAAAAATGCTCTACCCTCTCTATCTTGCGCTCCCTGCCTCCCTCATTCTCTCTCTGTCTCCCTCTCTCTCTCCCTCCCTTCCTCTCACTCTCTTTCGCTCTCCCTTTCTCTCTCTCACCTGCCACTCCGCAGGTCCACCAGTGGAAGTAGCGGGCAAAGGACATGAGGCTTGCCACCCGGGCGCCCAGCATGCCCGCCCTCCACAGCAGCTGGCACAGCAGGGCGGCCGGGGGCATGGCCAGGTGGCCCGGGCGGATCAGGCAGCACGCCCGGCTGAACAGCACCAGCGCCCAGGACAGTGACAGCAAACACAGGCCTGCGCACACCGCTACTGTGGAGGGGGATGGGTGGGTAAGGGAGTGGGGGAGAGAGAGAGAAATTTAAGGCATGTTTTAAGGTATACAGACATTTATGGGTACAAAAATGACAAGGTATTTACTAAGAAAATGGCATGTATAGTAATAACCAATATGTTCTAAGTGACCGGCTGTAACCGGCTTCCCAACAAGGGTCCCAGCCTAATTATAGAAGTCTATGGTCCCAGATGAGCTGGCACGATCTGATGGACAGTACAGTTTGCTGCAATTTCAATGAACATTCAGGAATCATCAGCTCTTTAGGATATGAAAACATATCTAGCCAAAAATATTATATCATCACAGACATATGCAGGGAAAATGTTACATGGAAGTAATTAATTCAGGATAGGGCTTGTATAAACTACAATAGTACGTCACCACAATTTATCGGGTGTTACAGTTTTTTCATTACTCCCAATCCAACTCAACCCTAGATCTGGGGCCGTATGCTTCTGAGGGCCGTTTGCTTCTCAAAGTAAGAGTGCTGATCTAGGATCAGCTCCTCCTCTGTCCACGTAATCTTATTCATTGTGATATAAAAGGCTAAACTGATCTTAAATCAGCACTCCTACTCTGCGGCACTTAAAAACATACCAGATAGGAGACCAGGGCTGTATGTATCAAGTGTCTCAGAGTACGAATACTGACTTGGGTTCAGTTTTAACTTGTGGATCATAATTAACAAGATCACATGGATGGGACCTGATCCTAGATTAGCACTCCTACTATGAATACCAGCCCACTAAGAGATGGTAAAATTGTAATTATTACATAGTAATTAATTAGATATGATTTAGGCTACATGTAATGAATGAAATTAAGCATCACCTGGGTACAGTGGTGTCTTACCTGGGGAGTCGAGTTCCACGTCACTGACAGCTAAGACGTAGGTCTGCAGCAGTGTCTGAGGGAGGGTGAGGACCAGGGCCTCCAACAGTCGGAGGGCGGACACATCGGCCTGCTGCATCACAGCCGCCCCGAGCTCCCCCGCAGTACCCTGCATGTCCCATACGGACATCATGCACTCCCACAACCTGCCACAAGGGGGAAACAAAGACCAATGGCTGTAATACAGAGCTGGTGCTATGGGGGCAGAGCTAGAAGGTAGTTGGTTATGTATAGTGGATGTGGATGATGATGTGTGTTGGTGGGATTGTGTGTCTGCTGTGACGACCCTCCCACTCTGTCTGCCGAATTCTTTCTCTTTGCTCTTGTTTTCCTTAATAGGATGTTGGTGGGCGGAGCCGGGAGGGTCGTCAGCGACATGGGACACCTGGACCCGGGTGTGTCCCAGGATGAATACATCACTTCCCCATTCATTGAGGAGACTCTCTCCATGCAGGAACACTTAGAGATTTTGGTTGTGGCATTTTTGTGGCCGTTTTGTTTGTTTGCTTTGGCACCTTTCAACACCCCTGTTACAGGGAGGGAAAAAAGTATTTGATCCCCTGCTGATTTTGTACGTTTGCCCACTGACAAAGAAATGACCAGTCTATAATTTTAATGGTAGGTTTATTTGAACAGTGAGAGACAGAATAACAACAAAAAAAATCCAGAAAAACGCATGTGAAAAATGTTATAAATTGATTTGCATTTTAATGAGGGAAATAAGTATTTGACCCCCTCTCAATCAGAAAGATTTCTGGCTCCCAGGTGTCTTTTATACAGGTAACGGGCTGAGATTAGGAGCACACTCTTAAAGGGAGTGCTCCTAATCTCAACTTGTTACCTGTATAAAAGACACCTGTCCACAGAAGCAATCAATCAATCAAGATTCCACCATGGCCAAGACCAAAGAGCTCTCCAAGGATGTCAGGGACAAGATTGTAGACCTACACAAGGCTGGAATGGGCTACAAGACCATCGCCAAGCAGCTTGGTGAGAAGGTGACAACAGTTGGTGCGATTATTCGCAAATGGAAGAAACACAAAAGAACTGTCAATCCCCCTCGGCCTGGGGCTCCATGCAAGATCTCACCTCGTTGAGTTGCAATGATCATGAGAACGGTGAGGAATCAGCCCAGAACTACACGGGAGGATCTTGTCAATGATCTCAAGGCAGCTGGGACCATAGTCACCAAGAAAACAATTGGTAACACACTACGCCATGAAGGACTGAAATCCTGCAGCACCCGCAAGGTCCCCCTGCTCAAGAAAGCACATATACATGCCCGTCTGAAGTTTGCCAATGAACATCTGAATGATTCAGAGGACAACTGGGTGAAAGTGTTGTGGTCAGATGAGACCAAAATGGAGCTCTTTGGCATCAACTCAACTCGCCGTGTTTGGAGGAGGAGGAATGCTGCCAATGACCCCAAGAACACCATCCGCACCGTCAAACATGGAGGTGGAAACATTATGCTTTGGGGGTGTTTTTCTGCTAAGGGGACAGGACAACTTCACCGCATCAAAGGGACGATGGACGGGGCCATGTACCGTNTTTTTCACATGCGTTTTTCTGGATTTTGTTGTTGTTATTCTGTCTCTCACTGTTCAAATAAACCTACCATTAAAATTATAGACTGATCATTTCTTTGTCAGTGGGCAAACGTACAAAATCAGCAGGGGATCAAATACTTTTTTCCCTCACTGTAATTGTATTTAGTTTACTTCAGTTAATAAATATATTTTGTTATTCCTTATCTCCACGTTGTCTCCCTTTTTGTTACGAACTTCGAGCCGGTTCGCGACACTGCAATTTAGATAGGTAGAATTCTAAAGATTATCTACACATAAAATGTGGTTTAATGACGTAAACCTCTCAAGGTAACCTCTAATGCCCATCACTTACGGTATAGTACTAGAGGGCAGATAGGACAGGAAATCTTATTCATCCAACTAAGTAAATCAGTGGCTGGTTTCAAAATGATTGTTACTTTGAATTATTCTGAGCTGAGAGCAACTTCTCTGCCAATTTATAATTATGAGGCAGATCGTTCTGTTGTCAGGGTCCTGTTCTTTAAGGCACACTGTAACAAAACGTTCTAAAACATTTTGCGGCAGAAAACAAACGCGGACATTTCTAATTGGTCAAGTTCAGCTAGTACCTCCACATTTCAATCTGTTTTCTTACATTTTGTGCCAATTGAACACACCCAGGTGTAGCTTTTGTTCAGGTGGGCTCACCTTTGGAAGATGCCCAGTTGCAACACATGTGTGAGGGTCAGGAACCAATAGTGGTCTTCACCGTCGTCACGGTACCACCTGAGACTCAACACCTGGACCAGTATCCCCGGCAATAGGAAGGCGAGGGTCATCCCCGCCCACTGCGTTTCCTCATTCCATAGGTAGAATCCTACACAATAGATCACTTTATAGATCACACACACACAGAGGGAAGAAATAGGTCTATTATACATTTATATCAATGTAATAGTGTATCAGTGTACTACAATATCTATTTACGTACATACAGAGTATATTGGTTACATTCTATGACGCCTCACGTTCTAAAACCATTGTTTTATATGTGAAGGCGTCACTTCGACTTTCTTTTGGTTACATTCTGTACAGTCTATGGTGGGAGCGAATGGTGATACATTCCATTGCACACAAGGCCAGCTACATAAATGAACGAGTGAGTGAGGTGAGTGACTTAGTGAGTGGATGGCTGGATAAATGAACGGTATATTTGGAAACAATCCCCTCGCCTTTATTTCACAATAAAAACAGACATGTCAAAGCCATATCAAATGTATTGATCATTATTAATTAAATGCTATTAATGTGTATGCCTCTTGACCACAAACTTGGCAAGGGGAGAGAAGAGCTCTTGATGGCTAGATATTGATTTTTTCTGTCTTATCCATCAGGACTGACTGTCTCTGTTGGTGGGGCCCTAGAGAGGCTCTCAGGCTTAGTTTATTTGGATCCACATTAGCTACTGCACATGCAGCAGCTCCTCTTCCTGGGGTCAACATAAAACGTACAATTACATGACAAAGTACAGAACAGTTATAGACAAGAGCATAAGATATTAAATTAAATTCCCCTAAAAATACATATGAGTTACATATTTAAGGCACAGTAGTTTTATCCGGTGAAAACCATCTGTGTGGAGGCCAAAGTTAAAGTTGCTTCACGGGCAGTCAGTTGCCTTTGCTGGGGCTCTCTGACTTGTGCTACTGCCCTTGTCCATTGGGTTTCCAAAGCCACAAAGTTAAAATTGTCTATCGTAAAAATTTATGAAAACAAAAATGTGCTTTTTGGTCTTAATTTAAGGTTAGGAATAAGTTTAGCAGTGTGATTAGGTTAGGGTCAAGGTTAAAATCAAAATTTTAGAAGAGCAATTGTAGAAATAGGAGGGTTGTATGACTTTGTGGCTGTGGTAACTAGTGCCGACCTTGTCATTGATCTGCTTCCTCAGGGCTATTCACACAAGGATGCCCGGCGCGGAGGAGACCTCATCTCTCCGTGCCCTTCGACTGACCCGCGTGTGATATGCATACAAAATCAAACAGCTAGGCTAGCCTTCAACTTAAAAGACGTGCAATGTTACCGGGCCACATTCACATTAACGTGTGCACATACAGTAGCTCGCTAGCTAATGTTAGCCAAGTGATGCTGAACTGTACTAGACGTGTAGCTAGCTAAATACACATTCCATGAAGTCCATAATTACACATTTCCCCGAACAGACAAGAACTCGACCATTGCATAGAACTAATTGGAGGTCACTAACGCAGTCCAATGCATGATTGAACGTGCTGTGAATGTTTATTTGCAAAATACAGTGGCTAGGCTACTGTAGCGTTTGGTATCCACTTACGCGCGGTTCTTTCAGCCAGTATCACCAGCCCCGACACACCAAAAAGGATAGCCTGGCACCACGCAATCCAGGACCCACTCCGAGCCGCCACGGGCATCATATGGGCGACAGGCCCAGTGTTTATCATGATACGGAGACTGGGGACATTATTACTGTCATCCTTCTCCCTACCAGTACTCGTCCTCCAGGCTGGCTCCCGTCAGGAATAGCTGACGTCAGTGCAGTTTTAAAGAGGCAGTACACTACACAGTGCAGTAGGTATTGTTCAAGCTCCCCACTGTCACATTGACGTCGACACATTACACCTTTTCATGTAGTGGCTATCGTGATTTATACAGGGCCGGTCCTGGACGTTCTGCCGCCCTAGGCCAGACAAAAATAATTACATCTTAGGCATCCTTATGAATCTAAGCATGTCACTTTCAAAAGTGACCTTTCCACCCAGACAGAGGCTCTACTGACGCAGAAAACTGTAAGATTCAACTGCTGGCTACTCGTCAGTTGTATAACCCAACAACAGAAGTTCTTCCCTAAAAACTGCCTGGGTTTAAACAAACATATTCTCTTTTCAGAAAGAGAAAATCTCAATTAATAGGGACAGAATAACAAATTATTTTGCTGTATCTCCTCGAATATTATAGGCTGCAGCTTAGCTTCAGATTGTCATAGAGAGGAATCAATATATCCCCATATGCATCGGAGTCACGTCTTTCGAGGGCATTTCAGAGGTTGTTTCTACCATAAGGCATCACAAGTTAAGCATTGTTATAGAACGCTTGATATCATCTGGATACGTGTTATGTATTTATTTCAAAATATAAAGCAAAAAATAGACATCATTTTTGCCCTTTTCTTTAACAAAGGGTATGTGATACCCTCAGTCAAGCCCTGGTTTTAGTCAAACACACTAAGCCCTTCCCAGACAGAGGTATTTAATCAGTGCATGCGACATTATCGGAGTATTTGGCTATACCGACATCAATGGATAGGATAATTGTGTCTGTCAAGCAGGTAGGCTGAACACTTACTGTTTGGAAGATGGAAGAAATAAGCCCCAAGTATCTATGTAATTCTATGTTTATGCTCATAAACATTTTTGGTGCACTTTAACCCCTGCATCGGAGAGTTACATTGTTGCTATCGCTATGCAACCTACTACCTATAGTTGGAAAACACGTTTCTTATTAATAATATCCCACCTGCACGACCCCATAATTGTTATAATTACAATAAAAATAACACTTTTACATAACATATTTAACATATATTTTTCTATTCCTGTAGAAATGTAAAACAGAGTAAGATCATTTGAGCTTTGGAAACAACTGCTTTCATAAAAGCATGGCGGGCATCGTTTCGCTGGAGCAGTTTAAAATAAGCTTTATGTCAAGGACCCAGCCTTAACAAATGGAGTTTATTTCCATATCGAATGTTATTGTCCAACATCAATTTCAGCATTTATTTATTTCGTCTCCACCTAGAGGCCTCTTTCCTCTGCTGTGGTGTTGCATTGCAGTCAGCGATGTGTGCTATCGGTAGCTGTCCATGGTCCTGATTATTCCAGTCCCTGGTTCCATCCCTGACCAGCGCAGATTTGCACTCGTGTGAAAAAAGTTTGCAGCAAAAACAGAAGGCTGCATCGTTTTGCTTGGAATAGACAAGCCTTGGTCTCTCCACTCTCTCCCCGTTCGCCATCCTCCTATCTTAGTGGGCCACCGAAAACTTTCGTTGCCCCTCATCTCTTGGGAAATTCCCCTCGTTATCCTGATGTGGCCCAGCCTGCGCTAACATATTCTGTAAAGATCCATTAATATATTTTGGCCACTCACCGGGATCTTTTATGTTTTTTGTCTGGGAGTCGGATTTAGCAGCAGCACCAGCACTGTCATCGGGGACGAGGAGCGACGAATCTGAGTCCAAGATAGTAGGGTCTTCGCCGGCATTGTTAGGAGGTGTGGCTAGGCCTGGTGTGACCATCGGTGGAAGTGCATGGCTCGGACTCCTCCGGGTTGCCCTCTTCGAACAGGGGCTCGTCGTTCTCCGCGAATGAATGGCCTGTCCTCGTAGGCTTGTCATTCTCCACACCCGCTGATGGACATTGCCGCACACTGATACATTTCACCAGCGAATTTATTTGGTTTAGAGATTGTGCCTCTTTTCTCATTGTTTTTTTTTTTTTACTATTCGCTTCCTGATAGTTTCTGTCTCTTAGACATGGTAGCAAATTGTTTCACATGTCTATAGATGACTTTTAGTTAAAATGATATCTTCTAGTAGTAGCTAGCTAACGTTAACAGGCTAGGTTAGGCTACTGCCGTAGTCACTAATAGTCTTCGTCACACAAAAACATAAAAAAAACACGGAGAAAACACTCAGGAAAGACACTTTAACCCAAACACTTATTTAAACACTCATTAACTCAAACACTAATTTCACTCCCACCTCCTAAGAAAGAGGATAATGACACAGGAACACAGACAGTGAACCTACAGCGACTTCAGACAACCTGTGTGTTAGTGGTGTGCGGGGTCACCTGTTTGTTCACCCGCACCTGCCTGTAATTGCTAATAACCCATCCGCAACCGCCCGACTATACACTGAGCGTACAAAACATTACGAACCCCTTCCTAATATTGAGTTGCATCCCTTTTTTTCCCTCAGAACAGACTCAATTCGTCGGGGCATGGACTCTACAAGGTGTCAAAAGCGTTCCACAGGGATGCTGGCCCATGTTGACACCAATGCTTCCCACAGTTGTCAAGTTGGCTGGATGTCCTTTGGGTGGTGGACCATTCTTAATACATACGGGAAACTGTCACAGCAGCGTTGCAGTTCTTGACACACTCAACCCGGTGCACCTGGAACCTATTACCAGCGGTGGAAAAAGTATCCAATTATCATACTTTAGTATAAGTAAAGATACAATAGAAAATGACTCAGGTAAAAGTGAAAGTCACCCAGTAAAATACTACTTGACTAAAAGTCTAAAAGTATTTGGTTTTAAATATACTTAAGTATCAAAGTAAATGTAATTGCTAAAATATACTTAAGTGTCAAAAGTAAATGTATGAATCATTTAAAATTCCTTATATTAAGCAAACTAGACAGCTCCATTTTCTTGTTTTTGTAATTTATGGATAGCCAAGGGCACACTCCAACACTCTCAGACATAATTTACAAACGAAGCATGTGTGTTTAGTGAGTCTGCCAGTTCAGAGACAGTAGGGATGACCATGGATGTTCTCTTGATAAGTGCACGAATGGACCATTTTCCTGTAACAAGTACTTTGGGGTGTCAGGGAAAATGTATGGAGTAAAAAGTACATTATTTTCTTTAGGAATGTAGTGAAGTAAAAGTAAAAGTTGTCAAAAAATATTAATAGTAAAGTAAAGTACTACTTAATTAGTACTTTAAAGTATTTTTACTTAAGTAGTTTACACCACTGCCTACTACCATACCCCATTCAAAGGGTATGGTAGTAGACAGTGGTCTTGCCCATTCACCCTCTGAATGGCACACATACACAATCCATGTCTCAATTCAAGGATTAAAAATCCTTCTTTAACCTGTCTCCTCCCCTTCATCTACACTAAATGAAGTGGATTTAACAGGTGACATCAATAAGGGATAACTTTCAACTTTTTTTTGTGAACAACACCCAGGGTTTGTTCATAAATTCATTCTGGAGTGCCAGAGTGCGCTCTGGGCATTCATAAATTCAGAGCGTTGTCAGATTGTCTGTTCATAAATTCAGAGCTCACACTGGATGCTCTGGCCTATGAGTAGGGTTGATCCGAGCGTTCTGACCTCACGACGGCAGTCAAGCACCCAATCACCCAAGCTAACTGGCTAAAGTTGACTAGCTTGCTAGCTGCTTCCAGACACAAATTAGTTTACAACTCACTCTGACCATTTTACTCTCCCTAGCAGAGCTGGTTATTAGGCTGTTTTCATGTTATCTAGAGCATAGGTGTCTGTAACTGTACTACTGGCAACAATTTAATGACGTCTTTTTGCTTCAACTGATGTAGTGCACAGACGAGAGTGCTCTGAAATCGGAGTAGATAGCCAGAGTGAATTTACGAACGAACCCCTGGTCAGTCTATGTCATGGAAAGAGCAGGTGTTCCCACTGTTTTGTCAGTGGTGTAAAGTACTTAAGTAAATATACTTTAAAGTACTACTTAAGTCGTTTTTTGGGGTATCTGTATTTTTCTATTTATATTTTAGACAAAATTATTTTACTACATTCCTAAAGAAAATAATGTACTTTTTACTCCATACATTTTCCCTGACACCCAAAAATACTTGTTACATTTTCAAGTTCCATTTGTTTTGTCTTGTTTTACACACCTGGTTTCAATTCCCCAATTATATGTTCATTATTTAGCCCTCTGTTTTCCTCATGGTTTTGTGCGTGATTGTTTTGTGTTTTTGGTCCGTATTGTGGGCTTGGTTATTCTTATTGTAATGAGTAAGTTTATTGAGTAAAATTACTTGTGGTACTCATTTCTGCTGTCCTGCACCTGACTCCTCTGCACCAGCTACACCCAGACCATTCACATAGTGTAAAACATAAGACATGATTTAGAGTAAACTTAACTCACTTTGCTTAGAGCTGACACTGTTGCACTTTCTCAGTGTAAGAAATTAACACTTGTAGTGTTACAGTAAATAATCTTTGGTTGTTGTTTTAACATCTTATGCTGTAATGCCTAATTTGCATATTTCTGAGGGTGCCTTTTCTTTTCGAGTGAATTGTAGTTACCACCCATGACTGTATTTGTTAGTGACAGAGACATGGACATTAAATTCTTTCCTTTAAAAGGCCTGTACCTTTCACCACCTGAGTACCTAGGTGAACGCTGTCATTAAACTCTATGACAATACCAAACAAAAGTTAGAAGCCTTACTTTAATGGCTTAGTTTTACTCTAACAGAGTGGTTTTAGGAAAGTCCTGGTTTATAGGCCACATCAGGCCTGCAAGTCACATTATGCTGGCTTGCAAAGTGATGTGTATTTCTTATTAGAATCCAGCCAGAGTTAGGTATTTTTATTCACCTGCAACCTGCAATTAGAATGACTGGAAGGGTTGATAAGAAGACTACCTAAACCATTTAAACTGGAACAACCAGTTCAATAAATCTAACTAACTGATTGGATAAGTTTAGAAAAATGTATGTTAATTATGTTTGTGTAGCATAAGATTAATCAATTAATCAATGCAAAAACAAATCCTAAATAAATCTACCTGCAGTAGAGCATGCCTGGGAAATATGATAATGATGGGCATAGTTTTGATGGGTGTCACGATCAGCTAGGAGTGGTGGGTGTGGAGTCAGACCGCCGAACGCCGCCCGAACAGGCAGAGGAGCCACCGTCGGTGGAAGTCGTGACAGTACCCCCCTCCTGACGCGCGGCTCCCGCAGCGCGCCGACAGCGGCCTCGAGGACGACCCGGAGGGCGAGGCGCAGGGCGATCCGGGTGAAGGCGGTGAAACTCCGCCAGTAGTGACGGATCCAAGATGTCCGTCACCGGTACCCAGCACCTCTCCTCCGGGCCGTACCCCTCCCAGTCGTGACAATGGGACTGTTTCTTACAGAGTGAATTTAACTCCTGAATCAACACTAGAAATGTTACACTGAAAAATCAACACTGGACAATTTGCTGTGTACTGCCTCTGATCTGGCGAGCTCACTAAACACAAATGCTTCTTTTGTAAATGTGTCTGAGTGTTGGAGTGCCCCTGGCTATCCGTAAATAAAAATAATATTAAATTGTGCTGTCTGGTTTGCTTTTTGTGCTGTCTGATTTATACTTTTACTTTTGATATTAATTATATTTAAAACCAAATACTTTTCGACTTTTATTCAAGAAGGATTTTACTGGGTTACTTTCACTTTTACTTGAGTCATTTTCTATTAAGGTATGTATCTTAACTTTTTCTCAAGTATGACAATTGGGTACATTTTCCACCACTGTGTTTTGTACACTCAGTGTATGTGAAAAAGTGAAAATCTGAGGACCACACCCGACAATAGCCCGCTAATATAGAAAATGCCTGTAGACTACAGTTAGAGATGGCAGAATTTGTTTTGACAGTGGGTACAGGATTTGTTTTGACAGTGGGTACAGGATTTGTTTTGACAGTGGGTACAGGATTTGTTTTGACAGTGGGTACAGGATTTG
>QNTS01000954.1:195752-210782 GCA_003317085.1 Hucho hucho | reverse complement strand
GGGCCTAACCATTCACCGTGGGAATGATTCAATAGTGTGTGGTTTCATAGCGTAGTGGGCCTAACCATTCACCGTGGGAATGATTCAATAGTGTGTTGTTTCATAGCGTAGCGGGCCTAACCATTTACCGTGGGAATGATTCAAGTGCAGTGGTCAAGTGAGTCCTTTTTCCATGATCTAAGTGCAGAAAATAGTAAAAATAAAGAAAAATCCTGGAGTACGTCTGTCCAAACTTTTCACTGGTACTGTATATTTTTCCTTCTGGATTTTGGAAATTCTACCGCGACCCTGTTTTCATATCAGGCAAACTAACATGGGGTCGCAACCCCTAGTTTGTGAATTACTGCTCTAGTGGTAATGGAGTATCAAGCCTGTCTGTCAGTCAGGACTCCATCACTTCCACTTGCAAGTCTCCAAGTGCTGGCTACATCGATACATCTATGAACACGTCCACAGTCACTGTTCTATTACCAATGGCAGATAGTATAGGTGATATCTGACAAACAAACATATACAATGTTGAAGTTTGAACAGGTCAGACTAACCATACCTAACTCTGTTCTCCCCATCAACGACCGTTGGTGAGCTGGCAAGAGGTGAGACTGGAGGTAAGGTCTTTGCCATCACCGCTTTGATGGGCATGGCAGAGTAGATCAGCTCCTGGCCCCTCATCAAAGATACTGGTCGGTCACACACAAATACCCACACAGAGCACTGATGACATTCTCAGTGGTGGTTATGATTAGCATGGTGGAACCAGCCTGATTGATGCATTCACTTTTCTATTTCACTTCAGATATTATTACAGTGGTCAGGCTGGTTCCACCAGGCTAGGTTATGAAGGTGAATTGAGACAAAACTCAAAATTGTTTTAACTTTTGATTAGGTCAAATGTCTCTAGCCTGATTCAAGTGTCCTCCCTGTTTCATTTACAGGAATGCTCACAGCGAGGGCATGTCTGCGTGATGCTGAGGGCCCCCTTGCTGCTCTTCTCTATGTTGCATGTTCGGCTGCAAACTGGACATCTCTGGAACTGCAGCAAGGACTCAAAAGCTAACTAAGTTACATAACCAGCAATAATGTTATCGAACGTTGTTAGCTAAGTTATATCAGCGAGGTCATTATATTCAGTGTCTCTGGTTATACTCGTTACTGGTGCAGACTTGGGGACCGACAAACTCCAACCACCTAGTTATTCAGCATACTAGGGTCCTTCGGCAGGGCATTCAAACCATAGAACTTTGGCTGTGGACCCTTTTCAGACTGTCGTCCTTTGAACATGTTGGGAGCAATGAAACAATGGAGCTAAATTCAATGAAGCGAAATGAGTAGAGGTGTGATTTGCACGTAAAGCTTGGCAAAAGGGGGCATGATTTGTTGACAATTGCAATCCAAACGCAACCATCATTTACTCGTTGTGATGAACTGAGGATCCTAACGCTGTTTTAGACTGACTTTATGACCCAAATTGTCCAATTTACACTTTGTATTACATTTTGACACTAGAATAAAGGTTTGACTCATATCGATGTAATTTAAGGCATTTTCAAAGGGATTAGTTGCTTTTTAGGGGCAGTCACTCTTTAATGAGGGGAACGCCTCAACCAGAACATAAGACAGGTTCGTGACAGGCCACCTATTGAGTTAGGTCAACAGTTCTGGGCCCAAAAGCTTCTACGTTCATCGTTAGAAACATTGAGCTCAATGGTTCTAATGAGCAAAATATGAACGTTTTATTACAATTGTAACATCTAAACGTTGTAACATCTAGACAGGTTCTAGGCCCATTTAAGGGACACAGTACAGAAAAAGATATAAAGGACAAGCAAAGTTTATTAAAGCTTTGAGGATTAAGTTTGCTTGTTTGACACAGATTCACACACATTAACAAGAGCACATGCATTTATATAAATAGGTATTTTAGAAATACAAACTGTACTTAGACAGTGACCTTATTGGAGGTTGCTGCCAATAAACTGCCTGGACCTCAAACTAGCTAACAAACCAACTGAAAAAAGGACATTGCAGTGGCTTTTTATAAAGATTGTGTATATTGTCACACATGAATAAACTCCCTGATGGTCAAACTCAACCCACAACATTCCGCCACACCCCAAACATTTCTTCAAGACAGCATGGTCGCAAAATAGTTGCTCACAGAAATAAACCAACAGCAACGATACTGTGTGACACACGCATGTGCGCACAGGTGCTTTTATACATTTCCAGTTCTTCCCTAATAATGGTACCCAAGCAAACTTTGGTTCCTAACCTTTGACACGATTATAACTGATTAAGGTTTAGGTGAGAGTTATGGTGATGCCCATCTTCTGTAGGATGGCAGTTAAAGAGCAGATGCAGTTGAGTTTAAAAGTCTAAAGAGTCATTTAATGGAGATGATACATGGCAGGGAATGACATGGCAATAATGGCAGTAATCAATAAGCATATAAATGGGTAAAGCTATGCATAAATATAGCAGCAGTTAATGAACGGCAAGATAGGGGCTGCAATAGCATGCAGCATTGGTAGGCCGAAGCTATAGCAGGCTAATTTATTAATGGCTACATAGCATAGCAAGCAAATAAACAATACAATGCTAACAAAAGTATAAAGCATAGCCATTAAGCAGGCCTAGTTAGCATAACAAAAGTAATGCACAAAAAGTGCAAAAAATTAACACAACAAGTACCAAAGAGAACAGATCAATACTCAAAATGACTGTTTGACTGAGCGTTAGCATTTTGCAGCCATAAGCAGCCGATATTAACTAGACAAAATCAATGGTGAGGATGTCCTCTCCTTATCCTCTTTTATAAGATAAAAGGCTTGTACTCATATTTATATGACACATACTGGTTGTTGTTTGTGAGCGTTTTTTGTCATGCTCAACTACTCAGCTCTGTCTGGGTGAAGGATCAAGATTTAAAGGAGGCACCTTATATAGAGGGCACACTATCCATGAGTTCCCTAATCCGCCTCCATGTCACTGAGCAGGGAATTCTGTTCAAAGATATACAACCTTTTGGCTTCACCAAAATAAAAATATATATGCCATTTAGCAGATGCTTTTTTCCAAAGCGGCTTACAGTCATGCGTGTTTAAATTATACGGACTGGTGGTCCCGGGAATCAACCCCACTCTCCTGGCATTGCAAACACCATGCTCTACCAACTGAGCTACAGAGGACAACAATCATCAACAATCATCAGACAACCAATAATACATACCCATTATCAGCCTGAAAACGTCATTCTGGCACGTTTTTGCAAAAAAGAAACATGTCACAGTAACTGCCGTTTTTTTCTCAAAACATCAATGGGAAGAAATGATTGTCACAGGATTGATGTTTTTCTCAGTACATTGCAGTCACTGGAAAAACATGTATAAAGGAATCTCTCTCTCTCTCTCTCTCTCTCTCTCTCTCTCTCGCTCTTGGGGCGGCAGGTTACCTAGTGGTTAGAGCGTTGGGCCAGTAACCAAAAGGTTGCTGGATCGAGTCCCTGAGCTGACAAGGTAAAAATCTGTCGTTCTGCCCCTGAACAAGGCAGTTAACCCACTGTTCCCCAGTAGGCCATCATTGTAAATAAGAATTTGTTCTCAAAACTGACTTGCCTAGTTCATTTTTTTTTTTATTCCTCTCCCCTTCATTATATCCCCCTCCTTCTTTCCCCCTCCCTCTAATCGATTTCTCTCCCACCTCCACCTCTATCTCCACTTTTCCACCTCCACAGACAGGCTATTGACTGATACAGTGGCTTGCGAAAGTATTCACCACTCTGGCATTTTTCCTATTTTGTTGCCTTACAACTTGGAATTCAAATGAACCTCCGTCCCAGTCTCAAAACACAGCATGATGCTGCCACCACCATGCTTCACTGTGGGGATGGAGTTCTCGGGGTGATGAGCAGTGTTGGGTTTGCGCCAGACATAGCGTTTTCCTTGATGGCCAAAAAGCTCAATTTTAGTCTCATCTGACCAGATTACCTTCTTCCATATGTTTGGGGAGTCTCCCACATGCCTTTTGGCGAACACCAAACGTGTTTGCTTTTTTTCTTCTTTAAGCAATGGCTTTTTTTCTGGACACTCTTCCGTAAAGCTCTGTGGAGTGTACCGCTTAATGTGGTCCTATGGACAGATACTCCAATCTCTGTTGTGGAGCTTTGCAGCTCCTTCAGGGTTATCTTTGGTCTCTTTGTTGCCTCTCTGATTAATGTCCTCCTTGCCTGGTCTGTGAGTTTTGGTGGGCGGCCTACTCTCTTGGCAGGTTTGTTGTGGTGCCATATTCTTTCAATTCTTTAAAATTGGATTTAATGGTGCTCCTTGGGATGTTCAACGTTTCAAATATTTTTTTAGAACCCAACCCTGATCTGTTCTCCACAACTTTGTCCCTGACCTGTTTGGAGAGCTCCTTGATCTTCATAGTGTCGCTTGCTTGGTGGTGCCCCTTGCTTAGTGGTGTTGCAGACTCTGGGGCCTTTCAGAACTGGTGTATATATATATACTGAGATCATGTGACAGATCATGTGACACTTAGATTGCATACAGGTAAACTTTATTTAACTAATTATGTTACCTCTGAAGGTAATTGGTTGCACCAGATCTTATTTAGGGGCTTCATAGCAAAGGGGGTGAGTACATATGCACCTACCACTTTTCAGTTTTTTATTACTTAGAGTTTTTTTAAACAAGTAATTTTTTTCATTTCACTTCACCAATTTTGACTATTTTGTGTATGTCCATTACATGAAATCCAAATAAAAATATATTTAAATTAGAGGACTCACATGTCAAGTAGAGGATAGATCAAATAGAGTAAAGTGCACCAGGGAAAGGTCCAACATCGTAAAGAAATTGAGAAGAGGTGTGAGGAAAGAAAGACAGAGAATCAGTGCCTAAAAGATTAGCTCTGCCAGATGGAGGAGGAAGGAGAACAGGCTGAGAGCTCAGGAGGCCGAGCGAAGCCTCTTTGAGAGGTGCAAAAGTAGGATTAAGACAGAGAAAGAAAGATGGACACAGGTAGTGGAGAGATTCAGGCCCATGATCCCGGAAGAGACCAACAGAAGAATGGAGTTGGAGGAAGAGCTAGAGATGATGAAGGAGGAGAAGGAAAGCTGTAGAAACTCCAACAAATGGAAAGGAAGATACAGATGTGCCTAAGGAAGGAGATGGAAGAGGAGTTTGAAGGACGTCTAAAGGAAGCTATTCAAGAGGTTGAGAGGAACTGGCAAGTGCCTTCATTGACATATTCAACCTCTACCTGACCGAGTATGTAATACCTACATGTTTAAAGCAAACCACCATAGTCCCTGAGCCCAAGAATGTGAAGATAACCTGCCTAAATGACTACCGCCCGTAGCACTCATGTCGGTAGCCATGAAGTGCTTTGAAAGGCTGGTCATGGCTCACATCAACACCATGATCCCAGAAAAAAACCCTAGACCCACTCCAATTCGCAAACCGCCCCAACAGTTCCACAGATGAGGCTATTTCAATTGCACTCCACACTGCCCTTTCCCACCTGGACAAAAGTAACACCTATGTGAGAATGCTGTTCATTGATTGTAGCTCAGCGTTCAACACCATAGTGCCCACAAAGCTCATCACTAAGCTAAGGACCCTGGGACTAAACACCTCCCTCTGCAACTGAATCCTGGACTTCCTGATGGGCCGCCCCAGGTGATAAGGGTAGGCAACAACACATCTGCCACGCTGATCCTCAACACTGGGGCCCCTCAGGGGTGCGTGCTTAGTCCCCTCCTGTACGACTGCGTTGCCAAGCACGACTCCAACACCATCATTAAGTTTGCTGCCAACACAACAGTGGTAGGCCTGATCACCGAGAACGATGAGACAGCCTATAGGTTACTTTATATATATATTTTTACTTTAGTTTATTGAGTAAATATTTTCTTAACTCTATTTCTTGAAATGCATTGTTGGTTAAGGGCTTGTAAGTAAGCATTTCACGGTAAGGTTATATTCAGCGCATGTGACGCATAACTTTGATTTGATTTGAAGAACAATGCTGAAATGGAGTCTTTCAAGTGCATTCGGAAAGTATTCAGACCCCTTGATTTTTTGCATATTTCTTTTACGTTACAGCCTTATTCAAAAATTTATGAAATTGTTTTTTTCCCTCATCAATCTACACACAATACCCCATAATGAAGCAAAAAACGTTTTTTAGAAATTGTAGCAAATGTATTAAAAATACAAAACTGAAATATTATATTTACATAAGTATTCAGACCCTTTACTCAGTACTTTGTTGAAGCGCCTTTGACAGAAATTACAGTCTTGAGTCTTCTTGGGTATGATGCTACAAGCTTGGCACACCTGTCTTTGGGGAGTTTCTCCCATTCTTCTCTGCAGATCCTCTCAAGCTCTGTCAGGTTGGATGGGGAGCGTCGTTGTACAGCTATTGTCAGGTCACTCCAGAGATGTTCGATCAGTTCAAGTCTGGATTCTGGCTGGGCCACTCAGGGACATTCAGAGACTTGTCCCAAAGCCACTCCTGTGGTGTCTTGGCTGTGTGCTTAGGGTCATTGTCCTGTTGGAAGGTGAACCTTCACCCCAGTCTGAGGTCCTAATCGCTCTGGAGCAGGTTTTCATCAAGGATCTCTCTGTACTTTGTTCCGTTCATCTTTCCCTCGATCCTGACTGGCGCTGATAAACATTCCCACAGCATGATGCTGCCACCACCATGCTTCACCGTAGGGATGGTGCCAGGTTTCGTCCAGACGTGACACTTGGTATTCAGGCTAAAGAGTTCAATCTTGGTTTCATCAGACCAGAGAATCTTGTTTCTCGTGGTCTGAGACTCCTTTAGGGGCCTTTTGGCAAACTCCAATCGGGCTGTCATGTGTATTTTACTGAGGAGTGGCTTCCCTCTGGCCGCTCTACTATCTCCACAGATTAACTCTGGAGCTCTGTCAGAGTGACCATCGGGTTCTTTGTCCCCTCCCTGACCAAGGCCCTTCACCCCTGACTGCTCTTTATGTCCGGGCGGACAGCTCTAGGAAAAGTCTTGGTGGTTTGAAACTTCTTCCATTTAAGAATGATGGAGGCCACTGTGTTCTTGGGGACCTTCAATGCTGCAGACATGTTTTGGTACCCTTCCCCAGATCTGTGCCTAGACACAATCGTAAAGGGAGATGGAGGGAGTTAGGGAGGAGAGACAGAGAGAATTTGAGAGGGAAAGGGAGGGAAAGAAATCGAGAAAGGTTGGTTTTAATTTGCATTTTATACAGAGTGACTTACAATCATGTAGGTTTTCAACTAAGGTAGGTCAAACAACTACATCATCATCATTGCAAGTAAAACCTTCAAAATAGATTTAGAGGAAGTAGCGGTGCCCCGGGGACTCATCGTGTGCAAGGCCAGGTCCCAGGCCAACCTCAGACCCGAATCCTGGCTCCAGACCCAGACTGGCCAAGCCTGACCAGGATTCAGAACCCGAGATGGCTTCCGAGGCTCAATGTGTAGTGATAGACATCGAGCTCGATGACAACGAATGTTTAGACGTTGACGTTGTCTTCAAAGGGGAGGATCATCGCGTCATTTGAGATCAAAAAGGAGGCAGAGGAAGCCAAGCAGAAGGCTCAGGCTTTTGAGGTGGACCGTAGGATGGCTACGAAGAGGAAGAAGATGAGGAGATGAACAGAGGAGGAGCCAGAGGGCTCAGATCACTCCAGCCTCCAAACTGAGGCCATTGACAAAGAGGAGACGTAGTAGAATGAGGAGAAGGTCTTCCAAGATGAGGCAGAAAAGAAAGCATTCGTTAAAAGTGCAAGTGCAGAGGGGCAGTGTACTAGGTGAATACAATTGTGAGACAAAATCACAAAGCAAAGATTGAGAAGACCTTCATAAACAGGGAGAAGAAAAGGGACCAATTGGTCTTCAACGGGTATTTAGTCCTGGACATTACCCGGGCCCAGAAGACATGAGCAGAAGAACAGGACCAAGCTGCTGAGGGTAAAGGAGGAAGGAAAGAAGGTAGAAGAGGAATGGTTGCGGAGCCAAAGTGAGAAGTCCCAGATGAAGCAGGCCAAGATAGAGAAGTCCAATGTCCATTGCTGGAAACACTCGGTTTGTTATTTTTGATTAAAACAAAACCGCTATTCAGTAAATACGCAGCGGCCTCTCCGAAACTCACTTAGATAATACCTTTGATGATACAGTGGTAGCAATACAAGGTTATAACATTTACAGAAAATATAGAAAATGCCAATGGTGGAGGTTTTGCTGTTTATATTCAGAGCCACATTCCTGTAAAGATTAGAGAGGATCTCATGTTAAATACTGTTGAAGTAATATGGCTAAAGGTTCATCAGCCTCACCTAAAGCCCATTCTGGTGGGAAGCTACTTTAGACCACCAAGTGCTAACAGTCAGTATCTGGATAACGGGTGAAATTCTTAATAATGTATGTGATATGAACAGAGAGAGATATTTTCTGGGTGATTTAAATATTGACTGGCTTTCATCAAGCTGCCCACTCAAGAAAAAACTTCAAACTATAACCAGTGTCTGCAACCTGGTTCAGGTTATCAGTCAACCTACAGAGTAGTTACAAACAGCACAGGAATGAAATCATCAACATGTATTGATCACATCTTTACTAATGCTGCAGAAATGTAAAAAAAAGAAAAAAGAAAAAAGGAAGTAGAGGAATATTCAGAGGTGGAAACTTTCCGTGGGAATTAACGGGAATCTATGGGAATTAACGGGAATGTATGCAAATTAATATTAATACCATTTCAATGTAGATGTTTTTCGCATTGGATATATTTACCATATCATATGGAGACAGAAACATAAACCTTTTACCTTATCATAAGTAGACATAATTGCAAATGATTAAATCCTTCCAATAGAAATAAAAAAAAACGATTAAGTTATGAATTGAACTTTAATTAAATGAGTTGACTCCTCACATGGGATGAGGAGAAAGGGAATATTGAATGATCCCCAATGATCCATCGCATTTCCCAAAAACGTTTTCAACATACATCTGTAAAATGATAGTCTAGAAACTAAAGCGTTGGTTGTCTTCCTCTCAGGCTTCCATGTCTTCTCCCTGGACCTCAGCTTCACTGTCACTTTCCAACCTAGTTGAGGATGGCTCATTGTCAGGCTCAAAAAGCCTCAAATTTGCCTGGATAGAAACCAATTTCCCAACCCTTGTATTGGTCAGCCTGTTGCATGCTTTGGTGTGTGTGTTCCCAAACAAGGACCAGTTGCGCTCTGAGGTGGCTGATGTTGGTGGGATTTTGAGGATGATGGAGGCAACAGGGGAAAGAGTGTCAGATCCACAAAGTCCCTTCCACCAGGTGGCTGATGAGATATGTTGGCACGACTGCCATATTGTATCTCCATCCCAAAGCCCTTGCTTGGAAGTGTACTTCGCCAGACTGCCAAGAACCTTGCCCTCATCCAGGCCAAGGTTTCTCAAATTACTGCCTCGCCTGGTTCACCAACTACTTCACAGATAGAGTTCAGTGTGTCAAATCGGAGGGCCTGTTGTCCGGACCTCTGGCAGTCTCTATGGGGGTACCACAGGGTTCAATTCTCGGGCCGACTCTTTTCTCTGTATATATCAACGATGTTGCACTTGCTGCGGGTGATTCCTTGATCCACCTCTACACAGACGACACCATTCCGTATACATCTGGCCCTTCTTTGAACACTGTGTTAACAAACCTCCAAACGAGCTTCAATGCCATACAACACTCCTTCCGTGGCCTCCAACTGCTCTTAAATGCTAGTAAAACTAAATGCATGCTCTTCAACCGATCGCTGCCCGCACCCGCACGCCCGACTAGCATCACTACTCTGGACGGTTCTGACTTAGAATATGTGGACAACTACAAATACCTAGGTGTCTGGCTAGGCTGTAAACTCTCCTTCCAGACTCATATTAAACATCTCCAATCCAAAATTAAATCTAGAATCGTCTTCCTATTTCGCAACAAAGCCTCCTTCACTCAAGCTGCCAAACATACCCTCGTAAAACTGACTATCCTACTGATCCTCGACTTCGGCGATGTCATTTACAAAATAGACTCCAAGCTGGAGACTTATATCTCCCTCACTAACTTTAAGCATCAGCTATCTGAGCAGCTTACCGATCGCTGCAGATGTACACAGCCCATCTGTAAATAGCCCATCTCATCCTCATATTGTTTTTATTTACTTTTTCTGCACTTTTGGACACCAGTATTTCTACATGCACATCATCATCTGCACATCTATCACTCTAGTGTTAATTTGCTAAATTGTAATTACTTAGCTACTATGGCCTATTTATTGCCTTACCTCCTTACGCCATTTTCACACACTGTATATATACTTTTTCTATTGTGTTATTGACTGTACTTTGTTTATTCCATGTGTAACTCTGTGTTGTTGTTTGTGTCGCACTTCTTTGCTTTATCTTGGCCAGGTCGCAGTTGTAAATGAGAACTTGTTCTCAACTGGTTCTCAAATAAAAAAATAATTTAAATTCTCTGCTTTCCTGCGCTTGACTTTTACACCAGCTACACACACCGTCTCTGACAGAATCACGCACCACAACGAATGGAGTCAGCAGGAGCAGAAGCCCTCCCTGTGGCCGTAGAAGAGCGCGTCCAGCAGCACGCAACCATGTTGCAACGTTTGGGCACCGCCATGGATCGCGTGCTGCAAATGATGGATAGATGGGAGAGAGAAGGAGGTCTGCCAGCGCCTCCACCACCACCTCTACAGCCGGTCCCACTGTTCACCCCTCCTTCACACGGTCCCAGCGGGATTCGGCTCGCACTCCCGAGGCAGTATGATGGGACGGCTGCCGGATGCCAGGGGTTCCTACTCCAGCTGGAACTCTACCTGGCGACCGTCCACCCGGCTCCTTCAGGACGTGAAAGCGTGTCCGCCCTCGTCTCCTGCCTCTCAGGCAATGCCCTGGAATGGGCTGTATGGAGTGAGGGAGACGCGCCGTTGGATCATTACGCAGAGTTCACCCGCCACTTTCGGGCAGTTTTCGACCACCCGCGGGTCAATGTCTGTTCCATCTGAGGCAGGAGACGAGGAGCGGACACGCTTTCACGTCCTGAAGGAGCCGGGTGGACGGTCGCCAGGTAGAGTTCCAGCTGGAGTAGGAACCCCTGGCATCCGGCAGCCGTCCCATCATACTGCCTCGGGAGCGCGAGCCGAATCCCGCTGGGACCGTGTGAAGGAGGGGTGAATTTCGCTTTGGACTTTTGGACCCTGGCCACCAGCGCGGGATGGAACAACAGGGCCCTGATCAATCACTACCGGTGCAGTCTGCGCGAGGACGTCCATCAGGAGTTGGCCTGCCGAGACACCACCCTCACATTGGACCAGCTGGTGGACCTGTCCATCCGGCAGGACAACCTGCTGGCCACCCGCGGACGCCCGGATCGGGGCCTGTCAGTTCCATCCCCCAGCACCTCCGCTCCGACGCCCATGGAGCTGGGAGGTGCCGCACTTAGGGCGACCAGAGGAGGGGCCATTCCCTGCACCATCTGTGGCTGCAGAGGGCACACTGCTGGTCGGTGCTGGGGAGGTTCCTCAGGGAGTCGAGGCAGCAGGCAGGGCACTGTCGTGTCACCCCAGGTGAGTAGGCACCAGGCTCACCCAGAGCCCCCTGTTTTCCCTGCATTCCCAGCATAAGGCGCTCGTAGATTCAGGCGCAGCTGGGAATTTTATTGACCGTTCTTTTGCCCATAGTTTAGGGATCCCCATTGTTCCTGTTGATATGCCCTTCCCTGTGCACGCCCTAGATAGTCGACCATTAGGGTCAGGGCTGATTAGGGAGGCCACCGATCCACTAGACATGGTTACGCAGGAGGGTCACAAGGAGAGAATCAGTCTCTTCCTTATTGATTCTCCTGCATTTCCCGTGGTGCTGGGCCTACCCTGGTTGGCCTGTCATGACCCCACTATTTTGTGGCAACAGAGGGCTCTCAAGGGGTGGTCACGAAAGTGCTCAGGTAGGTGTGTAGGGGTTTCCATCAGTGTGACTACGGTGGAAAGTCCAGACCAGGTCTCCACCGTTCGCATCCCCTCAGAATATGCCGATTTGGCTCTCTCCTTCTGTAAGAAGATTACCACCCCATCGACGGGGGGATTGTGCGATAAATCTCCTGGTAGACGCAGTACTTCTCAGGAGTCACGTGTATCCTCTGCCGGCTATGGAAACATATGTCTCAGAATCCCTGGGGCAGGGATACATTCGGCCCTCCACTTCACCTGCCTCCTCGAGTTTCTATTTTGTGAAGAAGAAGGATGGAGGTCTGCGCCCGTGTTTTGACTATCGGGGTATCAATCAGATCACTGTGAGGTGCAGCTACCCGCTGCCTCTAATAGCCAGTGCAATTGAGTCAATGCACGGGGCGCGCTTCTTCACAAAATTGGATCTCAGGAGTGCTTTACAACCTGGTGCGTATCCGGGAGGGGGACGAGTGGAAGACGGCATTTAGTACCACCTCCGGGCACTATGAGTACCTTGTCATGCCGTATGGGTTGATGAATGCTCCATCAGTCTTCCAGGCCTTTGTTGACGAGATTTTCCGGGACCTGCACGGGCAGGGTGTAGTGGTGTATATCGACGACATTCTGATATATTCCGCTACACGCGGCGAGCATGTGTCCCTGGTGCGCAGGGTGCTTGGTCGACTGTTGGAGCATGACCTGTACGTCAAGGCTGAGAAATGTCTGTTCTTCCAACAGTCCGCCTCCTTCCTAGGGTACCGCATTTCCACGTCAGGGGTGGAGATGGAGAGTGACCGCATTTCAGCCGTGCATAATTGGCCGAATCCCACCACGGTAAAGGAAGTGCAGCGGTTCCTAGGGTTTGCCAACTACTTTATCCGGGGCTTTGGTCAAGTTTGGTCAAGTTCCAGCTCCAATTACCTCACTGTTGAAGGGGGGACCGGTGCAACTGCAGTGGTCGGGTGAGGCGAACAGGGCTTTTGGTCACCTGAAGGCTCTGTTTACCTCGGCTCCCGTGCTTGCTCATCCGGATCCCTCTTTGGCATTCATAGTGGAGGTGGACGTGTCCGAGGCTGGGATAGGAGCTGTGCTGTCTCAGCCCGGCGGAGCGAAACTATGATGTGGGGGACTGGGAGCTGTTGGCTGTCGTCAAGGCTCTGAAAGCGTGGAGACATTGGCTTGAGGGGGCAAAACACCCTTTTCTCATCTGGACTGACCACCGCAATCTGGAGTACATCCGGGCGGCGAGGAGACTGAACCCTCACCAGGCAAGGTGCGACATGTTTTTTACCCGTTTTGTTTTCACCCTGTCCTACCGACCAGGTTCCCAGAACACTAAGGCAGACGCACTGTCCCGGATGTATGACACAGAGGAGCGGTCCATGGATCACACTCCCATACTCCCGGCCTCTTGCCTGGTGGCACCGGTAGTGTGGGAGCTGGACGTGGACATCGAGCGGGTATTACGTACAGAGCCCACTCCCTCTCAGTGTCCAGCTGGGCGTCTGTACCTTCTGTCTGCTGTCCGCGACCGGTTGATCTATTGGGTTTTCGGCGGTCGACATCACCTTCCATTTGTTTTGTCTTTGTTTTACACACCTGGTTTCAATTCCCAAGTTACATGTTCATTATTTAACCCTCTGTTTTCCCCATGTTTTTTGTGCGTGATTGTTTGTTGTTCTTTGTCGGTTTTATTACGGCTGGTTATTTCGCCCATGTGTTTTAGGGCACGTTGGATTTGTTATTTGTTTTTTCCCGTATTTGATTAAATAAGTTTTAGAAACTTCAGAGTGTTTTATACTACCAATCATATGCATATCCTAGCTTCTGGGCCTGAGTAACAGGCGGTTTACTTTGGTTATGGCAGACTCTCCGTACTTCCGAACACTGCCCCCTAGCCTCAAGAGGTTTTAATAATGATCTTGGAGGGCGGCAGGTAGCCTAGTGGTTAGAGCGTTGGACTTGTAACTGGAGGGTTGCAAGTTCGAATCCCCGAGCTGACAAGGTAAAAATCTGTCGTTCTGCCCCTGAACAAGGCAGTTAACCCACTGTTCCCTGGGTGCTGAAGATGTGGATGTTGATTAAGGCAGCCCCCCTCACCTCTCTGATTCAGAGGGGTTGGGTTAAATGCGGAAGACATATGTCAGTTGAAGGCATTCGGTTGTACAACTGACTAACAATGGTGACTTTGACTTACTATGTTGTTGAATGCTGAGCTATATTCAATAAACAGCATTCTTACATAGGTATTTCTCTTGTCCAGATGGGAATAGAACAGTTTGCAGAGTGATGGCGATTGGATCGTCCTGTTGATCTTTTGGGGCGGTAAGCAAATTGAAGTGGGTCTAGGGTGGCAGGTAAGGTAGAGGTGATATTATCTTTGACTAGTCTCTCAAAACACTTCATGACGACAGAGGTGAGTGCTACAGGGCGATAGTCATAAACTACTTAGGGAGCAGTGGGGCACACAAAACACATTTCACAGCGAAAACAAATCCCTTACCTTTTGAAGAACTTCTGCTGAGGGCTTCCCAAGTGTCCAACGAAGACATCCAATGGTTCTTTTGTTAGAAAAAGTCATTTATTATATCCATAAATCTCCGTTTGGTTGGTGCGTTATGTTCAGAAAATCCAACGTCGAATTGCCCATTGAAACGTGAAGAGAACGCGTTCAAATATACCTATAAACTTTTCCTAAACAAATCAAATACGAGTTAAAATGCATCCTTAGCTATCCTTTTATGAATATTAGCGATAATATTTCACTCGGATGGTCACCTATACCTTATATAAGTAAAATAAAGTGGGGCGCTCCAGCCAGACTCGCGTCCGAGAAAACTTGTTGACATTTCAGGTCCCCATGCCATTTCCTGTAACTATTCGCAATGCTTACTCCAATCTCTCTGAGTCTTTGTATATAGACTGCTGACATCTAGTGGAAGCCATAGGTACTGCAGTCTCAGTCCTGGTACCAAATGTATTCAATAGGGAGTGTCTAACAGAGCCAAAGGTCACCAGAAACTGATTTCCGGATG
>QNTS01000954.1:146388-194988 GCA_003317085.1 Hucho hucho | reverse complement strand
TTATGTTCAGAAAATCCAACGTCGAATTGCCCATTGAAACGTGAAGAGAACGCGTTCAAATATACCTATAAACTTTTCCTAAACAAATCAAATACCAGTTAAAATGCATCCTTAGCTATCCTTTTATGAATATTAGCGATAATATTTCACTCGGATGGTCACCTATACCTTATATAAGTAAAATAAAGTGGGGCGCTCCAGCCAGACTCGCGTCCGAGAAAACTTGTTGACATTTCAGGTCCCCATGCCATTTCCTGTAACTATTCGCAATGCTTACTCCAATCTCTCTGAGTCTTTGTATATAGACTGCTGACATCTAGTGGAAGCCATAGGTACTGCAGTCTCAGTCCTGGTACCAAATGTATTCAATAGGGAGTGTCTAACAGAGCCAAAGGTCACCAGAAACTGATTTTCAGATGTTTTTTTCTCTGGTTTTTGCCTGCTAAATGAGTTCTGTTATACTCACAGACATTATGTTAACACTTTTAGAGTGTTTCCTATCCAATAGTACTAATTATGTGCATATCCTATTTTCTGGGCCTGATTGGGAGGCATTTTACTTTGGGCACGCCGGACTCTCTAAAACCGTCACCTCGGTAGCCGCTCCCTAAGAAGTTAAGTTAAATTATCTTTGCCTTCTTGGGTACAGGAACAATGGTGGCCATCTTGAAGCATGTGGGGACAGCAGACTGGGATAGGGAGAGATTGAATATGCCCGTAAACACACCAGCCAACTGGTCTGCGCATGCTCTGAGGACGAGGCTATGGATGCCGTCTGGGCCGGCAGCCTTGCGAGGGTTAACACGTTTAAATGTTTTACTCACGTCGGCAATGGAGAAGGAGAGCCCACAGTCCTTAGTAGAGGGCCGTGTCGTTGGCACTGTGTTATCCTCAAAGCGTGCAAAGAACGTGTTTAGCCTGTCCGGAAGCAAGACGTCGGTCTCTGTGACGTGGCTGATTTTCCTTTTGTAGTCTGTGATTGTCTGTAGTCCCTACCACATGTGTCTCTTGTCTGAGCCGTTGAATTGTGACTCCACTTTATCTGTATACTGACGTTTAGCTTGTTTGATTGCCTTGCGGAGTGAATAACTTCACTGTTTATATTCTGCCAGTCACCTTGCCATGGTTAAATGCAGTGGTTTGCGCTTTCAGTTTTGCACGAATGCTACCATCTATCCACGGTTTCTGGTTAGGGTAGGTTTTAATAGCCACAGTGGGTACTACATCTCCTATACACTCAGTCACCGTATCAGTGTATGTGTCCAGATTATTTCCGCAAGCTACCCGGAACATATGCCAATCCACGTCATCAAAACAATCCTGAAGCGTGGATTCCGATTGGTCAGACTAGCATTGAATAGTTTGAAGCATGGGTACTACATGTTTGAGTTTCAGCCTGTAGGACGGGAGGAGCAAGATGGAGTTGTGGTCAGATTTGCCCAAAAGGAGGGCAGGAGAGGGCCTTGTAAGCATTCTGGAAGCTTGAATAGCAATGGTTGAGAGTCTTAGCAGCGCAAGTAGTACAGTCGATATGTTGATAGAACTTTGGCAGCCTAGTCCTCAGATTTGTTTGTTAAAATCCCCAGCTACAATAAATGCAGCCTCAGGATATGTGGTTTCCAGTTTGCATAAAGTCCAGTGAAGTTCTTTGAGGGCCGTCGAGGTATCGGCTTAAGGTGGGATGTAAACGACCGTGGCAATGACGGAGGAGAATTTTCTTGGAAGATAATATGGTCGGCATTTAATTGTGAGGTATTCTAGGTCGGGTGAACAAAAGGACTTGAGTTCCTGTATGTTCCTAGAATTACACCATGAGTCGTTAATCATGAAACACACCCCTCTGCCCTTCTGCTTCCCAGAGAGATATTTATTCCTGTCTGTGCGATGTACTGAGAATCCTGCTGGCTTTACCAACTCCAACAGAGTATCCAGGGAGAGCCATGTTTCCGTCAAACAAAGTATGTTACAGGCCCGATGTCTCTCTGGAAAGATATCCTTGCTCTAAGCTCATCAACTTTGTTATCCAAAGACTGAACATTAGCGAGTAATATACTCAGAAGCGGTGGGTGGTGTTGGCGCCTCCTAAGTCAAACCAGCAGGCCGCCTCGAGTGCCTCTCCTCCGCCGGCAATGTTTTGGGTCGGCCTCTGGAATAAGTTCAATTGCTCTGGGGAGAGTGAACAAAGGATCTGCTCCAGGGAAGTCATATTCCTACTTGTAATGCTGGTAGTTCTGGTGAGTTACCGCTGCTCTAATATCCAATAGTTCTTCCCGGCTGTATGTAATGACCCAAAACATTTCCTGAGCTAATAATGTAAAAAACACAATTTAAAATGTTGCTACATTAGACCAAGTCCAGGTGGTGAGTCACATGAGATTGTTTGGATTCTCGCGAGAAACAAGACGCAGAGATTGTCAAATAATGTTTTTGGGCATGAAAACGTGTGTGCGGGCAAGGAGGCCTACAAACCTGACTCAGTTACAACAGCTCTGACAGGAGGAATGGGCCAAAATTCACCCAACTTATTGTGGGAAGCTTGTGGAAGGCTACCCGAAACGTTTGACCCAAGTTAAACAATGTAGCCTCTTGGGGATTGCTGGGGCGCTAGCGCCCCACTCCCGACACTACCCGGTGAAATGTGAGGCGCCAAATTCAAAATCCAAAAGTTGAATTATTAAACATCCACCAATATACAAGTGTTCCATACTCATCAAAAGATCTGTTTCTTGGCAATATCACAGCGTTGTCAGATTTCAAAAAGGCTTTACGGCAAAAGCACAACATTTGATTGTTTGAGGGTAGCACCTAACATATTTTTGCCATTACCATAATTTCATAAGCCACCACGGTTCACAGAAAACACATTTCACAGCGAAAACAAATCAATTACCTGTTGAAGAACTTCTGCTGAGGTCTTCCTAAGTGTCCAACGAAGACAATCCATGGTTCTTTTGTTAGAAAAAGTCATGTATTTTATCCATAAATCTCCATTTGGTTCGCGCGTTATAATCAGAAACTACAGCGTCCACTACTCCATTGAAACGTGACTAGAACTCGTTCAATTTATACCTATAAACTTGTCCAAGAACAATCAAANTTCTCTGCTCTAAAGCATCTATTCAGAATCAAAACACTGTCTCGAGACTGTTGACATCCAGAGGAAGCGATCGGTACTGCATTCATATGCCCTTTTATGGGCATTTTCATGAGGGAGGGGTTCAAAATGAGGCACTCTGTGAAAACCACTTTTTCCAGGACAGAAATTCCTCGGGGTTTTGCCTGCCATATCCGTTCTGTTTTACTCACAGACAAATGGTTAACAGTTTTGGAAAATCCAGAGTGTTTCCTATCCAATGGTACCAAATATGTGCATATCCTATTTTCTGGGCCTGAATGGGAGGCATTTTACTTTGGGCACGCCAGGCTCTCCAAAACGGTCACCTCGTGTGCTCATCCCTAAGAAGTTAAAGGCATTGCTACCTCAGTATATACTATATCAGTATCTGGTTGTTTCCATTGGAATGTTGTTTGCATCCACCATTGACACACTTCTGCATCTGTGGTGAAAGGTGGCAGAGCTAAAGCGCTGTTTGTCAGGCCATGAGACATCTCACGAAAACGTCCATAGCGTCCTAACTGTTTCACCTCCAAACTCTTTGGAAAGGGGAGACTCCCACGAACACGATGGTGTTTTCCGTTTTGCTCGTCTTAAGGTAACAGGTACCGGTTAAAAAGGAATGGAAGTATGAAGGTTGTTTTGTGCCTGAAATAGTATGAATAAATTCATCCAAATAAAGTTTTTAATGAAAATATGTCAATCATTATTTGAATATGTTGGTAATGTCGTGGAAAAAAGTGATCTTTAAATTATAAGATTCATACAAGAAACTTGTGAATTCAATAACACCTTTAATTAAGCACAATCAAAGGTTGAGCCGTGACCCGGATCACAACTGACTCTGTGTTCCAGCCCACAGCCTTTATAGCATTCTCCCTATATCCCTACACAGACCCCTCCCCAAGCTTTACAGCTTCCCATATGTCCCGTCTCAACAGGGGACTTTGTTACATTGCCCTCTGGCATCCTGCCCTTCCTCAGAAGCCCTTACTCAGTTCCAAATGGCCTTCTTGTTGACCTCAGAAGCCTTCAATCAGTTCCAAATGGCCTTCCTGCTGACCTCCTGTTTCTTTCATGTCCATTTGTTCAACTAAGCTTAGCCATTTTCCAATACATTATGTATGTCTTTCTGTCTTATCACTTCAAAGTAATCAAATCAGAACACTGAAAATGTAATAATTGTAATGAGTTAATCTCCCACAACTATCCAAGTTAAGCTTGTTTTAGCACTTAAGCCTCATTATCAATACTATCATGTTGTCCGCTATCACATAGTACATTAATTAAATTAATCAATGTGTCTTAGCCATGTTTCCACCACCACAGTAACTTATTGTATTAAAGTGATAATGCCCTCGAAGCCATTGTTTGGAGGATATATTGGCACAGTTAACAACACCGGCTTCTCTGGCATTATCACTTAAATACAAATTGTTCTCAGCCTCAGTGCTCATGCACCACCGTGGATATTTGCATTTGAAACGCCCCTAATTAACCATATATGGTAAAAAAAACATCCATTTAAAGCCTGTGGGGAATATACAACGCTGTACCATGAAATACAACGGTGCTAGTGTCAGAGGTTGAGAGCAAACAAAAGGTTTTATTTGGCTCGCTCAGTTGTGGCTTGACCAGTAAAAATAAAACATAGTTACAAAGAGAAGACCATTAGGACAATTCAAGTTGCTTTTTATCAATGGCAAATATACTTCAAATCAGTAGGCAACACTCACCAATAAGCCATACATCCTCAACAAGTGGCATATAGGCCAACATTGCTGGTCTGCAGAATGAACGAGTCGTGCGTTCCACCTGGCCACCTTGCCACCACATTCAGCAGCGTCTTTTGCCCATCACATCACCCATCACCTGCACATTAAGAGTGGAAGACGTTTCTTTTCACAGAGTTGAACCCGTTTTGGGATGGTGCTTTTATGGCCATGTTGGTGCCGTCTATTGCTCTGTTCGTGTTTAGGAATCCATTGGTGGCAAAGAAACCACTCTTGACTTCTGTACTGTATGTCACTGTTTATTTTGCTGATTGCACCCAAAACATTGACTCATCGAGGGCTGTGAGATGCCGATGGGCAAGCTCCCGCTGAAAAGTGCCCATTGCCAAAAACACAAGGGTGGATAGTACTTGGATGTGCACCTGAATAGAATGCATTTGCCTTTCTAAAGTAGGTCTTAGATCCTTGCAAAAATCCTATGAAATTGGTTTTGGGAAACGATTTCTGATGAGCCAGTCTGTTCTTTCTAAAAATAATAGTCCCTCCCACCTGTCTCTAAAAACGCGCTCTCTGGGCTCTGGGAAATGCAGTGTGTCAAATCTTTCAACAGCCATCTCTCATTCAATTTCCCATCATCAGTCTTTTATAGTATTTAAAAAATGGTTTCACTTTCACACGTGCCTGTAATTGAACAAATTGACTGTACTTCATATGGATTATTATCCTAACAAATGCACTGATGTGATCAAATGATATGAGATAGCCTGTCAAGATGCATTCATTCACAATGGAAATACAATTAAATTAAATAAATATAAAAGGATTACTCTCACAACATATATTTCCCACATTCACTAGGCTACGCTTGACAAGCAGTTCCTTTATTCCACCAGGGAGTTTTGTTAAAAGCCCCGATGCTCAATCTGAACATTAAGGCATGTCGCTTGCGGTACGGTTTTGGAAGCATAAGGATCTTTCATATCAGCGAGAAATAATAATAATAAAAACGTTAAATTGATACACACCTTGATAGGGTTAGGGTTAGGGTTCCAACACGGCCATATCTCCATGTCACAGCGCTTGTTTACGGAAGTCGAGGCAAACTTGTAACTTGACATTTGAATACGTAAGATCTACTTGAAAGTAATTGTCTCTTTTCTGCAGCTTAAGAGTGTTCATAAATTTTTTTGTGAACAGGCATGACAGTAGTTTGCTTATCATGTGAAATATAATGTTACATTTCAGACAAACGCCAGACCAGCAATTGCATTTACAGCCGCTATTGTGTTAGCTAGCTGGCCTCTGACATTCCTCCTAGCTTTAGTATCAAATGGCTAGCTTTAGCAGGCAACTTTAGATGCGAGGGGGAAACAAATATATTTGCTAGCTACCCATCTGATTGATAAAGTTTGATTATAAATGATAGCTAGATAGCTAGCTAAATTGAAACTGCTGGGGGAAAGCTAGCTAGCGTACTCCCACCATCATCACTGCAGTGTAGCTAAGTTTGTAGAAAAAAATATGTATTTTCTACCTAGATTTTAAAGACTTGTTACAGACAAACTACGTCATTCCATTGCCTGTTTATTGATTAATTGGTGACTGAAAAAGTTAGCAAGAAAAACACTCCTCTCAATTTCACTGCAAATACATTAGCTAGCTAAAAGTAAACGTGTGACAACTTGATCAAGCTTACGAATATGTAAAACTGTTTACAGAATAATGGCACATTAATGGTAGTTATGGTTCTCAGCAACTTGAAGCAGCACTGAAATTTGAGCAGTGAGTTTAATTTCTCACCCTCCCCCCTCCCCCCTCTACTCTTTTCCTCAGGTTGTGAACTTTCATCACGCACACCTGTCCCCTATTCCCACTGATTAGTATTTGTATATATGTGCCCTTTGGTTTCCATTAGGATGTCCATTATTGTTACAATGTCTGTTGGGGCATGTGAGTACCTGTGCTGTGTGTTTAGGCTTTCGTGCCATTGTGGATTGCGCAGATGATTACTGGTCTCAACCTGTGTGTTAATCATTGTGCTCGTGTGTATTTATTCAAGGTACTCCCCGCTCTTATGTTTGAGTTTCAACCCTGTGTTTTTGTTACGTGTTTGTTTGGTCTTCGTCCCTGTGCCTTTACACGGCACGGCGTAATTTGGGCTGAATAAAAAACCCTATTACGCATTCCTGCGCCTGTCTCCTGAATCATTTATACCAGCGTGACAGGTTGAAGCAAATCCCTAACACCTAGACAAATGTAAAGAACTTGGAAACCTCCCAGACAATGGGAAAATCATCTTGTTCTTGGGAGTTTATTCACAAGGTTAGATAGAAATCGATCCACACGTTATGCTCTATCATGAATAATTGTAGCTAAGCATGCAACTTGGGAAGCTTATTCAGTAATACAGACGTGGGTGATTTCTGTCCCAGGGGACTGAACTGTGTGCAAGTTTTTGTTCAATTTAGACCACAATTAGTTGAATGAGGTGTTAGTGAAGTTCTGGAACAAAAACCTGTACACTCCTGTATAAAGAACCTATGTCTGTCATGACTTTAATTGACTAAATACAGATAGCATAAAAAAAACTGCAGGTTTGTCATATGATTTCCAGGAGCCTGGTGGAGATGGATACAATCATAGTGAAAGGCAGGACATTTCCCTGCATCCAGGTTGAGGCCTGCTACCAGCAGGAACATGGAACACTCCGTGTCAGTAAGTCATGCATTTTTTTTTTTATAACTCACTGTCAGAGAGACTGATTCGAGGGTTTTGCCAGAGGCCCTGGGCCAATGGGAGGTTCAGGGGTGAGGGTTTAGGGGTCATAGAGAGTGAGAGGGAAGTTACAGACATGAAGATACAACTTGAACCACGGAGTAAGGCTACCTTCAAAACAAAATGCATGAAACGCATGGTGGGGAGAAATACTTTTTTACGTTTTTAATTGGTTGGTGGATAGTCTTTGCAACGTTTCTGACGGACAGTACAACACACTACATGTTAATGTTTTTAAATTTATGTAAATTGTAAAGCCTTTTGTCTATAATGTATTTTTCGTTATATGATGAACCCCAATAAGACTAGCTGTCGCTAATGGGGATCCTAATAAATCAAATCAAATACTGTGGTTCTTCAGTGGTATCTTCCTTTGATTACGGCAAGAGTCTCCTTATCTCTGTCTCATAGCCATTTCCATTTACAAACTGCTAAGAACACAATAACTGACTTACATTCACTTGTCCCTGACTGCGTTTAGACAGGCAGCCTAATTCGGATATTTTTTCACTAATTGGTCTTATGATCAATCACATCAGATTTTTTTCACATCAGCTGTTTTTCAGAGCTGATCTCATTGGTCAAAAGACCACAAAGATGCCTATCTAAACGCAGCCTATTTTTCCTATTCTTCAGTCTTGTCTGGGATATATATATTTTAGTTGGCACACCTGTGTGATGTCCTTTATTTTATTTTGATTTCTTTTTTATTTAACCTTTATTTAACTAGGAGAGTCAGTTAACTACTTAGGGAGCAGTGGGGCGCTAGCACATTGCCTCATTTTGAACCCCTCCCTAAAACAGACTTATATGGGAGTAAGATTGCAGTACCTATTGCTTGCACTGGATGTCAACAGTGTCTAGACAGTGTTTGATGATGTTTAGTTGCTCTGGATGGTAATAGAAGAAGAATTTCGAACTAGTCATCGGATGTAAACAGAAGAGGAAGCACGTTCACAGGCTCGCGGGCGCTGTGGTTTTTTCCTTTCCTATCGTCCAGTTTATAATCCAGTTGAAATATTATAGTAAATATACAAAAAATTGTTCCTAAGGATACATTATCAATGTGTATAGGTATAGGCTGAACGCGTTCTCTTCACGGTTCAATGGGCGAGTGGACGCTGTATTTTATGAACACAATGTGCCAACCAAACAGAGATTTATGGATATAATAAATGACTTTTTCTAACAAAAGAACCATTGGATGTCTTCGTTGGACACTTGGGAAGCCCTCAGCAGAAGTTATTCAAAAGGTAAGGGATTTGTTTTCGCTGTGAAATGTGTTTTGTGTGAACCACGATGGTTTATGAATTTATGCTAATGTGGAAAATATGTGGGGTGCTATCCTCAAACAATCAAATGTTGTGCTTCCGCTGTAAAGCCTTTTTGAAATCTGACAACGCTGTGATATTGCCAAGAAGCAGAGCTTTTGATGACTATGCAACACTTGTATATTGATGAATGTTTAATAATTCAACTTTTGGATTTTGAATTTGGCGCCTTACATTTCACCGGGTAGTGTCGGGAGTGGCCCGCTAGCGCGCCGCTACTCTCTAAGTAGATAATCACAGAAATGCATAAACAAATCGTTACAAGGAAATGATAGGGGTGGTTCCCTAGTGGGCTAAGCCGATATGGCGGCTTGGTGGACAAAGGGAAGTGGGTGTGGACTGAGAAGGGCGGGAAAGACAAAAGAGACACTAGACAGTTGATAATTATATTAATTGAAATGCTAATCCTTTGCACATGAACGCTCATTCATTCGGGAATAATTGCAATCAATATATATTTACGCTCAGTGTGTCGTCATGATCTCTGTTGGAATCATCCGTCTTTCTGTTGGAAAGTTCATCCGCGCGTCTCTCTCTGCTTCCCTATGGTTAGAATGGATACTTCAGAGTACCAATCAGAAATATTCTTATAGGCTAGATGTTTCGGCGGTTGTCGGTCCTCACATCTCAGGTTGACATAATTTCTAGCTGCAGACTAGTAATTAGTATCCAAGATTTGCTCTTATTCTGTCAGGATCGATAGTCTCAGAGTTCAACCATTTGCCGGTGTGTAGCCAATGCTCCACGTGGTGTGGTTAGGAATTCAAAAACCATTACAACCTTAGCTTATACTGAGGTTTTTGTGGTCTAAACTCAAACCTTCGCCCCCTCAGTGATCGAGTTATGTATGGTCTCAAGAGGATTTCTTCAGGTGGGGGTTTTATTTGGTACAGTAGAAAAGGGCTGTCCCATGAGCCAGATCATGTCTGTGTTCATGAAAGGGCCAATTACTTAGTTAAATTTTAAAGGGAATACAATTCTCTCACATTAACGGTTTAAAATCCCATTACATAATTTCACAAATAGTTTCATCTTTACTCATTCATTTTATACAATAATTAGACGCAAACCTCATAACAGAGGGTCCTGTTGTGACCTCTTTCATGAGGTCACAAACATGAAACAAAACAGACCGGGTCGTAGCTGGCTTCTCCACCGACTGTTTACACATTCTCCAAAACATGGATATTGTTCAGTTCTCAAGTTCTGTGATGTAGAAGAAGTTCCTTTGTTCTCTCTATGTGTCTCTTTCTGCATGGCCAGGAGGAGAGAGTCCCCTCCAGGAATTTACGACCTGAGATAACAGAACCTGGGTGTAGGAGAGAAGAGAGGGGGAAGCCACTCGCTATACCCAAATAGGGCCACGTCCTGACACTGTGGATATAGATACTTTTGTACCTGTTTCCTCCAGCATCTTCACAAGGTCCGTTGTTGTGGTTCTGGGATTGATTTGCACTTCTCACACCAAAGTACGTTCATCTCTAGGAGACAGAACGCGTCTCCTTCCTGAGCGGCATGACGGCTGCGTGGTCCCATGGTGTTTATACTTGCGTACTATTGTTTGTACAGATGAACGTGGTACCTTCAGGCGTTTGGAAATTGCTCCCAAGGATGAACCAGACTTGTGGAGGTCTACAATGTTTTTTCTGAAATCTTGGCTGATTTCTTTTGATTTTCCCATGATGCCAAGCAAAGAGGCACTGAGTTTGAAGGTAGGCCTTGAAATACATCCACAGGTACACCTCCAATTGACTTAAATGATGTCAATTAGCCTATCAGAAGCTTCTAAAGGCATGACATACATTTCTGGAATTTTCCAAGCTGTTTAAATGCACAGTCATCTTAGTCTATGTAAACTTCTGACCCACAAAAAAACATGGTGTCGCGCACAAACTACCCCTCGTCAGATTACTTTCAATTTCTAGAAAGTGATTTACTCAATTATTTCGATCAATGATGAGCTCACCCATGATGTGATTAATTATAAATAGTGATTCATATTGTGGTTTCTGTCATCCTAGAGATATCTAAATATGACCGCTTGTGTTATGTCAATCTTTCCTCAGTTACCACTAGGACTAATGTAGCCTACATTTTCCGGTTTGGTTGATCGTGTATGCTGTTGTTACTTCTGTGAATGTCAGAACATTGCATCCAAAAATAAACTGGTCACATTCAGGACATAACTTGGTAAGGACTGCGTTTGTGCAAAATGTTTCTGTGAAAAAAAACTGTGTAGCCAGCTCAAATGCTGACTGTTGAGTGCCCTTCTCTATAAGCATGTTGAAAGTCTGTTGTTAATTTGTTTACACGGAAGTAGCATTGTATTTGGCTTTCCTGGATATAGCCACTATATTGTGATCACTGCATCCAATAGGTACGGATACAGCTTTAGAACAGTTCTACAGCATTAGTAAAAATGTAATCAATACATGTGGATGATCTTGTTCCTGTAGTGTTTGTAAACACCCTGGTAGGTTGATTAATAACCTGAACCAGATAACAGGCACTGGTTACTATGAGAAGCATCCTCTAGAGCGGACAGCTTGATGAAAACCAGTCAATATTCAGGTCCCCAAGAAAGTAGACCTCTCTGTTTACATCACATACGCTATCAAGCATTTGACACATTATTTATTGACTGACTGTTGCCAGTTCGTCTTGTCCCGTCCAGTCCAGCATGTTTTCCTGTTTTCGAGTTTCTATAGTTACTGTTTTCTAGTCCTCCCGGGTTTTGACCATTCTGCCTGCCCTGACCCTGAGCCTGCCTGCTGTTCTGTACCTCACTGACACTGCCCTGCATTACTGACCTCTGCCTGTTCTTGACCTGTCGTTTGCCTACCCAGTGTTTTGTAAATAAACATCTGTGATTCGAACTGTCTGCATATGGGTCTTATCCTGAGTCCTGAAAGTATGAACTGGCCATGACTGACCCAGCAGACTCGAACCAGCTCCGCAAATCTGTGTCCTCCCATGGAACCACCATTGGAAGACACAAGGAGTTACTTCACAACTTTGTGGCAGGATTCCAGACCTTGGCAGAACGTCACGACCGTGCTTTCCATACATTGCTGAAGCAAGTCTGCGGATTGTCTATTAGACAGCCAGCCACTACCGTAACCTCCCAGCCTCTCAGAAACACCGCTGTCAACAGCGCTTCCCCCCAGTCCCCCCCGGCTTCCCGAGAACCCCGCTTACCTCCTCCAGGAACGCTTCGCTGGAGATTCAGGGACCTGTCGGGCGTTTCTCTCCCACTGCTCCCTCATCTTTGAGCTACAACCCTTTTCTTTTCCCTCAGACTGCTCGAAGGTAGCGTACCTTATAACACTGATGTCCGGGAGGGCTCTCACCTGAGCTATGGCGGTGTGGGAAAATGTAAACAGGAGACAAAGGGGTGTGAGACAGGGGTTGACTGGACTGTGGGTTCGATCAAGGGTTGGAGCCCCATCTGCCACGCTCATTGCCTGAAGTTGATGCAGCTTGCCCCGGGACGTCTTCCTGTGGGCTTGGGAAAAGCCCCAGACCTTTCCGCCAATCCTGCGTAATACCAGGACCTCCGGGAGGTTTTCAGCAAGGCCTGTGCCACCTCGCTTCCTCCATATCAGCCCTATGACTGCGCCATCGACCTTCTCCCGGGCACTACGCCGCCTCTGTGGCAGCTTTATTCCCTGTCGGGTCCGGAGACCAAGGTGATGGCGACATACATTGAGAACTCCCTGGCTGCAGGGGGTATCCGTCCTTCTGCCTCACCCGCCAGTGCAGGGTTCTTCTTTGTGGAGAAGGACAAAACCCTGCGCCCGTGTATCGACTACCGGGGCCTGAATGACATCATGGTTAAAAAACGTTACCCTCGCCTCGCCTTTTGAGCCTCTCCAGGGGCTACCATCTCAAGTTGGACTCCCGGAACGCCTACCATCTGGTACGGTTACAGGAAGGGGATGAGTGGAAGACCACCTTTAACACAGCTAGCGGGCACTACGAATACATGGTGATGCCATTCGGACTGACCAACGCTCCCGCTGTGTTCCAGGCCCTGGTTAACAACATACTCTGTGACATGTTGAACCTGTTTGTGTTCGTCTACCTCAATGACATCCTCATTTGTTCCCGCTTGGCTAAAGAACATATCCTCCATGTCATACAAGTCCTCCAGAGTCTTCTGGAGAACCAGCTGTTCGACAAAGCGGAGAAATGCGAATTCCATATCTCCACCATCTCCTTCTTGGATACATCATAGCTGCAGGTAACATACAGATGGATCCTGGAAAGGTGAGAGCCGTGGTGTATTGGCCGCAACACACCTCCAGAGTGCAGCTGCAACGCTTCTTGGGGTTCGCCAATTTCTATTGCCGGTTCATCAGGGGTTACAGCTCCAAGGCTTCCCCCTTTCAGCACTCACCTCTCCCAAGGTCCCATTCACGCGGTCTCCAGCTGCACACTGGGCTTCTTAGACCTCAAGCACCAATTCACTACCGCCACCCATCCTAATTCATCCGGATCCGTCCAGTCAGTTTGTGGTGGAGGTCAACGCCTTGGACGTTGGAGTGGGGTCTGTCCTGTCTCAGCGTTCGGCCAAAAGCTACATCCCTGCACTTTCCTCTCCCATAGTCTCAACACCAGAGAAAGGAATTACAACATGGGTAAATGAGAACTACTTGCGGTGAAGATAGAGTTGGATGAGTGGAGGCACTGGTTAGAGGGGGCGGAACACCCATTCATAGTATGGACAGATCACAAGAACCTGGAATATCTCCGCACCGCCAAGCGCCTCAACTCCAGGCAAGCTCGATGGGCCTTGCTTTTCACTCGATTCAACTTCACCATCTCCTACCGCCCGGGGTCCAAGAATGTGAAGCCGGATGCACTTTCATGCCTCTATAGCCACGTTGACACACCATCGGACCCCGAGACCATCCTCCCTCCCTCTTGTCTCGCGGCTGCACTCATCTGGGATATAGAAAACCAGGTCCGTGAGGCGGAGGGCCCGGCTAACCGGATGTTTTCCCTGGTTCTGGAACGGGCTCATTCCTCTCGACTGGCCTGCCATCCTGGCTCCTGTCGGATCCTGGCCTTTGTACGACAACGTTTTTGGTGGCCCAGCTTGGTTCCTGAAGTCTCCGCGTTCGTGTGCCTAGAATAAAACTCTGCGGCAAGCTCCGGCTGGCCTCCTTCAACCTTTTCCCATTCCTCACCGCCCCTGGTCCCATATATCCCTGGACTTTGTCATGGGTCTCCCTCCATCAGTTAGCAACACCACTATCCTCACGGAACTGCTAATTCCCTTTCCCAAGTTACCCTCAACCAAGGAAACGGCCCAGCTCATGGTGCAGCACATCTTCCGGATCCATGGACTTCCGGTGGACATGGTCTCCGACCGCGGTCCTCAGTTTTCGTCCTGGTTCTGGAAGGCGTTCTGCACCCTCATTGGGCATCAGCCAGCCTGTCCTCCGTTTTTCACCCCCAATCTAACGGCCAGTCGGAGCGAGCCAATCAGGACCTGAAGATGACTCTTTGTTGCCTCATCTCCGCCAACCCCAACACCTGGAGCCAGCAACTCATGTGGGTGGAATACACCCGCAACACCCTTCCCTGCTTGGCCACTGGTCTCTCACCATTCAAGTGTTTCATGGGTTATCAGCCTCCGCTTTTCGCTGAGCAGGAGGAAGAGGTCAGCATAACCTCGGCCCAGAAGAGAGCCCGGTCCGCTCTTCTCAAGACCACCTCCAGATATCGGCGACAGGTGGACCGCCACCGGACCACTGCTCCCCGCTATTGTCTTGGGCAGAGAATGTGGCTATCCACTCGGGATCTGCCCCTCTAAGTGAAGTTTTATTTTAGCTCCTCTGTTGTTCACCATCTGTTGACCCACACTCTCCGTATACATCCCACTTTCCATGAATTAAACCCCTGTCTCACACCCCTTTGTCTCCTGTTTCCATTTTCGAGTTTCTATAGTTGCTGTTTTCTAGTCCTCCTGATTTTGAACATTCTGCCTGCCCTGACCCTGAGCCTACCTGCCATTCTGTACCTTACTAACAGTGCCCTGGATTACTGACCTCCGCCTGTCGTTTGCCTGCCCCGTTTTGTAAATAAATGTATGTGATTAGAACTGTCTGCATCTGGGTCTTATCCTGATTCCTGATAAATGAATTACCTAAGTCTCAGAAATGGCAAATTATTACTGTTATCTGATGTTAGCAAGTTATTGATATCATGAACCTTATTTCTAAGGTTACATATTTTAATATGGGCTATTTTCAGCCCTTACCTGGGTAGCTTAAAAGAGACAGACATAATATGGAAAAGAGCAAACAAAGCAATATAAAAAATATACATTCAGCAGTCCATTAATCAGTTGGTTTTCTGTAAGTGTGTGTGCTGTGGGGTTTAAGCTACGAACCCATCAGCTAGGAACTCTCATCCATTATAGACTTTTTGGAGGAAGGTTGGACAATGATCCTGTCATAGCGGATGTAAACAAAAACATAGCTAGCAAAGATATACAGTACCATTCAAAAGTTTGGACACCTAATCATTCAAGAGCTTTTCTTAATTTGTACATTGTACAATAATAGTGAAGGCATCAAAACTATGAAATAACATGGAATCATGTAGTAACCAAAAAAGTGTTAAACAAATCAAAATATATTTAATATTTTATTTCTTCAACGTAGCCACCATTTGCCTTGATGACAGCTTTGCACACTCTTGGCATTCTCTCAACCAGCTTCACCTGGAATACTTTTCCTACAGTCTTGAAGGAGTTCCCACATATGCTGAGCACTCGTTGGCTGCTTTTCCTTCATTCTGCAGTCCAACTCATCCCAAACCATCTCAATTGGGTTGAGGTCGGGGGATTGCTGTAATGAGTCTGTGTGTAGCTGGTGTAGAGGAGTCAGGTGCAGGACAGCAGATATGAGTAAATTTAGCAATTTTCCTCAAAAATTAATCACAATACACGTCAACATATAGCCAAGCCCAACATAACAGACCGCAATACAATAAACAAACACTCACAAACAAACATGGGGGAACAGAGGGTTAAATAATGAACAAGTAATTGTGGGATTGAAACCAGGTGTGTGCAACAAGACAAAAACCAATGGAAAATGAAAAGTGGATCGGCGATGTCTAGAAAACCGGTGACGTCGACCCCCGAACGCCGCCCGAACAAGGAGAGGGACCGACTTCGGCGGAAGTTGTGACAATTGTGGAGGCCAGGTCATCTGATGAATCACTCCATCACTCTCCTTCTTCATCAAATAGCCCTTGCACAGCTTGGAGGTGTTTTGGGTCATTGTCCTGTTGAACAACAAATTATAGTGTGACTAAGTCCATACCAGATGGGATGGCGTATCGATGCAGAATGCTGTGGTAGCCATGCTGGTTAAGTGTGCCTTGAATTATAAATAAATCACAGACAGTGTCACCAGCAAAGCACCCCCACACCATCACACCTCCTCCTCCATTCTTCACGATGGGAATCACCGATGCGGCGATCATCCGTTCACCTACTCTGCGTCTCACAAAGACATGGCGGTTGGAACCAAAAATCCCCACTTTGGACTCATCAGACCAAAGGACAGATTTCCAACAGTCTTATGTCCATTTCTCGTGTTTCTTGGCCCAAGCAAGTCTCTTCTTATTATTGGTGTCCTTTAGTAGTGATTTCTTTGCAGCAATTCGACCATGAAGGCCTGATTCACACAGCCTCCTCTGAACAGTTGATGTTGAGATGTGTCTGTTACTTGAACTTTGTGAAGCATTTATTTGGGCTGCAATTTCTGAGTTTCTGCAGCAGAGGTAACCCGGGGTCTTCCTTTCCTGTGGTGGTCCTCATGAGAGACAGTTTCATCATAGCGCTTGATGGTTTTTGCAACTGCACTTGAAGAAACTTTAAAGTTCTTGAAATTTTCCACATTGACTGACCTTCATGTCTTAGAGTAATGGACTGTCGTTTCTCTTTGCTTATTTGAGCTGTTCTTGCCATAATATGATCTTCTGTATACCACCCCTACCTTGTCACAACTCAACTGATTGTCTCAAACGCATTAAGAAGGAAAGAAATTCCACAAATTTACTTTTAACAAGGCACACCTGTTAATTGAAATGCATTCCAGGTGACTACCTCATGAAGATGTTTGAGAGAATGCAAAGAGTGTTTAAAGCTGTCATCAAGACAAAGGGTGGCTACTTTGAAGAATCTCATTTGTTTAACACTTTTTTACTTGCTACATGATTCCATTTGTGACCCGATTCAGGAAAGTAGGCGTATGTCGCAAGTCACGACTTCACAGGAGAGCTTTAACTATTTTTTTTTTTTATATATATCTCTCTATCTATCTATCTATCTATCTATCTTTGGGGCAGAAATGCCGTCCCAAACTTAGGAACTTTCATGTGCCTTAATATCAAACTTGTATGTCATCTGTAAATACGAATAAAACATTTAAATTATGAGCCTAGTTGGTTTAGCCACAGAGAAAGACAGCAACCTTCCCGTTAGCCAAGATTGGCTGAGATGAGTGTGCTGGACATGCCGAGAGATGAGTTTGGATTGGTCTGCGGTTTGTGTCTATAAAATGAGCTGCTCGTCATGCGTAGATAATCCTTTCTACTGCACTTGTTTTGAAAGATATAACGTTAGCCATGGAGAACTGAAAATATGTTGCTACTACTCTCAATAACATTGCTGTAATTTATCAGGCGCTGTCGACAAAGCTCAATGGGAAAAAGTTGTGATGGACTACTTTCTGGACAACGATCGTGCCATGCAATGCTGACTCTCTCGCACTCTGAAAATAACACGTTTTTAAATCAGTGGAACACAATGGGCTTAACAAGCTGTGCAAACTAAACGGAAACAACATAAAAGGGTTTTGCAGTCTGTCGTGAAGCATCCATGTATACAGGTAAGAATCTAGCTACAGATTCAGATATTATATGTTTCTAATTTTGTCAGAAAGTTGTTTTCATTGCAAGTTAATGCTTGCTGTTAGCTAGCCAGCCGGAGTTCGATGGCTGGCTTGCTAACCAACATTGCACCTAACGTTATTTGGTTAACTTTAGCTTGCTATGACAATCGGTTTGTATTGCAAGTAACGTCCCTATCCCAGTCTGTTGTCCCCACATGCTTCAAGATGGTTACAATTGTTCCTGTACCCAAGAAGGCAAAGATAACTGAACACCCATTTAGATTTGCGTGTATTAGGTTGTTATTGGGGAATTGTTAATTACTTATTAGATATTACTGCACTTTCAGAACTAGAAGCACAAGCATTTCACTACACTCGCATTAACATCTGCTAACCATGTGTATGTGACAAATTAAATGTGATTTGAAGAGGGGTACGAGTAAGAGGATATTGGAAACTCCCTGTACGGTTCACCAGAATACTCATACCTACTGATGAGCCTGGTATTATAATGGACAAGTCGATATGTACTGTCCTGTAGTACAACAATACCTACAGCTCTTGGTGCTCAGTCTGTGCAAGTGTTCAACAGGAGACAATCTAGCCCTGCCCAGTTGCATGGGCTCCAGAGGAGATGAGTCCACTGCCCTCTGTGATTCCCGTGGGAACTCGGGTGACATCGGATTCTCCTGGCAATGTATACATCCAGAGCCTCCGGGATTCCCCAGAGGCGAGGTGGGAATCATGGACGAGCGAGTGTGACTGGGAACAGACCTTTTCTCCCTCCTACGTTCCTGTAGCTGCCCATCGATCCATATGGTCAAGGCTATGAGAGAGTCGAGGTCCATGGGCAGCTCCCAGGCTGCGAGCTTGTATTTTACCACCTTCAATAATCCATGAAGGAACAGGGATTCCGGGTTCCAGGCACTCTCGGCAGCAAAAGTGCAAAAATCCACTGCGTAGTCTGACACATTACGGGAGTCTTGACGCAGTTTAACTTCCGAGCAGCCTCTCTCCCAGACAACGGAGGCACAAACACCTTTCTTAGCTCCGCCGCAAACTCCTCCAGACTGAGGCAAACGGTGGATTGTTGCTTAGCCCAGGTGAGTGCTCTCCGAACATGAGATTTATGTTGAGCGATCCGAGGGAAATGAAGAAGGCTGCAGCTCAAAGATGTGGGAGCACTGGGAGAAAAACGCCCGGCAGGTTCCTGGATCTCCAGCATAGCACTCCGGAGGAGGTAAGCAGGGTTCACAGGAAGCCCGGGTCGTCTGGGGAGAAACAACATTGGTAGCTGGGTTACTGAGAGACTGGGAGGTTACCAGTGGCTTGCTGCTTAGTAGATAATGCATTGTGAAAGCATGGTCATGCTGTTCCGCCAAGGTCTTTCCATAAGGCTTTTAAGGAACTCCTTGTGTCTTCCAATGGTGGCTCCTTGGAAGGAGACAGTGTTGCGGAGCTGGTCCGGGTCTGCTGCGTCTGTCATGGCCAGTTCGTACCATCACGACACAGATAAGACCCAGATGCAGACACAGAAAGCGGACAGTTCGAATCTCAGATTCATTATAAAACGGGGGCAGGCAAACGGCAGGTCAAGGGCAGGCAGAATGGTCATAACCGGCAAGACTATAAAACAAAACTTGAGAAACAAGAAAAAAGGGAAACACACTGGAACGACCTGACGAACAGAAAACGCAGGTATACATAGGAGATAATAGGGACAAATTGGAGACACCTGGTGGGGGGTGAAGACAAGCACAAGACAGGTGAAACAGGTCAGGGTGTGACACTGAGATTTGATTGATGGAACAATCCAGCCAATGTTTAGGCGGCTGTGGTTTTGGCAGAAGGAACTGACACCCATACGTACTTATTACACTTTGAATACTTAGCAGGACAGGAAAATGGTTCAATTCACGCAATTATAAAAATAACATCCCTGGTTATCCCTACTGCCTCTGATCTGTTTGTAAATAATGTCTGAGTGTTGGAGTGTGCTCCTGGCTATCTGTACATAAATTATAAAATTGTGCTGTCTGGTTTGCTTAATATAAGCAATTTAAAACTTTTATTTTTACTTTTTATACTTAATCCTTAAGAGTCTATTAGTAGCATATTAAAAAAATCATAAATTGTCACTAACTACTTAGGGAGCAGTGGGGCGCTAAATTCAAAATCCAAAAGTTGAATTATTAAACATTCATAAATATACAATTGTCGCATAGTCATCAAAAGCTCTGATTCTTGGCAATATCACAGCGTTGTCAGATTTCAAAAAGGCTTCACGGCGAAAGCACAACATTTGATTGTTTGAGGAATAGCACCTCTAATATTTATGCATTAGCATAAATTCATAAACTAGCGCGGGTCACACAAAACACATATCACAGCTAAAACAAATCCCTTACCTGTCGAAGAACTTCTGCTGAGGGTGTTTCACAAGTGTCCAACGAAGACATCCAATGGTTCTTTTGTTAGAAAAAGTCATTTATTATATCCATAAATCTCCGTTTGGATTTTCTGAACATAACGCGCCAACCAATGTCGAATCGCCCATTGAAACGTGAAGAGAACCCGTTCAAATATACCTATAAACTTTTCCTAAACAAATCAAAGACCAGTTATAATGCATCCTTAGCTATCCTTTTATGAATATTAGCGATAATATTTCACTCGGATGGTCAACTAAATGATGTGCATATCCTATTTTCTGAGCCTAAGTGGCAGGCATTTTGCTTTGGGCACGCCAGACTCTCCAAAACCGTCACCTCTGCTGCCGCTCCCTAAGAAGTTAAATAAGCATGCCCCATTCAAGAAATTTAGAACCAGGAACAGATATAGCCCATGGTTCTCTCCAGACCTGACTGCCCTTGACCAGCACAAAAACATCCTGTGGCGTTCTGCATTAGCATCGAACAGCCCCCGTGATATGCAACTTTTCAGGCAAGTCAGGAACCAATATACACAGGCAATTCAGAAAGCCAAGGGTAGCTTTTTCAAGCAGAAATTTGCTTCCTGTAACACAATCTCAAAAAAGTTCTGGGACACTAAAGTCCATGGAGAATAAGAGCACCTCCTCCCAGTTGCCCACTGCACTGAGGATAGAAAACGCTGTCACCACTGATAAATCCACAATACTTGAGAATTTCAATAAGCATTTTTCTACGGCTGACCATGCTTTCCACCTGGCTACCCCTACCCCGGTCAACAGCCCCGCACCCCCTTCAGCAACTCGCCCAAGCCTCCCCATTTCTCCTTCTCCCAAATCCAGTTAGCTGATGTTCTGAAAGAGCTGCAAAATCTGGACCCCTACAAATCAGCCGGGCTAGACAATTTGGACTCTTTCTTTCTAAAATTATCTGCCCTATTACTAGCCTGTTCAACCCCTCTTTCGTGTCGTCTGAGATTCCCAAAGACTGGAAAGCAGCTGCGGTCATCCCCCTCTTCAAAGGGGGAGACACTCTTGACCCAATCTGCTACAGACCTATATCTATCTACCCTGCCTTTCTAAAGTCTTTGAAAGTCAAGTTAACAAACAGATTACCGACCATTTCGAATTCCACCGTACCTTCTCCGCTATGCAATCTGGTTTCAGAGCTGGTCATGGGTGCACCTCAGCCACGCTCAAGGTCCTAAACGATATCATAACCGCCATCGATAAGAGACATTAAATGCATGCTCTTCAACCGATCACTGCCCGCACCTGCCCGCCCGTCCAGCATCACTACTCTGGACGGTTCAGTCTTAGATTATGTGGACAACTACAAATACCTAGGTGTCTGGTTAGACTGCAAACTCTCCTTCCAGACTCACATCAAACATCTCCAATCCAAATTTATATCTAGAATTGGCTTCCTATTTAGCAACAAAGCATCCTTCACTCATAATGCCAAGCATACCCTCGTAAAACTGACCATCTTACCGATCCTCGACTTCGGTGATGTCATTTACAAAATAGCCTCCAATACTCTACTCAACAAATTGGATGCAGTCGATCACAGTGCCATCCGTTTTGTCACCAAAGCCCCATATACTACCCACCACTGCGACCTGTATGCTCTCGTTGGCTGGCCCTCGCTTCACACTCGTCGCCAAACCCACTGGCGCCAGGTCATCTACAAGTCCCTACTAGGTAAAGCCCCGCCTTATCTCAGCTCGCTAGTCACCATAGCAGCACCCACCCGTAGCACGCGCTCCAGTAGGTATATCTCACTGGTCACCCCCAAAGCCAATTTCTCCTTTGGCCGACTTTCCTTCCAGTTCTCTGCTGCCAATGACTGGAATGAACTAAAAAATCTCTGAAACTGGAGACACTTATCTCCCTCACCAGCTTTAAGCACCAGCTGCTCACAGACCCCTGAACCTGTATTTAGCCCATCTGTAAATAGCCCAACCAACTACCTAATCCCCTACATTATTTATTTATTCATCTTGTTACTTTGCACCAGTCTTTCTACATTCACATTCATCTACTGCACATCTACCATTCCAGTGTTTAAATGCTATATTGTAATTACTTTGCCACCATGGCCTATTTATTGCCATACCTTCCATATCTTACCTCATTTGCACACATTGTATATAGATTTGTTTTTCTACTGTATTATTGACTGTATGTTTGTTTTACTCTGTGTAACTGTTGTTGTATGTGTCGAACTGCTTTGCTTTATCTTGGCCAGGTCGCAGTTGTAAATGAGAACTTGTTCTCAACTTGCCTACCTGGTTAAATAAAGGTAAAATTAAAAATTAAAAAATTAAATGTATATTAGTAAGCAACGGATGGTGCACAATATCTAAGGAAGTCTAGAGGTTTTGCTCTACTGAATGTTCAGTATGATAAACTGTGGACCACGCTATTTACTAAGTTTTCATCTATAGACTTCGGTTTGTGGTGGTAAATAGACAGCTACGATGCTGGCACTAAGACCGCAGTCAATGAGCTGTATATGGCCATAAGCAAACAGGAAAACGCTCATCCAGAGGCGGCGGACCTAGTGGGCTTTTAATGCAGGGAAACTTAACTCCATTATACCTCTTTTCTACCAGCATGTTAAATGTGCAACCAGAGGGAAAAAAACTTTTACTCCACACACAGAGACGCGTACAAAGCTCTCCCTCTCCCTCCATTTGGCACATCTGATCATAATTCTATCCTCCTGATTCCAGCTTACAAGCAAAAACTAAAGCAGGAAGCACCAGGGACTCTATCAATAAAAACGTGGTCAGATGAATAAGATGCTAAGCTACAGGACTGTTTTGCTAGCAAAGACTGGAATATGTTCTGGGATTCTTCCGATGGCTTTGAGGAGTACACCACATCAATCACTGGCTTCATCAATAAGTGCATCAAAGACGTCGTCCCCACAGTGACTGTACGTACATACCCCAACCAGAAGCCAAGGATTACAGGCAACATCCACACTGAGCTAAAGGGTAGAGCTGCCGCTTTCAAGGAGCGGGACTCTAACCCAAAAGCTTATAAGAAATCCAGCTATGCCCTCCAACTAACCATCAAACAGGCAAAGCGTCAATGCAGGACTAAGATCGAGTCACACACCTGCTCTACACCTGCTCTGACACTCGTCGGATGTGGCGGCGCTTGCAAACTATTACGGAATACGAAGGGAAGCACAGCCGCGAGCTGCCCTGTGACAAGCCTACCAGACTAACTAAATTACTTCTATGCTCGCTTCGAGGCAAGTAACACTGAAACATGCATGAGAGCATCAACTGTTCCGGACAACTGTATCATAACCGCCATCGATAAGAGACATTACTGTGCAGCCGTATTCATTGATCTGGCCAAGGCTTTCGACTCTGTCAATCACCACATCCTTACCGGCAGACTCGACAGCCTTGGTTTCTCAAAAGGTTGCCTCGCCTGGTTCACCAACTACTTCTCTGATAGATTTCAGTGTGTCAAAACGGAGGGCCTGTTGTCCGGGCCTCTGGCAGTCTCTATGGGGGTGCCACAGGGTTCAATTCTTGGGCCAACTCTCTTCTCTGTATACATCAATGATGTCGCTCTTGCTACTGGTGAGTCTCTGATCCACCTCTACGCAAATGACACCATTCTGTATACTTATGGCCCTTCATTGGACACTGTTAACTACCCTCCAGATGAGCTTTAATGCCATACAACTCTCCTTCCGTGGCCTCCAACTACTCTTAAATGCAAGTAAAACTAAATGCATGCTCTTCAACCGATCACTACCCGCACCTGCCCGCCCGTCCAGCATCACTACTCTGGACGGTTCAGTCTTAGATTATATGGACAACTACAAATACCTAGGTGTCTGGTTAGACTGCAAACTCTCCTTCCAGACTCACATCAAACATCTCCAATCCAAATTTATAGGACCGAGTACTTCCCCATTCTCATCGACAGGTCTGTAGTGGAGCAGGTTGAGAGCTTCAAGTTCCTTGGTGTCCACATCACCAACAAACTATCATGGTCCAAACACACTAAGACAGTCGTGAAGAAGGCACGACAAAACCTATTCCCCCTCAGGAGACTGAAAAGATTCAGCATGGGTCCTCAGATCCTCAAAAGGTTCTACAGCTGCACCACCGAGAGCATCCTGACTGGTTGCATCACTGCCTGGTATGGCAACTGCTCGGCCTCTGACCGCAAGGCACTACAGAAAGTAGTGCGTACGGCCCAGTACATCACTGGGGCCAAGCTTCCTGCCATCCAGGACCTCAATACCAGGCGGTGTCAGAGGAAGGCCCAAATATTTTCTCCATCCACCCTAGTCAGACTGTTCTGTCTGCTATAGCACGGGAAATGGTACCCGGAGCGCCAATTCTAGGTCCAAAAGGCTTCTTAATAGCTTCTACCGCCAAACCATAAAACTCCTGCACAGCTAATCAAAGGGCTACCCAGACCCCTCTTTTACGCTGCTGCTACCCTCTTAATTATCTACGCATAGTCACTTTAACTCTACCTACATGTACATATTACCTCAATTAACCGGTACCCCCTGTATATAGCCTCACAATTGTTATTTTACTGTTTAATTATTTGTTACATAAATGTTTTATTGATCTATTTCTTACTTAACAAACAATGCTTTAAGAAAAATAAGTGTTAAGGGCTTGTAGGTAAGAATTTCACTGTAAGGTCTACACCTGTTGTATTCGGCGCATGTGACAAATGCAATTTGATTTGAATGGTTTAGCCTACACATTACTCTATGGAAACATGAGACTCTCACGAACACGATGGTGTTCTTCGTTTTGGTCTACGACCCCCAGAAGTGTCACAGAACTCATCTGAAGGTAACCCATACTAAGGACTGGAAGTATGGAGGAAGTTATGCCCCCCAAAAATATACAGTGCCAGTCAAAAGTTTGGACACACCTTATCATTCAAGGGTTTTTCTTTATTTTAACTATTTTCTACATTGTAGAATAATAGTGAAGACATCAAAAACAATGAAAAAAAATCACATGGAATCATCTAGTTAGAAAAAAATGCATGACGAGCTTCTCATTTTATAGACACAAACCGCAGACCAATCCAAACTCATCTCTCGGCATGTCCAGCCCACTCATCTCAGCCAATCATGGCTAACGGGAAGGTTGCTGGCTTTCTCTGTGGCTAAACCAACTAGGCTCGTAATTTAACAATTGTATTCGTATTTACAGATGACATACAAGTTTGATATTAAGGCACATGAAAGTTCCTAAGTTCGATACGGCATTTCTGCCCAAAAAATATATATATTAAAAAAACATTAGTTCAAAAAGCTCTCCTGTGAAGTCGTGACTTGCGACATACGCCTACTTTCCTGAATCGGGTCACATATGGAATCATGTAGCAAGTAAAAAAAAAAAGTGTTAAACAAATGAGGTTCTTCAAAGTAGACACCCTTAGTCTTGATGACAGCTTTAAACACTCTTGGCACTCAACCATCTTCATGAGGTAGTCACCTGAAATACATTTCAATTAACAGGTGTGCCTTGTTAAAGTTCATTTGTGGAATTTCTTTCCTTCTCAATGCGTTTGAGTCAATCAGTTGAGTTGTGACAAGGTAAGGGTAGTATACAGAAGATAGCCCTATTTGGTAAAATACCAAGTCCATACTATGGCAAGAACAGCTCAAATAAGCAAAGAGAAACAGTCCATCATTAGTTTAAGACATGAAGGTCAGTCAATGCAGAAAATGTCAACATCAACTGTTCAGAGGAGACTGTGTGAATCAGGCCTTCATGGTCGAATTGCTTGCAAAGAAATCACTACTAAAGGACATCAATAATAAGAAGAGACTTACTTGGACCAAAAACACGAGCAATGGTTATTAGACCGGTGGAAATCGGTCCTTTGGTCTGATGAGTCCAACCGCCATGTCTTTGTGAGACGCAGAGTAGGTGAACGGATGATCTTTGCATGTGTGGTTCCCACCGTGAAGCATGGAGGACAAGGTGTGATGGTGTTTTTCTGGTGACACTGATTTATTTAGAATTCAAGGCACACTTAACCAGCATGGCTACCACAGCATTCTGCAGCGATACACCATCCCATCTGGTTCGGGCTTAGTGGGACTATGATTTGTTTTTCAACAGGACAATGACCCAAAACACACCTCCAGACTAAGTGTCAGGCCTCAGGGTTAGGACTAGAGTGAAAACTTGAACAGTCAAAAAGGTGAATCCAAATGCAGAAATCCAGATGACAGTCCTGGGAAATGTCTTCAAATCTTTTATTCAATTATAAGGGACATCCAAACATTCCTAGGATGTTACCAAAAAATAAACTCCAAAAACCTTCCCAAAAAAGGTATGACAAAGGTTCCAAAAAGAGAAAACAAAAAGTCCAAAGATAATCCAAAAGGAATTAGAAAAAGATTCAAAGAACAGTGAGAACTCCAAAAATAACAACAGTAAATAAAACAAAACAAAAGAACCCTACCAGGTACACAAAGTAGAATAAGGACACTCCTAAGGAGACACAGCATGGGAATGACCTAGACACGGTCATGGCATAGAAACACTCAGCAGAAGGGTAACTTAAATACACAAACAGGGAACAAGGCACAGGTGACAACAATAAGACCTAATGACAGAGACTGAAAACTAACCAAAGACGCAATGGGGACCTCTAGTGGCCAAACATAAATCTAAGACCCTGACAGTAAGGGCTATTTGACCAAGAAGGAGAGTGATGGAGTGTTGCATCAGATGTCCTGGCCTCCACAATCACCCGACCTCAACTCAATTCAGATGGTTTGGGATGAGTTGGACTGCAGAGTGAAGGAAAACCAGCCAACAAGTGCTCAGCATATGTGGGAACTGTTGGAAAAGCATTCCTCATGAAGATGGTTTGAGAACGCCAAGAGTGTACAAAGCTATCATCAAGGCAAAAGGTGGTTTTTGGTTACTACGTGATTCCATGTGTTATTTCATAGTACAATGTAGAATATATTATAAAGAAAGAAAATCCCTTGAATGAGTAGGTGTGTCCAAACTTTTGACAAATACTGTATATATCTATATATATTTCCTGAGCTTTCATACATCTCCTAGATATAGGACAGATACTTGTCTTTTGCCATTTCTAAATGTGTTATTCAGTGCCTTTCTATGGTCTATAGTAGTAAAGGCCAAATTCTATATTTTATCAAATAATAAAAAAATATATTTAGGAGATACCTAAATATATTTTGGAGGGTCCTAAAATTCAATATCAAATAGCTAAATGATCCATTGATCCAAAACAATTCCATATGTTAGCTTAGTAATGAAATATGTCTAATGAAATTCAACATAATTTAAATCACCCAATATATATCGCATATACTGTAGGATGAAAATACTTTAAACAATGAACATATGCAAAAATGTCAGCATCTAAAATATGATGTGAAAGGGGTTGAGTGAACAGGGGAAACAGAACTAAATCGATACCCTGTAGCAATTTACTGGACAAACTGAATCATTTACCCATGTGTAATACTCTGTTTCAGTTTCCATTCTGAGTGATATTACATAACTCACACGTCTGGGGAGTCCGTAGATTGGTCTCATTAGTAGTGTGTGGGCGATAGAGAGAGTGTGTGGGTGTGAGCAATTTCTCGTATCAATGAGTTCAACTACTGCTGGCAACTGGAAGTGTGAGTGAGTGAGAGAGAGAGAGAGAGAGAGAGAGAGAGAGAGAGAGAGAGAGAGCATTCGATCATGAGCCTGTGCGAGTGTGTGCCAGCGATGTTATTCCTTACCGGAGCTCTGAAATACAATGTGGGTAACAGCGGTAGGAAGGAGAACAACTTCCCTAATGGGGCACATTATATCAGCTCTCTTACACACATGCACACAAATCCCAGAGCCGACTAGGTGAAAAACCTGTCAATGTGCCCTTGAAAGGCACTTAATCCTAATTGCTCCTGTAAGTAGCTCTGGATAATAGCATCTGCTAAATGACTACAATATAAATGTAAAATAACATCTTTCTGTTTTCTCAATGACATTCAATTCAGCATTGAAAACAGGCACAAGTTTAAGTTTTTTCCACCTGAGCGAGTCTGACCACAAGTCAGAGACCAGTATGACACACCAAATGCGTTTGATGGATCCTTTTTGTCTTCTTCTAATGCTTCTTAAGGGGAAAGTAATCCAAAATGAACGGAAATTAATCAGATTACATTACTGAGTTTGGGGTAATCCAAATTACGTTACTGCCTACTACCTACTACTACTACTACTCGTAACTGTAACGGATGACATTAAGAAATAAACCTACCCTAGCCTGCACACACACACACACAAATGTGAATAAACACATTCAAATGTAAAGTAAGGCACATTATTTCTTTATGCATGAATTGTTTATTTTCAATTATCATCAAGAAATAAGAAATGACAAAAACAGACAGTAGGAAATAAAATTCTGTTATAAACATTTGATCACAAGTCTCTGTCTTTGTGGCTTCCTCAGGTTACAAAAAACTGCATCATAAGTTAATAATAAGGCTGAGGATATCATAGGTCCAATACAAGCCTGGTGCTTTTATATTCTCTGATAATAATGTTCTTGTGGTAAAATCCCACTTCTTCACCACAGGAGGTTGGTGGAAGCTTAATTGGGGAGGACGGTCTTGTGGTAATGGCTGGAGAAGAATTTGTGGAATGGTATCAAATACATTAAACATATGGTTTCCATGTGTTTGATGCTATTCCATTCGCTCTTTTTCAGTCATTTGTATGAGCAGTCCTCCCCTCAGCAGCCTACACTGTTCTTCACATTGCCCTGAGAGTAAAGATCCCTGTAATAGAGACAACGCCTTGCTTCAAACAGTAAAGGGCACTATCAGGCCACTGTCACCCTGATGGATTATAAGTACGCTGTCTCTTGTACTCTTTCCACACTATCATTACCGAACCAAGCCGTACTGTGCTGGCTTGGATATTTAATTTTCACATTGTTCTTTCCAGTACATTGCCAAACACTATATACTGTATGTGGATGCATGACCAGGCCAGGGCAGTACAACTCGTTTTGTCATGGCTTACCTCGGCTCAGTAGTTTGAAAAGGGTATTAGTGGACTGTTATATCACATGACCTGACTGCTGTTTGACTGCATGGTCGGAACTAGAAGCACAAGCATTTCGCTACACTCGCATAAACATCTGCTAACCATGTGTATGTGACAAATAAAATGTGATTTGATTTGACATAGCCAGGATGCAGAGGTAGAGGGCGGCTGTGATACTGCAACCTAAGGACAGAGGATTCCCTCGCTGCTGCATTGTAGGCCACGCTCGACTAGTGACATATTCTCATTGGCGCCGTTAAAATGGCTGGAGCTCTTCTGCTCCAACTCCATCTCCTGCAGCATGACGCTAGTGCTGCTGTTCCCCTTCTCCGCCTCAGCTCCTGCTGCCATGGCCTCCAAGCGTTCTGCAGCCTTGCTCAGGTCGAACTGCTCGATCGCGGCATTGACACGGTGGAGCTCCTCAACAGAGGGAACAGGGCCTGAGGGGTTGGGTCCGGAGGGGCAGAAACCCTGGAGGTGCACCTGGAGGCTGCAGTAATTGAGGTAGGCGCATTGACAGTGTGGGCAGTGGTAGGGGCGCTCGCCAGTGTGCAGGCGCTTGTGGAGCTTGAGGTGGGCATACTGGGTGAAGCGGGCCAAGCACAGCTTACACTGGTAGGGCTTCTCGCCTGAGTGGAGACGCAGGTGGGTCTTGAGGTTGCTGGTGCTGCTAAAACGCTTGCAGCACACCTGATGCAAAAGAGAGATGGAAGATGGATGGGGGGAGAAAGGATGAGAGTAATTATTTCATTAATGGTGTTTCTTTAGTAATTGAGTAAGACTAGTATGAGATTTTACACAGGCTTGCTTAGGAATATTATGATGTGTTATTTTGTTCTCCCATTGGCAACTTTGTGCAGTATACCAAAGTGAAGAATGATGGTATCAGTGAAGCATGACATATCAGTGAAGTGTCAGTGTACCTGGCATTCGTGTGGCTTCTCCCCAGTGTGAACCAGGAAGTGTTTCTGCAGGTGGGCCAGCTGGGTGAAGTCCTTACTGCAGGTCTGACACCTGAAGGGCCGCTCTCCACTGTGGACACGCAGGTGGACCTGGAGACAGGAAACATAATATCAGGAAGGAAGGACAGAGATAGAAAATAGCATAAAAGATAGACATAGAAAGAGATAAAAAGGAAATGAAAGACAGGATGAGACAAATATATTTCATGAAAAGAACAGAAAGCCTCTTTGCACCCAATTACCACCTTTGTTGTAGCCTGGTCTCATACACTAGCCATGTCAAAGTAAAAAAAAAATCCAGGACACTCAAATGAGTATGATATGTTATGGTTCGTATGGTTACATAAGACAGAAGGTTACTTAAGGCAAATGTTGGCGTGTAACATGAACGTCTAGCAACCCAAAGGCTGTTTGTTCGAATCTCATCATGGACAACTTTACCATTTTAGCTTATTAGCAACTTTGTAACTATTTACTACTTGTTGTGTTAGCTAACCCTTCCCCGAACCCTTTAACCAAACTCCTAACCTTTTCCAACACTAACCTTAACCCCTAACACCTAGCCTAGCTAACGTTAGCCACCTAGCTAACGTTAACTACAACAAGTTATAATTCATAACATATCATACTTACTGCAAATGTGTAACATACTGTACGAATGGTAATTCATAACTTGTCATACAAATTTTAATTCATAACATATCATACGAATTGTAATTTGTAACATACACTACATGACCAAAAGTATGTGAACACCTGCTCGCTGAACTCGCTGAACACATGCTCGCTGAACTCATCTCATCTCATCTCATTCCAAAATCATGGGCATTAATATGGAGTTGGTCCCGCCTTTGCTGCTATAACAGCCTCTACTCTTCTGGGAAGACTTTCCAATAGATGTTGGAACATTGCTGCGGGGACTTGCTTCCATTCAGCCACAAGAGCTTTAGTGAAGTCGGGCACTGATGTTGGGTGATTATGCTTGGCTCGCAGTTGGCATTCTAAATCATCCCAAAGGTGTTCGATGGGGTTGAGGTCAGGGCTCTGTGCAGGCCAATCAAGTTATTCCACACCGATCTCGACAAGCCATTTCTGTATGGACCTCGCTTTGTGCACGGGGGCATTGTCATGCTGAAACAGGAAAGGGCTTTCCCCAAACTGTTGCCACAAAGTTGGAGGTACAGAATCATCTAGAATGTAATTGTATGTGTTAGCGTTAAGATTTTCCTTCACTGGAACTAAGGGGCCTAGCCCGAAAAATTAAAAACAGCCCCAGACCATTATTCCTCCTCCACCAAACTTTACAGTTGGCACTATGTATTCAAGCAGGTAGCACTCTCCTGGCATTCGCCAAACCCGGATTCGTCCGTCGGACTGCCCGTTTTTGTCTATGGAGATTGCATGGCTGTGTGCACAATTTTATACACCTGTCAGCAACGGGTGTGGCTGAAATAGTAAAATCCACTAATTTGAAGGGGTGTCCACATACTTTTGTATATATAGTGTATCATAGGAAATGGATGATGGACATCCACAAATTAAAATACACCATAATGTAACATATACACATTTTAGTGTCCCAGATTTGTATTTACTTTGTCACGTCTATCCATGAGTCCAGGTTGTCTACCGATCCAATAAAGGTGGTAATTGGGAGTGTACAGTGTAATTGGGAGTATATACTGTTCATTTCATGCTTTGTTAGCCCAGAAGCAGTTTTTTCAGGTTCTTCGTATGACCACAAACTTTTCCATAAGCAAAACTATTTCAATAATGATATCATATTAGCATAAACTACCATCCAAACATAAAGTACTTGGGCCATATGATCTCAGACATGGGCCATATGATCAGGGACTGACTGACCTTGAGGTTGGACAGCTGACCGAAGATCTTGCCGCAGATGTTGCACTCGTATCGGATCTTCCCATTCTTCCGTGTGAGCGGGTAGGACAAGGTCTTGTACCTGATGACCCGTCCACCATGCCTGGCCTTCCGCAGGTCCACTGCCCCTTCCTCTGCACTGTGGCTGGAGCTCAGCAGGGCGGATGTGCTCTTGGAGGGGAGGTAGTCAGAAGAGGCAGACAGACCTGCCAGCGGTGAGCCTCCCATGGGTGTGAGGCAGGTTGCCTTGGAAGAGGCCCTGGAGGTGGCTGGTAGAGGCTGGTCATCGAAGGTGCTGCTGGCAGGTGAATGCTTGGAATCCCTGAAGTTGTCCGTTGGTGTCAAAGGTAGGTTTTTGAGGTAATTCTTTGATGAAGGCACATGGTCCCCAAGGTGTTTGCACCCATTGGTCGGCATACAATTGAGGTCATTTTTGCTTTTGGTCAGTGCAAGGGGCAGATCTCTGCTGCCATTGGGCAGTGAGAGGTTTTTTTGGGTAGTGGTCAGTGCAAGCAGGAGCTCTTTGTGTACATTGGCAGATGGGCGCAGAAAGTGTGGGTACCCCTCAAAAGGCAGCATGTGAGGTGGAGGTGGCATATGAGGAGCTATTCTGTCACTGTACAGGGGGTATGTGTGAGGTAGTAGGCTGTTAATGCCAAGCGGGAAGTGAGGTATGAGGTAGGGACTGCACAGCGAACTGGGGTACATGCGACCTGGCAATGACGACACTGTGTAATGTTTGGCTGTGACGGGGCTGCACAGGCTGGACTTGACAGGGAAGTGCATATGGGGGCTGACACAGCTGCTGAGGGACCTTTTGGGGATGGGGGGGGCACAGTATGGGATGGGTGGGTAGCTGGAGTAGACCACAGAGGGGCACAGGGGTAGGACAGGGCTGTAGGTTGGGGACAGTGCCGATTCGGGCAGTCGGAGGCAAGTGGGATCGGGTTTGGTGGGCTCCATCCTCAGGATTTCAGACATGCTGTGCCCCGTCTTCCCTGAACTCTTTCCACGAACCTTGTTTAGCTCTGTGGGACAAAAAAAAGACACAGACACACATACTTAGGGTAAAGTTTTGTCACACAAAATAATCAAATCAAATCTAATTTTATTTGTCACATGCACAGAATATAGCAGACCCTACAAGCCCTTAACCTACAATGCAGAGTAAAAAAATATTGGCTAAATAAACTAAAGCAAAGAAAGTAACACAATAAAATAACAAAAACAAGGCTATATACAGGGGGTACCAGTACCGAATCAATGTGCGGGGGTAGGGGTAAAGTGACTATGCATAGATAATAAACAGCAAGTAGGACCAGTGTAAAAATGGGGGTCAATGCAAATAGTCCGGGTAGTCATTTGATTAACTGTTCAGCAGTCTTACGGCTTGGGGGTAGAAGCTGTTCAGCAGCCTTACGGCTTGGGGGTAAAAAAGCTGTACAGCAGTCTTACGGCTTGGGGGTAGAATCTGTTAAGGAGCCTCTTGCCGTGCGGTGCAGAGAAAACAGTCTATGACTTGGGTGGCTGGAGTCTGACAATTTTTATGGCCTTACTCTGAACACATGGTATAGAGGTCCTGGATGGCAGGAAGCTTGGCCCCGGTGATGTACTGGGCCGTACGCACAACCCTGTCACGTCTACTCACGCTCCGGCGTTCGACATCGCCAGTTTATTCATTTTTACGCACACCTGCCACCATCGTTGCGTACACCTGCGCTTCATGAGACTCAGCTGGACTCCATCACCTTCCTGATTACCTCCCCTATATCTGTCACTCCCTTTGGTTCTTTCCCCAGGCGTTATTGATAATTTTTCTGGGTTTTATGTCTGTACGCCATTTATTACTAAATTCACTCCCGGTACTTGCTTCCTGACTACTAGCCTACACGTTACATGCCTTCTGTAGTGCCTTGCAGTCGGAGACCGAGCAGTTGCCATACCAGGCGGTGATGCAACCAGTCTGGATGCTCTCAATAGTGTAGCTGTAGAACTTTTTTAGAATCTAAGGACCAAATATTTTCAGTCTCCTGAGGGGTTTAGGTGTTGTCGTGCACTCTTTACGACTGCCTTTGTGTGTTTGGACCATGATAGTTTGTTAGTTTGTTGGTGAACTTGAAGCTCTCGACACACTCCACTACAGCCCCGTCGATGTGAATTGGGGCAGCTCCCCTTAACCTGTAATACACGATCAGCTCCATAGTCTTGTTCACATTGAGGGATAGGTTGTTGTTCTGGCACCACACTGCCCAGTCACTGACCTCCTCCCTATAGGCTGTCTCATCATTGTCGGTGATCAGGCCTACCATCATTTTGTTTACGGCAAACTTGATGATGGTATTGGAGTCGTGCTTGGCCACACAGTCATGGGTTGAACAGAGAGTACAAGATTGGACTAAGCACGCACCCCTGAGGGGCCCACGTGTTGAGAATCAGCATGGCAGATGTGTTGTTGCCTAACCTTACCACCTGGGGGTGTCCATCAGGAAGTCCAGGATCCAGTTGCAGAGGAGGTGTTTAGTTCCAGGATCCTTAGCTTAGTGTTGAGCTTTGTTGTTGAACGCTGAGCTATAGTTAATGAACAGCATTCTCACGTAGGTTTTCCTTTTGTCCAGGTGGGAAAGGGCAGTATGGAGTGCATTAGAGATTGCATCATCTGTGGATCTGTTGGGGCGGTATGCAAATTGGAGTGGGTCTAGGGTTTCTTGAATGATGGTGTTGATGTGAGCCGTGACCAGCCTTTCAAAGCACTTCATGGCTACAGACCTTGAGTGCTACGAGTCGGTTGTCATTTAGGAAGATTACCTTGGCGTTCTTGGGCACAGGGACTATGGTGGTCTGCTTGAAACATGTAGGTATTACAGACTCGGTCAGGGAGAGATTGAAAATGTCAGTGAAGACAGTATGTCAGCACATGTAATCTCTGGCCTTGCGGCCTTGTGAATGTTGACCTGTTTAAGTACTTACTCACATCGGTTACAGAGAGTGTGATCACACAGTTGTCCAAAACAGCTGGTGCTCTCATCCATGCTTCAGTGTTGCTTACCTCGAAGTGTGCATAGAAGTCATTTAGCTCATCACCTGGCAGCTCGCGGCTTGGCTTCCCTTTGTAATCCATAATAGTTTGCAAGCCTTGCCACATCCGACGAGCATTAGAGCCGGTGTAGTAGGATTCAATCTTAGTCCTGCAATGACACTTTACCTGTTAGATGGTTGGTCGGAGGGCATAGCGGGATTTCCTTAAAAGTGTCTGGATTAGCACAGATCTGTGCAAAAAGTAAAACTATAATTTGCAGCGTGATGAGTTTAGTCACCCGTGCGATGCATTGGATGCACAGGACACAATCGTGAGATGCAGTCTTTGGAATTCACATTGAATGATATTCCTTCTCAACCTTTTTGAAATGTTATGGTAATCTTGCGCCTCGCCAGGAAGTTCAAGTAGTCAATTGAGCACTTCCTCCCGCTCTTCCTCTTCAAGAGTAGCCAAATAAATAAGGGAAACCTTTCAGAGAACTGTCAGCACCTCAACACCCCCCCTCCTGGATGGGTGTAAGTGTGTGTGTTTGAGTGTGTGCACGTGCATGCATGCGTGTGAGCCTACAGTGCTCTTCTAAGTGTGTGTGTGCGTGCGTGCGTGTGCGTGCATGTGCGCGGGCGTGTGTGTGTGTGTGTGTGTGTGTGTGTGTGTGTGTGTGTGTGTGTGTGTGTGTGTGTGTGTGTGTGTGTGTGTGTGTGTGTGTGTGTGTGTGTGTGTGTAAAAAGGGAAACTTAAACTTTGCCTTGAGACCTGAAATTGGTCTCGCCTTATTGAGATAAAACCACTCCTGCAGCTACAGTGGGGCAAAAAAGTATTTAGTCAGCCACCAATTGTGCAAGTTCTCCAATTTAAAAAGATGAGAGAGGCCTGTAATTTTCATCATAGGTACACTTCAACTATGACAGACGAAATGAGAAAAAGAAATCCAGAAAATCACATTGTAGGATTTTTTATTTATTTATTTGCAAATTATGGTGGAAAATAAGTATTTGGTCACATACAAACAAGCAAGATTTCTGGCTCTCACAGACCTGTAACTTCTTCTTTAAGAGGCTCCTCTGTCCTCCACTCGTTACCTGTATTAATGGCACCTGTTTGAACTTGTTATCAGTATAAAAGACACCTGTCCACAACCTCAAACAGTCACACTCCAAACTCCACTATGGCCAAGACCAAAGAGCTGTCAAAGGACACCAGAAACAAAATTGTAGACCTGCACCAGGTTGGGAAGACTGAATCTGCAATAGGTAAACAGCTTGGTTTGAAGAAATCAACTGTGGGAGCAATTATTAGGAAATGGAAGACATACAAGACCACTGATAATCTTCCTCGATCTGGGGCTCCACGCAAGATCTCACCCCGTGGGGTCAAAATGATCACAAGAACGGTGAGCAAAAATCCCAGAACCACACGGGGGGACCTAGTGAATGACCTGCAGAGAGCTGGGACCAAAGTAACAAAGCCTACCATCAGTAACACACTACGCCGCCAGGGACTCAAATCCTGCAGTGCCAGACGTGTCCCCCTGCTTAAGCCAGTACATGTTCAGGCCCGTCTGAAGTTTGCTAGAGAGCATTTGGATGATCCAGATGAGGATTGGGAGAATGTCATATGGTCAGATGAAACCAAAATANGTTCTTGTGATCATTTTGACCCCACGGGGTGAGATCTTGCGTGGAGCCCCAGATCGAGGAAGATTATCAGTGGTCTTGTATGTCTTCCATTTCCTAATAATTGCTCCCACAGTTGATTTCTTCAAACCAAGCTGCTTACCTATTGCAGATTCAGTCTTCCCAACCTGGTGCAGGTCTACAATTTTGTTTCTGGTGTCCTTTGACAGCTCTTTGGTCTTGGCCATAGTGGAGTTTGGAGTGTGACTGTTTGAGGTTGTGGACAGGTGTCTTTTATACTGATAACAAGTTCAAACAGGTGCCATTAATACAGGTAACGAGTGGAGGACAGAGGAGCCTCTTAAAGAAGAAGTTACAGGTCTGTGAGAGCCAGAAATCTTGCTTGTTTGTATGTGACCAAATACTTATTTTCCACCATAATTTGCAAATAAATTCATTAAAAATCCTACAATGTGATTTTCTGGATTTTTTTTCCTCATTTTGTCTGTCATAGTTGAAGTGTACCTATGATGAAAATTACAGGCCTCTCTCATCTTTTTAAGTGAGAGAACTTGCACAATTGGTGGCTGACTAAATACTTTTTTGCCCCACTGTAGATCTTGTCTCCTTTCTTTTCTCTCCTCTCTTGCTTTGTTTCACTCCTTCACAAAGGCCTATGGGCGTGACTTTTATTACCAGTTAAACACCCACACAAAGAGTTTGTAAGTCGGCTGGATCATTGACTGAGCGATTTTGGCTTCGAATAACCACCTACATCCACCCATTGCTCTGGGAAACTTTAGGAATTGCTCTCTACTCCTTTCAATGTGTTGTGCCAAACAGTCATTGACCATATTGTTTTTCGCATCCCCTCACCGCAGTGAATACGTCCAACAGACCCCATATTGTCCCATTCTGTATTAGATTGGATCAAATGGGATTGGATCCGTTAGGCTGGCCTAGTAAAACTTATTAAGTACATTAGTTCCGGGCTTGATTCCTATTTGAATCTGATGTTAGTCGAGGAGGCCACAACACAGCAACTTTCTGCCAGATGTAGCTCCCGGGCCACAAGTTTAGGACCTCTGCATTACAGAATCCATCTCAGAAACATACCAATTCTCTCCGTGAAGAGCTCTCCGGGGGGCGGGTAGTTGAGACGGTGGGCGAACTCCGGGCAGTACCACACCAGCAGCTCCTGGCCCGGTGGCACGGCTCTCACCGTGTAGAAGTAGATGGCCATGCCAGTCTGGCACGCCGTCAGGTTCTGGTCCTCGGGACGACGGGCCGGGTTGACGTAGCGCATCCAGTTACTCTTCTCCTCGTCCAAGCCATCCAGGATGTGATGTAACCGACTCTCTGCGAATACCTGGAGAGAGACAAGAAGAGAGAGAGAGAGAGAGAGAGACAAGAAGAGAGAGAGAGAATTAGATGACTATATCAACACAACCTTCTCCCCCGGCTCTGAAACCTAAGATACGGCTTCAATCCAGTAATATGACGTGAGAAATAAAGTCACTCAGGATGTTGTTCAATTCATCATATAAGGTGTGGAGTGTTTTGGTTGGTAGTGGTAGTGGTGGGGTACCCGGTGTGGTCATAATGTGTTTTCTTTCTACCGGAATGACAGTACGACAACTCTACTCGAGTCAGTTCACAACTGACTGTGTTCTATCACTCTAACTTCAATTTCATACCTACAGTATGTACCAATTCAGCACACCTAAATGGCTAGACATTCCTGGAGAGCAAAAAAAGAGAGTGGATTTACAAAAAATGTCTCTCTCAGACTTCATTATTTTGGATCCTTCTCTCTGGATTTGTGCTCGACCACAGTTTTCCTCTCAATCTGCTAATCTGCTTTACAGCACTTTGTTTCTTGGTCTTTGTCTGGAAGCAGTGTTGTTTGCAGATTGACTCATGACTTTATAGAGTCCAAGTCGTCTATGTTATGGCTGTGTTAATCTCATGTCTGTGGAGTGGCCCAGTTGTTTAGATGTTGTGTCGGGACTGTATATAATCTGTTGGTCTGTGTCATGACTATGTTGTTTGCAGGCCTAAGCCGTTAGCTGAGTGTATGCAAGTGGAAGTCGTGGCTCGCAGGCCCTAGGCCACTTCCTTGCTTAGTCAGTGTGAGAGTCAGTGTGTTTGTGTGTGTGTGCTTCCCAGCAGTGAGAGGAAAAGCACTGCGTCACTGAAACTGAACAGCTGTGTGTGTGACCTCCTCCCCAACGAGAAAAGACACGCACACACACCTTCACACAACCTTTACAGTAAAGCAAAAAATAACACATTGGCATAAAAACACAAGCGCATACAAGCGCGCGCACATACACACACACATTACACAGGACGTGAGACCACAAGTGTCAATTTGTGCAATCCCTCTACCCCCCGAAATGAACAGAATTTGACCTTAATGAGATCTGACAACGCCCCTCACTTACTCTCCAGAAGTACTTCCTGTTGGCATCTTTGGGCACCACGTCATTACTGTAGATCTGGCCCACCAGAGGGCCGAACCGTGTCCCCTTCTGAATGAGCTCCCGACTGGTCACCCCAAGAACCTGTACCACACAGGAAGGAGAGGACCATCCTCCTCAGTGAATTTCATAAAAATAGCAATTGTAAAAAAAATGAGTAGTTTTATAGTTTTATCTAGAAAATATAACTTTAGCAAATATAGTCACGTCACCAATTAATTGATTAAAACAACTTTGCAAAGAAGGTCAGCAGCACTCTGTAGGTTAGCATCATGGTGTAGCCGGAGGACAGCTAGCTTCCGTCTTCCTTTGAGTGCATTGACTTCAATACAAAACCTAGGAGGCTCATGATTATCACCCCCTCCCATAGACTTACTCAGTAATTATGACAACTTCCAGAGGATGTCCTCCAACCTATCAGAGTTCTTGCTGCATGAACAGACATGTTGTCCACCCAATCAAAGGATCAGAGAATTAGTCTCGTACTGAAAGCATAAGCTACAGCTAGCTAGCACTGCAGTGGTGAGTAGTTGACTCAAAGAGAGAGAGAGACAATAGTTGAACAGTTTTGAACAAATTAATTTATTCCAAATTAAGGAGAAGCAAGAGAGAGATAGCGAGAGAGAGATTGTCATTTTTTTTCCAGTTTCACTTACTTAACTTTTTAATGTAGCTAGCTAATTTAGCCTTCTCAAACACCCTGCTCAAACAGAAGGATGCTATGTTAGCTAGCTGCCTATGACTATCCAACACAACACTCTTCCAAGTCAAGGTAAGCTTTTGGATTTACAAATGTATTGCCACCGGGGCCGGCATAAATGCTAAACTGCTTACACTAACGTTACTGCATGATTGTAGCGGGTTTACTAACACATCAGTTCTATGAGCTATGCTGACTATGACATTACTTTAGCTAATGTGGTGACAACGATTTTCGGGAGGATAGAACAGCCGCCTCTGGTAAGACAAGGGGTGACAGTCTATGTATATTTGTAAACTGGTGCACGAAATCTAAGGAAGTCTTGAGGTAGAGTTTCTCATGATAAGCTGTAGACCACACTATTTACCAAGTGAGTTTTCATCTATATTCTTCGTAGCTGTCTATTTAACACCACAAACCGATGCTGGCACTAAGACCGCACTCAATGAGCTGTATACGGCCATAAGCAAACAGGAAGACGCTCATCCAGAGGTGGCACTCCTAGTGGCCGGGGACATTAATGCAATCCGTTTTACCTCATTTCTACCAGCATGTTAAATGTGCAACCAGAGGGAAAAAACTCGAGACCACCTTTACTCCACACACAGAGACATGTGCAAAGCTCTCCCTCGCCCTCCATTTGGCAAATCTGACCATAATTCTATCCTCCTGATTCCTGCTTACAAGTAAAAACTAAAGCAGGAAGCACCAGTGACTCGGTCAATAAAAAAGTGGTCAGATGAAGCAGATGCTAAGCTACAGGACTGTTTTGCTAGCACAGACTGGAATATAGTCCACCATAGTCCCTGCGCCCAAGAACCTGCCTGAATGACTACCAACCGTAGCACTCACGTCTGTAGCCATGAAGTGCTTTGAAAGGCTGGTCAACACCATTATCCCAGAAACCCTAGACCCACTCCAATTTGTATACCGCCCCAACTGATCCACAGATGATGCAATATCTATAGCACTCCACACTGCTCTTTCCCACCTGTACAATAGGAACACCTATGTGAGAATGCTATTCATTGACTACAGCTCAGTGTTCAACTACATAGTGCCCTCAAAGCTCATCACTAAGCTAACAACTCTGGGACTAAACACCTCCCTCTGCAACTGGATCCTGGACTTCCTGACGGGCCACCCCCAGTTGGTAAGGTAGGTAACAACACATCCGCCACGCTGATCCTCAACACAGGGGCCCCTCAGGGGTGCGTGCTCAGTCTCCTCCTGTACTCCCTGTTCACTCATGACTGCATGGCAAGGCATGACTCCAACACCATCATTAAGTTTGCCGATGACACAACAGTGGTAGGCCTGACAACGACAACAATGAGACAGTCTATAGGGAGGAGGTCAGAGACCTGGCCGTGTGGTGCCAGGACAATAACCTGTTTGTGGACTACAGGAAAAGGAACTGTGAAGCCAGCTGTATAGCCTACTGCCTGCTTCTGTTTACCCATTATGAACAGATAGGCATACATTCTCATGCATGTACACATACGTGCCTGAGTGCACGCAAACACACCGACACACACACACCCAAACACACACACACATTACACAGACCCATTATGAACAGATAGGCATACATTCTCATGCATGTATGCATATGTGCCTAAGTGCACGCAAACACACCGACACACACACACCCAAACACACACAAGCACACACAAACACACTAGAAGGCCCCCACAAAAAACACCATGCCCAGTCACTCTCCCACACACACACGAAAACACAAACACTCACACCTGCATTCAAATACTAACTCTCTCAATCTCAACTTTCATTTTTTTTAAAACATCCCCCATTTACAGGAAAGTGTGGTCTTCACACTTTCAGTATAACCTACCTCTGCAGAGTTATGGCAGCGTTTCAGGACCAAGTTTCGGGGTAGAGACCTCTCAGCCTTGGTCTTGTTCTGGTTCTCTGGGTGGTTACCCAGGTCCAACGGGTGGTCCTTCAAGATGTAGGTGCACCTCTCCTGGAACTCGGCCTCACTCCAGAGGGTCATGTCTGTGTCCTGGGGGTTTGAGTCGGTCATGGGGGTGGAGACCGATGTGGTGTGGGGAAAGGGGGAGCCATCTGAGGTTAACATGTTTGTGCTGTTCCGGGAGGAAGAGGAGGCCTAGGGGAAAAAGACGAGCGAGGGATAAGAACAAATAATTGACGAAGTCAATTTTCATTTCCAAGTCTGTTTAAATTTTTACTTGTATTCTCTCTCTCTCTCTCTCTCTCTCTCTCTCTCTCTCTCTCTCTCTCTCTCTCTCTCTCATAGAATTGAATAGAATCACAAACAGCGGATGAAGTGTGCTGATGGAGGAAGCTCTACTCTGTTATGAATGGAGCTAAAATTAGAAGCAAGGAAGCCGAGGTGTGAGACAGTCAGAGACGGAAGGAGGTGGCGGAGGGGTAAGAGTGTTGTCGATCAGTCGGAGGGGGGTGTCCCACCGAACACTACCGGACAATCAAACTTCAAACGGTAGCGCCCATCCGTCCACCATCACCGCGCCACCGTTCCAAACATCCTGTGACCTGGCTCTCGTCCCAGTTACCTGCCTGTCTGTTCGTCTGTTCCTCTGTCTTTCTGTCTTTCTGTCTGGTGTTCGACCTGGACATTCTCTTTTCACATTGTCCTTTCCAGCACAGTTCCAGCCGGTATGATGGATGCGTGACCAAGCCAGTGCAGTACAGCTCGGCCAGGGATCCACTCAGTAGTGTGAAAAAGCTTTAATTAAGACTGAACAAAGACATGAATAGGACTAGAGTTAGTCTGAAAAATCCTGGAGTGCCTTTGCAGGTGTAAAGGTGTGGGTGGAGTAAATGTTGCGAAAGGTCAGAAGCTGGTGATTTGAAATGCCGTTTTATCCAAAGCGACTAGTCAAGCAGGCACACATTTAACGTATGAGTGGTCCTGGAAACCACTATCCTGGCGTTGCAATCACCATGCTCTACCAACTGAGCTACAGAGGACCAGTTTTGCTCTTATTTTTCAAGTTATCCCAGTTGATGGTATGGATAAAGTTAAAGTTTCCTAACTTTTATTATCTTCACTTTCACTTTCTGAATGGATTTTAGACCTCCAAAATGTCTGTAGAATGGTTTGACATCATCTGCTCAACACATTTTGAGATGGTCACAACATAGCACAAACAATAACAATTATAATTATAATAATTATCATTTATTTTTGCATACCAGTGATATCCTATTAGAACACGTAAACAATTCCATGCATCAAATTCCATGCATCATACTCATCCATACGAGGAGAGGAAACTGATCTTCTCTTGTACTGTACACTCATCGACCAAGATTGATGGATTACATTTCACGTTTCTTTGGTACGCATCACCGCAGAGTGGAATGAGTCTCACAACAGACGGTGAAAGCTCACTCTGAAACCATGAAGCTATGAAACTACACTCTGAAATCAATGCATGATGAGCCAAAGGCACACAGCTGTGGCCTCATGAGAAGTTGTAAATTGTTGACTTTTAAAACTATCCCCATTACACCCTAAAATCTTATGACACAAAAGAAGATTAACTTTTGTAAGAGGAGTGATGTGAAATCTGTGCCACGAGTGACTGAAAACGAATAGTTTCACAAACTTAACGAAAGCCTACAATTCAAATGTCTAATAATGAAAGCCTACAACTCATATCTATTTCATTGTACGACACTGTCACACCGAATGACACAAAAAATTTAATTTAGGAAGTGGAGTGATGTGAAATCAGTGCAGTGTGTGACTGAAAACGTACAGTACTTTCACAAACTTCATGAAAACTCATATATAAATATCGCTGTTTCACCATCACTCGTCACATTATGACACAAAAATATATACTTTAGGTGAAATCTGTGCTGTCCGAATTTATACATACACACAGAACATACTATAGTAGAATGAGAAGAATAGAGGGATGGTAAAGGAGAGGTGGAGTACTTACTGTGAAGCCTTGAGAGTAGCCACACATAGAGCAGGTTATCTGTATCCTTGAGTGTCTGTGTAATTGATGGCCCCTCTCCTTCCTTCTCTGTCTCTCTCTCTCTGATGAGATTCTTATACTGCGTGTACCTGTTGCAGTGGTGTGCGTGAGTCTCTCTCGTGGGTGTGTGGGTCTGCCCTCTCTCTTCCTCCTTACCTCCCTCCTCTGTGTGTGAGACTCCTCCTTGGGGGCAGTGATCTGTTCATCTATGCATCGCTCATTCACTCACTCTCTGCCCGGGAGCTCGTGCTAAGATAAGAAGAACAACAAGAGCTGTCTCTCCAGGAGGTGCGTCGCCGGTCACACAGATATGTCCGGTTCAGACACACATCTTTCTCCATTTTCTTTTTTTCTGAGATTCTAACACAACCCTCCTTTTCTGTCTTCCTTGGGTGTTAATGCATATATATCAAGCGATGTTGTTCTATGTTGTGTTTATGAGCCTAATTCAAGATTTAGGGAAAGAGAGGGGCTACGAGACAGTGTTTGTTTGAAAAGATTCAAAGAAGTTAACTTTTTCTTGTCAGTTCTTTTAAACTGAGAGTTGAATTCAAATTGAAACCGCGACATTGGTTAGTTTCCAAAACACGACCACAACCATAATTTCAAGAGCTTAAATGTAAATGTTTCCTACATGTTCTGCCTTGACAAAATTACATAGACTAGGTCTATAACTCTCACATAATTCAAGTGTCATGGCTGTCACTTGAAGTATCTGTGAACATTCTGTACTTAGCTGAAGTGTTCTGAAGTTGAGGCCAAAATGTAAGGCTTTGTGAATGTCTAGAAATCGGATATACCCCCTTGCATGACAGCTGCGGTCTGAAATAATGTTATCGTAGACATCAGCATTTGACTGGAATAAATGTACATGTACAATGCAGGGTCAAGAGAGCTTGTTCAGCCCTAGCACATGATAACCACGTTATAACCATGTCATAATAGCTGACATAACTTGTCATAACCTGTCATAATATGGTCATAACACTGTCATGACCCATATATTTAGACCAAATGTGACATCCAGTTGAAGCAGGAAGTTTACATACACCTTAGCCAAATAAATTTACACTCAGTTTTTCACAATTCCTGACATTTAATCCTAGTAAAAATTCCCTGTCAAATGTCAGTTAGGATCACAACTTTATTTTAAGAATGTGAAATGTCAGAATAATAGTAGAGAGAATGATTTATTTCAGCTTTTATTTCTTTCATCACATTCCCAGTGGGTCAGAAGTTTACATACACTCAATTAGAATTTAGTAGCATTGCCTTTAAATTGTTTAACTTGGGTCAAACATTTCGGGTTAGCCTTCCACAAGCTTCCAACAATAAGTTGGGTGAATTTTGGCCCATTCCTCCTGACAGAGCTGATGTAACTGAGTCAGGTTTGTAGGCCTCCTTGCTTGCACACGCTTTTTCAGTTCTGCCAACAAATGTTCTATAGGATTGAGGTCAGGGCTTTGTGATGGCCACTCCAATACCTTGACTTTGTTGTCCTTAAGCCATTTTGCCACAACTTTGAAAGAATTCTTGGGGTCATTGTCCATTTGGAAGACCCATTTGCGACCAAGCTTTAACTTCCTGACTGATGTCTTGAGATGTTGCTTCAATATATTCACATACTTTTCCTTCCTCATGATGTCATCTATTTTGTGAAGTGCACCAGTCCCTCCTGCAGCAAAGCACCCCCACAACATGATGCTGCCACCCCCGTGCTTCACGGTTGGGATGGTGTTCTTTGGCTTGCAAGCCTCCCCCTTTTTCCTCCAAACATAACGATGGTCATTATGGCCAAACAGTTCTATATTTGTTTCATCAGACCAGAGGACATTTCTCCAAAAAGTACGATCTTTGTCCCCATGTGCAGTTGCAAATCGTAGTCTGGCTTTTTTATGGCAGTTATGGAGCAGTGGCTTCTTCCTTGCTGAGCGGCCTTTCAGGTTATGTCGATATAGGACTCGTTTTACTGTGGATATAGATACTTTTGTACCTGTTTCCTGCAGCATCTTCACAAGGTCATTTGCTGTTGTTCTGAGATTGATTTGCACTTTTCGCACCAAAGAACGTTCATCTCTAGGAGACAGAACGCGTCTCCTTCCTGAGCGGTATGACGGCTGCGTGGTCCTATGGTGTTTATACTTGCATACTAATGTTTGTACAGATGCACGTGGTACCTTCGGGCGTTTGGAAATTGCTCCCAAGGATGAACCAAACTTGTGGAGGTCTACAATTTTCTTGGGTGATTTCTTTTAATTTTCCCATGATGTCAAGCAAAGAGGCACTGAGATTGAAGGTAGGCCTTGAAATACATCCACAGGTACACCTCCAATTGGCTCAAATTATGTCAATTAGCCTATCAGAAGCTTCTAAAGCCATGACATAATTTTCTGGAATTTTCCAAGCTGTTTAAAGGCACAGTCAACTTAGTGTAGAGTTGGAGTTGTGATACAGTGAATTATAAGTTAAATAATCTGTCTGTAAACAATTGTTGGAAAAATTACTTGTGTCATGCACAAAGTAGATGTCCTAACCGACTTGCCAAAACTATAGTTTGTTAACAAGACATTTGTGGAGTGGTTGAAAAACGAGTTATAATGACTCCAACCTAAGTGTATGTAAACTTCCGACTTCAAATGTATATTGCGTTATTTTATGGCTGGTTATGATACCTACATAAGAGTGCCAAAACCCACACTTATTCAAATTAGTTGATTCCCTGACAAGAACTTTCCTTTCGTTTAAAAGTTTGTTTCTTGATGTTGTAATGAATTCTTTACAGTAGATTTTTTTTCATAATATTTTAAATCACTTTATGACACTCTCATTATGACCTTCCTGTGTCACTTCACTTCATGACACTGTCAAGAAGCATCAGACCATCATAATCATATAAGCCAGATAGGCCTATCACGTACATGCCCTTATATCAGACATCAGTCAAACATAGGTTGTCTTGTCCACCTGAAACCAGGTGTGTGGGAAGACAAGACAAAACAAATGGAAAATGAAGAAGACTGGCTACGCCGACCGCCGAGCGCCGCCCGAACAAGGAGAGAACCAACTTCGGCGGAAGTCGTGACAGAAAGTTCTATGACATTGTTACATGATACAATGTGTTTTTGCCCGGTAGGTAGTTTCACAAAACCAAAGTCATGTGTTTCAGCCTCTACTTGAGGAGTGTTGTTTTGTATCGCTGTTGATTCGGCATGATGCCAGGCAGCCAGGCACTTCTGACATTGCGAAACGAGATGATTTACGCTTGGCATGCACCACAAAAAACAATGGCAAGTGCCTACAACAGAAAGAGAATGTGTGTGTGTGTGCAAATGGGTGCGCGTGTGTATATCAGGATAAGGTACTTTGATGCGTTTATGTGAACTTTGAAGCTATCTCTCTCTCTCTCCCCCCCTCTCTCTCTCCCTGTTTGGTGCCCATGTCGTTCCTGTCTCATATCTTGCTACACACCACACCTGACCAGGGTAATAATTAGAGCCATTGACAAGAAGTGCAGTATAATTTACAGCACTTCTCTTTCCTCTCCCTCTCCCCCCATCTCCCCCAGACATGATATTCATGACATTCTGTTGAGGGTGAGCTGTCTTTTTCTCACACGTCCTCTATTATTCACACACATGCATACTGTATATACATGGTGTTATGTCTCTTGGGGTTCATAACAACGTCTTTAAAACAATTCAATAATGGTAGGAATTCATTTCAACCATTTATCTGAAACGTGATAATCTCAAGACACATATTACCCATGATGCCCTGCGGCACAACTATGGTCGGTTTGGAGGTGCAAATGATACAACCCTAGTACACAACACGTGGTACTGGGTGAGAAATGTTGTTATTGACAACATGACCATGTACTACAGAAAGAATAGCTGAGATCTATTCAAAGATTATTCTACAAATTACTACAACAAATGTTAGCATGTCATCTGAGTGTCAGTAATTGAGTCTGTCTCTTTGCCAGACATACATGACCGTCTGTCCGTCTTTCCATAATGACAGAGTGTGAAGGCATGTGCATAGGTAGTTGGATGGAGCAACCGTGAAGAATTTACACATTACATGAAGGGTTTTTGTAACATTCTTAGACTGATATACAGTGAGGGAAAAAAGTATTTGATCCCCTGCTGATTTTGTACGTTTGCCCACTGACAAAGAAATGATCAGTCTATCATTTTAATAGTAGGTTTATTTGAACAGTGAGAGACAGAATAACAACAAAATAATCCAGAAAAACGCATGTGAAAAATGTTATAAATTGATTTGCATTTTAATGAGGGAAATAAGTATTTGACCCCCTCTCAATCAGAAAGATTTCTGGCTCCCAGCTGTCTTTTATACAGGTAACGAGCTGAGATTAGGAGCACACTCTTAAAGGGAGTGCTCCTAATCTCAGCTTGTTACCTGTATAAAAGACACCTGTCCACAGAAGCAATCAATCAATCAGATTCCAAACTCTCCACCATGGCCAAGACCAAAGAGCTCTCCAAGGATGTCA
>QNTS01000954.1:129435-146315 GCA_003317085.1 Hucho hucho | reverse complement strand
AATCAGCCCAGAACTACACGGGAGGATCTTGTCAATGATCTCAAGGCAGCTGGGACCATAGTCACCAAGAAAACAATTGGTAACACACTACGCCGTGAAGGACTGAAATCCTGCAGCGCCCGCAAGGTCCCCCTGCTCAAGAAAGCACATATACATGCCCGTCTGAAGTTTGCCAATGAACATCTGAATGATTCAGAGGACAACTGGGTGAAAGTGTTGTGGTCAGATGAGACCAAAATGGAGCTCTTTGGCATCAACTCAACTCGCCGTGTTTGGAGGAGGAGGAATGCTGCCTATGACCCCAAGAACACCATCCCCACCATCAAACATGGAGGTGGAAACATTATGCTTTGGGGGTGTTTTTCTGTTAAGGGGACAGGACAACTTCAACACATCAATGGGACGATGGACGGGCCATGTACCGTCAAATCTTGGGTGAGAACCTCCTTCCCTCAGCCAGGGCATTGAAAATGGGTCGTGGATGGGTATTCCAGCATGACAATGACCCAAAACACACGGCCAAGGCAACAAAGGAGTGGCTCAAGAAGAAGCACATTAAGGTCCTGGAGTGGCCTAGCCAGTCTCCAGACCTTAATCCCATAGAAAATCTGTGGAGGGAGCTGAAGGTTCGAGTTGCCAAACGTCAGCCTCGAAACCTTAACAGGCTTTCCCACCAAAACTCTAACACGTTCAAAAGTGAATACTGGAACAATAGTTCTAACATAAGAATGGTCAGAGATGATCTATAGAAAACTAAGGTCCACTGCTCCCTAAGTAGTTAATGACTTGGAGAAGACCTGCAAAGAGGATTGGGACAAAATCCCTCCTGAGATGTGTGCAAACCTGGTGGCCAACTACAAGAAACGTCTGACCTCTGTGATTGCCAACAAGGGTTTTGCCACCAAGTACTAAGTCATGTTTTGCAGAGGGGTCAAATACTTATTTCCCTCATTAAAATGCAAATCAATTTATAACATTTTTCACGTATGTTTTTCTGGATTTTTTGGTTGTTATTCTGTCTCTCACTGTTCAAATAAACCTACCATTAAAATTATAGACTGATCATTTCTTTGTCAGTGGGCAAATGTACAAAATCAGCAGGGGATCAAATACTTTTTTCCCTCACTGTAGACCTGAAAGACCAAGTGTGTCTCCTATCTCCTCCTGTCTCCTCCTCCTTTGACAAAACATAATTGGAATGTGTTCAATAATATGTCGTTAAAATCCTTAAGTCTACGGATGCACCCGTGCATCAATCTAAGTAACGTAATAAAAAAATTGCCATGGGCTGCATCTCAATCCGTCGCCTATGTTGGTCTTCTCACGAAAACATCTATAGTATCCGAACGGTTTGGCCTTCAAATTCATATGAACCCACTATGGAAAGAGGAGATTCTCACAAACAGGATGGTGTTCTCCTTACAACCCCCACCAGTGTCACGGGACTCGTCTGAAGGTAACCAGTACCGGTTTAAAAAATGAATGGAAGTATGGAGGTAGTTTTGTGCCAACCCCCACCAGTGTCACGGGACTTGTCTGAAGGTAACCAGTACCGGTTTAAAAAATGAATGGAAGTATGGAGGTAGTTTTGTGCCAACCCCCACCAATGTCACGGGACTTGTCTGAAGGTAACCAGTACCGGTTTAAAAAATGAATGGAAGTATGGAGGTAGTTTTGTGCCAACCCCCACCAGTGTCACGGGACTCGTCTGAAGGTAACCAGTACCGGTTTAAAAAATGAATGGAAGTATGGAGGTAGTTTTGTGCCAACCCCCAAAAAGTAAGTGTAAAAAAACTAAAATATACACTTCAAAACCTTAATCCTTATGAATTCTTTTTTTACTGTCTTTTTTTTGTGCCATTTATGAAAGTGGCTTTCTAAAGAGTTAACACTGTAATTTCCACAGTTGCGTCTGTCTGTACCTGCCTCTGGACATTTCTCGCAGGGCTGGATCAAAGACATACCACCCCTTCTGTCACTATACAGCTGGTGAGTGGTGACAACCCACACGGCACAATTCAATGTCTATTCTATTCAATGTCTATTCCACGTTGGTTCAACGTAATTTAATTGAAACAACGTGGAAACAGAGTTGATTCAACCAGTGTGTGCCCAGTGGGAAAGGTCCTAGGTATTGTTTGTTAGGTGCTCCATCCTAGAGTCACTTTATGACTGGTTTCAAGTGAAATATTTAAAAACTTGTCCACTCTTCTTGTTTCTTGCTGTTTTATGGCTGACTTCTGATGAAAATATGTTGCATTCTGGGTATCCCTATTGGTCATTGTCCCCTCCCTCTCTCTCTCCGTCTCGATATCTGTCTGTCTGTCTCTCTGTTTTTTTCTATTTGTATTTCTCCTCATCACATTCATCCTGAGGTTGAATGAAGAAGTTGAGAAATAACTCTCTAATGCTCTCTCTTTCTCCTTCCCTCCGTCTTTTTTCATCAGGTCTCTCTCTATGTCATCGTCCTCCTCCTTCCTGTCTAATCTGCTGTTGACAGGACAATGGTTATTATGTTCAGTCTGAGAGGAATGCTGCTAGGGAACGGAACAGCTTTGTTAAGGAGCACTGATGATACCACCCACCCTGTTACTGAACTAGACTGGACTGACTGACGAAGACTGCTTTGCTACTGTACCAGGGTTGGGGGTCAATTCAATGCATGCATGCGTGTGTCTGTGTCTGCCTGTGTGTGTGTGTGATCCTTATCTCGTTAATAATCTGCATAAGACATCTCCTACAGGTCCCCTCCACCCATCCACCATAACCCAAACGGACCCTCTTGAACTTTAAATGCCACTTAAGGAAGTGCAGTTCATTAGCCTCAGGTGTTACACGTCTCTGTCTCAGATGCTTTAGGACACTCCACTCATTGTTTTGTCTTCCTCCTGATTACTGAGACAATGACAAATGTAGAGGCGGAGAATTGTGAAAGGACACACACTTAAAAGAACAAAAGTCCATTCAGAATTAGTACACGTACAAGTACACTGACAAGTACAGGCACACACACACACACACACACACACACACACACACACAATGATAAACAAAACACAGACACATCCCATAGTGCATAAACAAAAAGATGGATGTGATCGGAAGTGGCTATCTGTCTGACAAACGCACACTGCTGTGGAGATCTCTTCATGTACACTGAAATGGTCTCTGAAGAAATAGGAAAACATATCACTGTAGTTGACAGTGTTGACACCGTCTATGAATAGTAATAGATTTTTCACTCTCTCTTTGTCCCCTCTCTCTGTCTCTATCCCTCTCTCCCTGTCCCTAACCCTCCCTCTCCCCTTCCTTCCTTCCTTCCTCCCTACCTACCTCCCTCCTTCTACCTCCCACCAGTAAACCTGATCCCAACAGTCACACTCTGACGTGGAGGTAGAGTTTCCCTTACAGTCACAGACAGACAGACTTCGCTCAAAATAACCTTACTGGGAAAAGGTGTGTGTGTGTGTGTGTGTGTGTGTGTGTGTGTGTGTGTGTGTGTGTGTGTGTGTGTGTGTGTGTGTGTGTGTGTGTGTGTGTGTGTGTGTGTGTGTGAGCGTGGGTCACCAATCCCTGACAGTACAGTATTTGATCGAGCTATGGATCTCTTCTTCATAACTCTCGATCAATAAAGGGGCAGCCTCAGTTTCAGCAGGACTTGTTTCAATGTAGGTTTTTGACTAGGATGAGGGCCATAAACTCATAAACTGTCTAGGATCCCGTGATAGCCGAAGTTTGTTTTTCTGTGATGAGTATACTGTTCAGGAATGGTTGTATACAATAAAAGGGGAATTTTACTGCAACTTAATGACAACATCAATGACATCATCAGGTGCCATAGTGTCTGTCTGCGTCTCTTTGTCTGTCACTCCCCCCCTCTCTCTCTCACTCTTTCTCAGAAGCCTTGAGTAGAGCTATTACACTTAGGGGAGGTCACGTGCGTGCCCGAGTTTCTGTGTACAACTCTATCCTTCTCTCTCTCGCTCTCTCTCTCTCTCTCCCTCCCCCCTCTATCCCTCCCTCTTTCTCCCTCTCTCTCAGGGCCACTCAGACAGGCCAGGCCCATCAATTCCACCTGTCTCCAGTGTAACCTGCCCCAGTCATTACAGCTGTCCCTGAGCCATGCCGTAAGTGCACATATCAACGTGCAAATTACAGGAGAGTGGCACACGTTTGTTTTTCTTTAAAAAGGCGATATCCGTCGCACGCAAATGATACACTCATCCTCCCTCACTCCCCTCCCTAGCTTTTCTGTTGACGGAGCCCAAAGAGAAAGAGTCTGAGAGACAAAAGAGAGAAAATAGAGACAAAGACTTGAGTGGTGGAATCTGGGTGGAGGTGTAGAGAGGGGAAAGGTAAGAACATGCCCTCAGAGGGAGGTAATGATAGGACAGAAGGAGAGAGATGAGTGATGCCGTTGTTCTTGAGGCCTGTTTCTCTGGTCAGACACTGGGCGAATGTACCTGAGAGACCCCTATTATGACATGATCACAAACCATCAATCTACTTCCACAAGGGGTCAAGGTATTATTTGTTGCCAAGGCAGTCCGCTTTGTTCAGCTTTGTTCTCTTGTTAAGTTACTTATAATTGAAACAACAAAAGAGCATCAGGAGTTTTGGTTTTAAGTGAAGAGCTCTGCTTGCTAAAGTATTATGGGCTGCAGCTTTGGTCTAACTTCCAGCCTACACAGCAGGATAGTGGGATGTCCAGATTGACAAATCATTATAGATGCGTGGGAATGTAGATGTACAGTGCCTTCAGAAAGTATTCACACTCCTTGACTTTTTCCACATTTTGTTGTGTTACAGCCTGAATTAAAAAATGTATTAAATTTAGATTTTGTGTCACTGGCCTACACATACCCCATAACGTCAAAGTCAAATTATGTTTTTAGACATTTTTACTAATTAATTCCAAATGAAAAGCAGAAATGTCAATAAGTATTCAACCCCTTTGTTATGGAAAGAATAAATAAGTTCAGGAGTAAAAATGTCCTTAATAACAAGTCACATAATAAGTTGCATGGACTCACTCTGTGTGCAATAATAATGTTTAACATGATTTTTAAATGACTACCTCATCTCTGTACCCCACACTCTGTAAGGTCCCTCAGTCGAGCAGTGAATTTCAAACACAGATTCAACCGAAAAGATCAGGAGGTTTTCCAAAGCCTTGCAAAAAAGGGCAATTGGTAGATAGGTGCCCAACAGACAATGAATATCCCTTTGAGCATGGTGAAGTTATTAATTACACTTTGATTGGTGTATCAATACACCCAGTCACTACAAAGATGCAGGTGTCCTTCCTAACTCAGTTGCCGGAGATGAAGGACAGTAACAGAGTTTAATGGCTGTGATAGGTGAAAACTGAGGGCCAATGGTGACTTTAAAACAGTTATAGAGTTTAATGGCTGTGATAGGAGAAAACTGAGGATGGATAAACAACATTGTAGTCTCTCCACAATATTAACCTAATTGACAGAGTGAAAAGAAGGAAGCCTGTACATAATACAAATATGTGGAGCTAAGCACAGGCAAAATCCTAGAGGATAACCTGGTTCAGTCTGCTTTTCACCTGACATTTGGAGATGAATTCACCTTTCAGCAGGACCATAGCCTAAAAGACAAGGCCAAATCTCCACTGGAGTTGCTTACCAAGACGACATTGAAGTGGCCTAGTTACAGTTTAGACTTAAATCGGCTTGAAAATCTATGGAAAGACTTGAAGATGGCTGTCTAACAATGATCAACAACCAACTTGACAGAGCTTGAAGAACTTTTAAATGAATCATGTGCAAATATTGTACAATTCAGGTGTGAACAGCTCTTAGAGGCTTACCCAGTGTCACGCCTGCTCCCGCTCTTCCCCCCTGGCGCTCGAGGGCGCCAGGCTCCCCAGAATTGCGCACTCCTGCCATCATCATTACGCACACCTGCTTTACCCCCGTCACGCACATCAGCGATTATTGGACTCTATCACCTCTTTCATTACCTTCCCTATATCTGTCTGGTTCCCCGCTCTGTTCCCTGCTTCTGCATTAATTGTCGTTTGTCATTGTTTACCCGTGTGCTGACGCTGTTCCTGTTTTGTTCCCTGTCTGTTCCATATTAAATGTTGACTCCCCGTACCTGCTTCTCATCTCTGGCGTCGGTCCTTACAGAATGCAAAAGCCATCATACGAAGCATCGGGGAGTGCTGGCATTCAGGTTGGTGGTGACGTCGAGACCGGGGCCCGACACCGATGGAACCGGGGACTCGTCGGGCTGTCACGCCCTAGCTGGCTCGAAAGGTTTCATTCCCTGGTTGGCTTGGAAGGCGCCCATCCCACGTCAGGCCTCAGCTGGATCGTCAGGTTTTTACGCCCAGCCGGCTCGTCAGACTGCTACACCTCCACCGGATCATTGGGCTCCCATGCCTCATCGGGATCAACAGGCCTTCTTGCCTCAGCCGGATCTTGTTCCCTGTCTGTTCCGTATTCCGTATTATTAAATGTTGACTCCCCGTACCTGCTTCTCATCTCCAGCGTTGGTCCTTACACCCAGAAAAACTCACAACTGTAATTGCTGCCAAAGGGGCAGCAGGTAGCCTAGTGGTTAGTAACTGAAAGGTTGCTGGATCAAATCCCTGAGCTGAGAAGGTAAAAATCTGTCGTTCTGTCCCTGAACAAGGCAGTTAACCTAATGTTCCCCGGTAGGCCGTCATTGTAAATAAGAATTTGTTCTTAACTGACTTGCTTAGTTAAATAAAATCAAAACTAAGGGGATTCTAACATGTACTGAATACTTATGTAAATTATACATTTCTGTGTTTAATTTTCAATAAATTAGCAAACATATCTAAAAACATGTTTTCACTTTGTCATTATGGGGTATTGTGTGTAGATGGGTGAGAATTATATATTGTTTTATCCATTTTTAATTCAGGCTGTAAGTCAAGGGGTATTAATACTTTCTGAAGGCACTGTATGTGACATGTAATGGAAGTGGTTCAGAACCACGCTTATGAAGGGCAACCAGTGAGAAAAATTTGTTTAAAGACATTAAATACATTTTTCAACTAAAAAGACGCATAGCTAGCTCAGAAGGAGAAACGTAGACGGTAAGTAACCTTGTCTGAAACCTGAAGACTCGCATTGGCTCTCCAAGCTAATGCCTGAGCTTTAACTCAGCCAGCTAACACAGTATTGTGGCAAGCAGGAGACCCGGATTTGAACCCCGGTCAGTCACAAACAGTACATAAACTCACCAAAAAAAGAACGTCCCTTTTTCAGGACCATGTCTTTCAAAGATAATTCGCAAAAATCCAAATAACTTCACAGATCTTCATTGTAAAGGGTTTAAACACTGTTTCCCATGCTTGTTCAATGAACCGTGAACAATTAATGAACATGCACCTGTGGAACGGTCGCTAAGACACTAACAGCTTACAGACGGTAGGCAATTAAGGTCACAGTTATGAAAACTTTGGACACTAAAGACGCCTTTCTACTGACTCTGAAAAACACCAAAAGAAATATGCCCGGGGTCCCTGCTCATCTGCGTAAATGTGCCTTAGGCATGCTGCAAGGAGGCCTGAGGACTGCAGATGTGGCCAGGGCAATAAATTGCGATGTCCGTACTGTGAGATGCCTAAGACAGCGCTAAGGGAGACAGGACGGACAGCTGATCGTCCTCGCAGTGGCAGACCACGTGTAACAACATCTGCACAGGATCGGTACATCTGAACATCACACCTGCGAGACAGGTACGGGATGGCAACAACAACTGCCCGAGTTACACCAGGAACGCTCAGACTGTCCGCAATAGGCTGAGAGGCTGGACTGAGGGCTTGTAGGCCTGTTGTAAGGCAGGTCCTCACCAGACATCACCGGCAACAACGTCACCTATGGGCACAAACCCACCATCGCTGGACCAGACAGGACTGGCAAAAAGTGCTCTTCACTGACGAGTCGCGGTTCTGTCTCACCAGGGGTGATGGTCAGATTCACGTTTATCGTCGAAGGAATGAGTGTTACACCGAGGCCTGTACTCTGGAGCGGGATCGATTTGGAGGTGGAGGGTCCGTCATGGTCTGGGGCGGTGTGTCGCAGCATCATCGGACTGAGTTTGTTGTCATTTCAGTCAATCTCAACGCTGTGCGTTACAGGGAAGACATCCTCTTCCCTCATGTGGTACCTTTCCTGCAGGCTCATCCTGACCCTCCAGCATGACAATGCCACCAGCCATACTGCTCATTCTGTGCGTGATTTCCTGCAAGACAGGAATGTCAGTGTTCTGCCATGGCCAGCGAAGAGCCCGGATCTCAATCCCATTGAGCACATCTGGGACCTGTTGGATCAGAGGGTGAGGGCTAGGGCCATTCCCCCCAGAAATGTCCGGGAACTTGCAGGTGCCTTGGTGGAAGGGTGGGGTAACATCTTACAGCAAGAACTGGCAAATCTGGTGCAGTCCATGAGGAGGAGATGCACTGCAGTACTTAATGCAGCTGGTGGCCACACCAGATACTGACTGTTACTTTCGATTTTGTTCAGGGACACATTATTACATTTCTGTTCGTCACATGTCCGTGGAAATTGTTCAGTTTATGTCTCAGTTGTTGAATCTTTTTATGTTCATACAAATATTTACACATGTTAAGTTTGCAGAAAATAAACGCAGTTGACAGTGAGAGGATGTTTATTTTTTTGCTGAGTTTATGACGTAGTCAGTACATTCTCTTTCTCTCTGTCTTTCTGTCTTCAAATCAAAGATAAAAGATAATTCTCCAAACTGACATCATTCCTTCCCTTCACTTACCTTACCTGTACCGTTTGTGAGTGCGTGCATGTGTGTGACCTCACAGCAGTACACATAAACACGAGAGAAGATAATCTTTCAAAGGAAGTCTTTCACCTGTGTAGTTGTGAAGTTTTGTTTACTATAATACTGTCCCTTTTCTGCTCACCTCCTTCAGCGAGTATGGAGTAAGACTGTAAGTAACCCTCTTACCCTTTTCAACACGCTCAATTCCAACAACGACAAACTTCCCCTCGTCTCAGGAAGAGTGACAAGCCCTAATCCTTTCTTTCTTCTGAGAGAAATGTACGTCTGAAATTAACACTGTGTGCTATGAAAATGTAGTGCTGAAAAATAGTAGGTGAAGTCAACCCAAAACAATAACACTCTAAATTCCTCATGACCAGAGTGGTGTAAGATGCTTTCAGCAACATTTAGGTCATATCATTATCCAACATGCCTGTGTATTTCACCTATATCTAATTATTCTCAGTAGGTATATCTCATTCGCACCAATAAGATCAGGAATCACTCAAATTGAGGCTAAAGTAAGACAAACATACACAGATGATGGCAACACACTTTACACTTCCTGCAATTTGCACACCAGTCATGGCGGGTCCTTTTCCTTGAGCACTGTAATTTCCTTGGCAGGCTCTTCAATGACATCCTGTTGTCAGTGAGTGTAGGCCTACATCTGAGGAGGACACGTTTCTTTGATGGACCGAGACATCACACAGGACAGTGAAGACATACACTAGTAGTCTGTCCTGAAATAATAACACCTGAATGGATGGAAAAACGGCAGGAAATTGTGGTATTTCTTTGGTCTCTTTTGTAAGAGCACCTGTGAGGTTCTGCTTTTCTTTTCTTGGTCAACCTTGTGTTTTCTTTGTGTTCTTGAACGTAGCCCTGTTTCGTTGTGTTCTGGAACGTAGCCCTGTCTTTCATTTTTGTTCATTGATTTCACCTGTGTTTGTTTCTCACCTGGTCTCATCAGCTCCCTATTTAGTTCAGTTCTATCTGTTTGTATGGTTGTGAGGTATTGACCATTACCTGACTGTGACCAGGATTCCTGCCTTCTGCGGAGGCTTAATAAACATCTGCCGCGCTCTGCGTGTGAATCTACACCTTTTTCTCCCTGAGTATTCATTACAGCACTGTTGTTATTGTTTGTCGGCTTGAGATCCCTCAAACAACTACTTTTAGAAGCAGCGAAATGATGACACTGGTTCTGCCATTTAATGGTTCCGCAAGGCACTACAGAGGGTAGTGCGTACGGCCCAGTACGTCACTGGCGCCAAGCTTCCTGCCATCCAGGACCTATATACCAGGCGGTGTCAGAGGAAGGCCCTAAAAATTGTCAAAGACTCCAGGGGCCCTAGTCATAGACTGTTCTCTCTGCTACCGCATGGAAAGCAGTACCAGAGCGCCAAGTCTAGGTCCAAAAGGCTCCTTAACAGCTTCTACCCCGAAGCCATTAGACTGCTAAACAGTTCATCAAAACGCTACCCAGACTATTCGCATTGACCCCCTTTTTTATGCTGCTGCTATTCGCTGTTTTTGATCTATGCAGTCACTTTACCCCTACCTACAAGTATATTTTACCTCGACTAACCTGTACCCCCGCACACTGACTCAGTACCAGTACCCCCTGTATATAGCCTCGTTATTGTTATGTTATTGTGTTTTTTGTCTTACTATAGTTTATTTGATTATTTATAAAAGAATTTGGGAAATATTCTAGTACTTTAAAAACAATTCTGCATCGTTGGTTAAGGGCTTGCAAGTAAGCAATTCTCGGTAAGGTCTAAACCTGTTGTATTCGGTGCGTGTGACAAATACAATTTTATTTTATTGCTATACAATTATTATTAGTTTTACAATGAACTTTTGGTCACCCTACATTATGTTGTGATCCGTTGCTGTTAATGTCATAAGAATAATTGTATTGTCCATCCGAGGATGGAAATTTGCCTTTTGCCTCAACTCACCAGTATTAGTATACAAGTATGTATGGTATAAGGTCAAGTTTAACTGGTAAGAATCTAAGAGCCATGCACAATACTGTTGTTGCAGCTAAAAGGAAAGAGGATACCAATGAATAAAAAAAAAAACATTCTAACACAAGTTGGTGACTTAACCTGTTAACTCATCCACCACAATGGACCAGAGATTTATGTTCTAGCTGACCCACTGACCTTCTGCAGGGAAGAAGGCAGGTGGTCATCCCTCATCCAGCCACACAACAGACAGGGAGGTGCTTCCTGTGAGGGTGTGTACAGGTCAATGTGTTGGTCTGGACAATGGAGAATGGGACTACTCATTCAGAGTGATAGATACACCCACACACACACATGCATGATACCCCCACACACACATCTCTCTCTCTCTCTCTCTCTCTCTCTCTCCCTCTCTCCCTCTCTCTCACACACACACACACCACTCTGCTTAGGATACAGACACAGGGAACAACAATAGCTCTGTGACCCATGTCTAGAGTTGACATAAGCAAACAGGAAAAGATCCCCCTTTTGTGGAGGAGGGTATTCCTGAGATGAGGTCATTTAGGGAAAGAGAGATAGGGGGTAGGGTGGAAGAGAGTAGGGTATAGGGGTTGTAACATCCCCAGGGGGTAATAACCAGCAAAACACCCCCTTAGTAGGTGAAGAAACTCACAACGACCCAAAACGACCAACAAAAACAACTCGGACACCTCTTGTCCATCGCTGACCAATCAGGAAGGACCAGGAAGCCAGCCCCCATAGCAGAGAAACAGAAATGTTGCAAGCCGAGACAATAAACAAAAACAACTGTGACACCTAGGCTATTACCTGCAGGTGAAAAGTTGATTGTTTATCACAACACCTGGCTTTCATCTCATCTCTCCACTTTCACTGTGCATTTTACCAAAAGTGGATGCCATAAGATAAGTTGTCTATTGTTCTGCTTGTCAACTTTGGAAAGTGCGTCTTGGTTCATCATGACAGTTCTGATATTAGGGAACTCTGTGACAGGATTAAAAGGAAGGCTTTCAATTGGAGGTTCAGCATTCTAAGTGTATGCTTCTTTTTTTTCTTACTTCTAAATGGCTATTCTGCCCTGGTATCCCAAAAAATATATAATTCCTTGAGAAAAACTCCAGTATGTAATTAAATCTGTATCTGTGTCTTATTACCATCTCTGAAGAATGAATCAAAGTCACATTCTTACAGGTGTCGCAGTTAAATAACAAGAAAATCTAAGTTGTATAAAGTAAATAATTTGCATGATACAACTACTATTATTTAAACACACACACAGAAACACAAACACCAACACAGCACACCAGTCGATGGTGAGAGGAGAGGGGTTGATGGATGAGGAGGATAGAGGGAGGAAGAGGAAGGGAAAATAAGACTGGAGCAGGAAAGAAGGGAGGATGAGGGATGGACAGATCCCCCTCTCTCCTCCCTGATGTGATAGAGGTTCTCTGATGACACTGATAACCTCTGACTGGACAGGGGGAGGGGAGAACTGGAGGAGGGGAGGGAGGGAACAGGAGTATCAGACAGTGGGTGTCTTTATCATTGTGTGTGTGTGTGTGTGTGTGTGTGTGTGTGTGTGTGTGTGTAAATACCACACAAATTATAGAAATGACAGGCTACTTTGACACTGACAAACTGAGAATCTGAGATCAATAAAAACGATCTTGTCTTGAACCCATCAATTTTATAGGCCTGTATTGTACAATATGAGGAGGAAATTATAGTCCTAAAAATGCTTTCCAGTTTCATTGACTCACCCGATGATGTGCAGCTCACTTGCCGGCGATAGCCAATGCATTTATGCCAAAAGCCTACCTCTTTCATAAAACAATGTTTGCTCAATAGGCCTATTTGGAAGTTAATAAAATATTTCGGTAGCTTACAGCAGACAGATTAGAGTCTTCTCTTTTCAGCAAGAGCCATTTAATTTCCAACCAGTGTTTTCCTGAGATTGTATTTGAAATAGCCTATTGCTAAAGGCCTGTTTTGTCTGCATGCTTTCCACTAACAAATTCCTGCCGTTCCCAATGGGCTGCACAGAATCCACTGCTAGGCTATTTCTTAAAATAAGCTATTGGTCCTCCGTGCCTAAATTATAGGCCTACTTGGCTACTCATGGGGAAGTAAGTATGCTTTTCTGAATTATAAAATTTATTTTTCAACAGATTCTAGAACTTCTATAATATGTTGTTGTTTTGGCTATGTACTCCAGTACTTTAGTGAAAAATGTACAGGCACAAATATCATACCCCCCCAAAAATACTAACCTCCAGTTTTAGTAATGGTGAGAGGTTAGCATGTCTTGGGGGTATGATATTTGTGCTTCTGTAACTTTCTCACAATTTACGATTAATTCAGGATTATCCGTAATGATGGTAGAATCCATATTAATGTAGAAGTGTTTAGAAACATATTATATTCTTATTTACATTACAAGTGACTCCAAAATGACACTATACATGATTTACCATTCATTTATGTTGGGCACAAAATAATCTGAAGCACAACCAAAACAAACAGCAAATGCATCAAACAAATTTGTAGATTCACATGCTTGATGTAATCATTGCGTGATATGGGACCAAATACTTTAATACACATACATTGCCAGACCCCTTGACTTTTTCTAAATTTTGTTACGTTACAGCCTTATTCTAAAATTGATTAAATAGTTGTTTTTTTCACAGCATTCTACACACAATACCCCATAATGACAAAGCGAAAACAGGTTTTTAGAAATGTTCGCAAATTTATTTTTAAAAAAGAAAAAAGAAATACCTAATTCACATACAGTACCAGTCAGAAGTTTGGACACACCTACTAATTTAGGAGTTTTCTTAATTTTTTACTATTTTCTACATTGTAGAATAATAGTGAAGATATCAACACTACGAAATAACACATATGGAATCATGTAGTAACCAAAAAAGTGTTAAACAAATCATTCTCTCAACCAGCTTCATGAAGTAGTCACCTGGAATGCATTTCAATTAACAGTGCAGATTAGGTGAACGGCTGATCTACGCATGTGTGGTTCCCACCGTGAATCATGGAGGAGGAGGTGTGATGGTGTGGGGGTGTTTTTCTGGTGACACTGTCTGTGATTTATTTAGAATTCAAGGCACACTTAACCAGCATAGCTACCACAGAATTCTGCAGCGATACGCCATCCCATCTGGTTTGCGCTTAGTGGGATCATTTGTTTTTCAACAGGATAATTACCCAACACATTGCCAGGCTGTGTAAGGGCTATTTGACCAAGAAGGAGAGTGATGGAGCGCTGGATCAGATGACCTGGCCTCCACAATCACCCTACCTCAACTCAATTCAGATGGTTTGGGATGAGTTGGAACACAGAGTGAAGAAAAAGTAGCCAACAAGTACTCAGCATATGTGGGAACTTCTTCAAGACTGTTGGAAAAGCATTCCAGCTGAATCTGGTTGATAGAATGCCAAGAGTATGCAAAGCTGTCATCATGGCAAAGGGTGGCTACTTTGAAGAATCTAAAATATATAATATACATTATATTGATTTCTTTAACACTTTTGTGGTTACTACATGATTCCATATGTCTTATTTCATAGTTTTGATGTCTTCACTATTATTCTACAATGTGGAAAATAGCAAAAAGAAAGAAAACTCTTGAATGAGTAGGTGTGTCCAAACTTTTGACTGGTACTGCAAGTATTCAGACCCTTTGCTATGAGACTTGAAATTGAGCTCAGGTGCATCCTGTTTTCATTGATTATCCTTGAGATTTTTCTACAACTTGATTGGAGTCCACCTGTGGTAAATTCAATTGATTGGACATGATTTGTAAAGGCACACACCTGTCTATATAAGGTCCCACAGTTGACAGTGCATGTCAGAGCAAATACCAAGCCATGAGGTCGAAGGAATTGTCTGTAGAGTTCCGAGACAGGATTGTGTTGAGGCACAGATCTGGGGAAGGGTACCAAAAAAATTCTGCAGCATTGAAGGTCCCCAAGAACACAGTGGCCAGCATCATTCTTAAATGGAAGAAGTTTGGAACCCCCAAGACTCTTCCTAGAGCTGGCCGCCTGGCCAAACTGAGCTATCGAGGGAGAAGGGCCTTGGTCAAGAAGGTGACCAGAAACCCAATGGTCACTCTGACAGAGCTCTAGAGTTCCTCTGTGGAGATGGGAGAACCTTCCAGAAGGACAAACATCTCTGTAGCACTTCACCAATCAGGCCTTTATGGTAGAGTGGCCAGACGGAAGCCACTCCTCAGTAAAAGGCACTTGACAGCCCGCTTGGAGTTTGCCAAAAGGCACTTAAAGAGTCTCAGACCATGAGAAACAAGATTGTCTGATGAAACCAAGATTGAATTCTTTGGCCTGAATGCCAAGTGTCACATCTGGAGGAAACCTGGCACAATCCCTACAGTGATGCATGGTGTTGGCAGCATCATGCTGTGGGGATGTTTTTCAGCAGCAGGGACTGGGAGACTAGTCAGGATCAAGGCAAAGATGAATGTAGCAAAGTACAGAGATCCTTGGTGAAAACCTGCTCCAGAGCGCTCAGGACCTCAGACTGGGGCGAAGGTTGGCACACAGACCCTAAGCACACAGCCAAGACAACACAGGAGTGGCTTCAGGACAAGTCCCTGAATGTCCTTGAGTGGCCCAGCCAGAGCCCGGACTTGAACCATATCGAACATCTCTGGAGAGACCTGAAAATGGTTGTGTAGCAACGCTTCCTATCCAACCTGACCGAGGTTGAGAGGATCTGCAGAGAAGAATGGGAGAAACTCCCCAAATACAGGTGTGCCAAGCTTGTAGCGTCATACCCAAGAAGAATCAAGGCTGTAATCGCTGCCAAAGGTGCTTCAACCAAGTACTGAGTAAAGGATCTGAATACTTATGTAAACGTGTGTGTGTGTGTGTGTGTGTGTGTATATATATATATATGTATATGTGTTTTTTATTTTGAATAAATTAGCAAACCTTTCTAACAATTTAATCAATTTTAGAATAACGAAATGTGGAAAAAGTCAAGAGGTCTGAATACTTTCCGAATTACCTGTATAAGTGAATTTGTCCCAATACTGTACCCCTAAAATGGGGGCGGGACTATTGTACCTACAAAAGGTGCTTTCATTTCTAAACGGGTCACCCAACATGGATTTTAATACCCTGAAATTAAAATTAAGTCTGCACTTTAACCTCAAAGTCATTTTATAATTTAAAATCCAAAGTTCTGGGGTATAGAGCCAAAACACTGTTGGACTTCACTGTAAGTAATTGCTATGACATTAATGCTTTCAGAGTGAGTTAGGATCTTGTGTTTACTTTCAAATCTTGTGTGTAAATATATACAGTGAGGGAAAAAAGTATTTGATCCCCTGCTGATTTTGTACATTTGCCCAATGACAAAGAAATGATCAGTTTATAATTTTAATAGTAGGTTTATTTGAACAGTGAGAGACAGAATAACAATAAAAAATCCAGATAAACGCATGTGAAAAATTTTATAAATTGATTTGCATTTTAATGAGGGAAATAAGTATTTGACCCCTCTGCAAAACTGCAAAACATACTTGGTGGCAAAACCCTTGTTGGCAATCACAGAGGTCAGACATTTCTTGTAGTTGGCCACCAGGTTTGCACACATCTCAGGAGGGATTTTGTCCCACTCCTCTTTGCAGGTCTTCTCCAAGTCATTAAGGTTTCGAGGCTGACGTTTGGCAACTCGAACATTCAGCTCCCTCCACAGATTTTCTATGGGATTAAGGTCTGGAGACTGGCTAGGCCACTCCAGGACCTTAATGGGCTTCTTCTTGAGCCACTCCTTTGTTGCCTTGGCCGTGTGTTTTGGGTCATTGTCATGCTGGAATACCCATCCACGACCCATTTTCAATGCCCTGGCTGAGGGAAGGAGGTTCTCACCCAAGATTTGACGGTACATGGCCCCGTCCATCGTCCCTTTGATGTGGTGAAGTTGTCCTGTCCCCTTAGCAGAAAAACACCCCCAAAGCATAATGTTTCCACCTCCATGTTTGACGGTGGGGATGGTGTTCTTGGGGTCATAGGCAGCATTCCTCCTCCTCCAAACAC
>QNTS01000954.1:89875-128465 GCA_003317085.1 Hucho hucho | reverse complement strand
TTTTGTGTTTCTTCCATTTGCGAATAATCGCACCAACTGTTGTCACCTTCTCACCAAGCTGCTTGGCGATGGTCTTGTAGCCCATTCCAGCCTTGTGTAGGTCTACAATCTTGTCCCTGACATCCTTGGAGAGCTCTTTGGTCTTGGCCATGGTGGAGAGTTTGGAATCTGATTGATTGATTGCTTCTGTGGACAGGTGTCTTTTATACAGGTAACAAGCTGAGATTAGGAGCACTCCCTTTAAGAGTTTTAGATTTTGGCCACTAGATGGCATCAGTGTATGTGCAAAGTTTTAGACTGATCCAATGAATCATTGCATTTCTGTTAAAAATGTTGTATCAAGACTCCCCAAATGTGCCTCATTTGTTTATTAATAACTTTTCATGTTCAAAATTGTGCACTCTCCTCAAACAATAACATTGTATTCTTTCACTATAATAGCTACTGTAAATTGGACAGTGCAGTTAGATTAACAAGAATTTAAGCTTTCTGCCAATATCAGATATGTCTATGTCCTGGGAAATGTTCTTGTTTCTTACAACCTCATGCTAATCACATTAGCCTACGTTAGCTCAATCATCCCTTGGAAGGGCCACCAATCCAGAAGAAGGAAATCAATACACAGAAGTATATATTTTTAAACCTGCATATTTAGTTAGCAGGCAATATTAACTAGGGAAATTGTGTCACTTCTCTTGCGTTCATTGCACGCAGAGTCAGGGCAACAGTTTGGGCCGCCTGGCTCGTTGCGAACTAATTTGCCAAAATTTTACATAATTATGACATAACATTGAAGGTTGTGCAATGTAACAGCAATATTTAGATTTAGGGTTGCCACCCGTTCGATAAAATACGGAATGGTTCCGTATTTCACTGAAAGTATAAACATTTTGTTTTCTAAATGATAGTTTACGGATTTGACCATATTAATGACCTAAGGCTCATATTTCTGTGTGTTTATTATATTATAATTAAGTCTATGATTTGATATTTGATAGAGCAGTCTGACTGAGCTGTGGTAGGCAGCAGCAGGCTTGTAAGCATTCATTCAAACTTTACTGTGTTTGCCAGCAGCTCTTAGCAATGCTTGAATCACAGCGCTGTTTATGACTTCAAGCCTGTCAACTCCTGAGATTAGGCTGGCAATACTAAAGTGCCTATTAGAACATCCAATAGTCAAAGGTATATGAAATACAAATGGTATAGAGAGAAATAGTCTTATAATAACTACAACCTAAAACTTCTTAACTGGTAATATTGAAGAACTGGAAATATTGAACCACAAGCTTTCATATGTTCTGAGTAAGGAACTTAAACGTTAGCTTTTTTACATGGCACATATTGCACTTTTACTTTCTTCTCCAACACTGTGTTTTTGCATTATTTAAAACAAATTGAGCATGTTTCATTATTTATTTGAGACTAAATAGATTTTATTTATGTATTATATTAAGTTAAAATAAAAGTGTTGATTGTTCATTCAGTATTGTTGTAATTATCATTATTACAAATACATCTATATAAAAATCGGCTGATTAATAGGTATCGGCTTTTTTTGGTCCTCCAATAATCGGTATCGGTATTGTACAAAACTCATGCCAATGATTACAATTCCAGTCTCCGGACTGAGCACTTTGAAGTATTGAGACATATATAACGAATATATATAACATATATAACGAACATATATAAAAACATATATAACGAATAAGACATATGTGAAAAGAAGATCTGCTGAGCTCAGGTAAATGGACAGAGCTAGATAAACATAGAGTTGAACATTGGACTACAGTAAAAACATAATGTCAGCAGAAAAGACATATGGAACTCATCACCAAACATGTAGAAACAGGATGTCAACAGAAAATGTAAAAGAGACCCTATGGTTGTACTGTTCCAGGACCATTGGAAAAGAACTAATACTGGAAACATATGTATGCAATAAATGTATTATTTTTTGTATCACAACCAGGGCCCCGCCACCATTATAATCTAGACCAAAGCAGATGTGGGCGTTAAGAACTGAGACTGGAAGATAATGGTGGCGCAAGGCCAAGGGTTATTCATATACATACAAGGGAGTGACTATATGTGTTATGTAAAGAAGGAAAACTACAAAGGCAGAGCTCTGTGATAAGAAAGTCCGTTGTTCCATGGAATTGCTCAGCTCTGTTACTTTGTAATAAAGTCTAATTGAATTTACAAGTTCCTGTGAAATATTTTGAGTCAATATTCCACAACAGTATAGGCATTTAAAAATCATAATCGGTCAACCTCTACTATCCACCAAGAGAGTTCTCATAGGTATTATTCGTAGCCGTCTATTTACCACCACAAAGCAAAGCCGGCACTAAGACCGCTCTAAACCAACTCTATAAGGCCATAAGCAAAGAAGAAAATGCTCACCCAGAAGCGACGCTCCTAGTGGCCGGGGACTTTAATGCAGGCAATCTTAAATCAGTTTTACCACATTTTTACCAGCATGTCCGATGTGCAAGCAGGGAAAAAAACATCCTAGACCACCTTTACTCCACACACAGAGATGCATACAAAGCTCTCCCCCGCCCTCCATTTGGAAAATCTGACCACAATTCTATCCTCCTGATTTCTGCTTTCAAGCAAAAACTAAAGCAGGAAGTACCAGTGACTCGCTCAATACGGAAGTGGTCAGATGACGCGGATGCTACACTACAGGACTGTTCTGCTAGCACAGACTGGAATATGTTCCGGGATTCATCTAATGGCATTGAGGAATAGACCACCTCAATCATCGGCTTCATCAATAAGTGCATCGATGACATCGTCCCCACAGTGACTGTACGTACATATCCCAACCAGAAGCCATGGATTACAAGCAACATCTGCATCGAGCTAAAGGCTAGAGCTGCCGCTTTCAAGGAGCAGAAGACTAATCTGTACGCTTATAAGAAATCCCGCTATGCCCTCAGACGAACCACCAAACAAGCAAAGCGTCAACACAGGATTAAGATTGAATCCTACTAAACCAGCTCTGATGCTCGTCAGATGTGGCGGGGCTTGAAAACTATTACGGACTACAAAGGGAAACCCAGACTCGAGCTGCCCAGTGATGCGAGCCAACCAGACGAGCTAAAAGCCTTTTATGCTCACTTCGAGGCAAGCAACACTGAAGCATGCACGAGAACACCAGCTGTTCTGGATGACAATGTGATAACGCTCTCGGTAGCCGATGTGAACAAAACCTTTAAACTGGTCAACATTCACAAAGCCGCTGGGCCAGACAGATTACCAGGACGTGTACTCAAAGCATGCGCGGACCAACTGTCAAGTGTCTTCACGGACATTTTCAACCTCTCCCTGACCGAGTCTGTAATACCTACATGTTTCAAGCAGACCACCATAGTCCCTGTGCCCAAGGAAGCGATGGTAACCTGCCTAAATGATTACCGCCCCGTGGCACTCATGCCGGTAGCCATGAAGTGCTTTGAATGGCTGGTCATGGCTCACATCAACAGCATCTTCCCGGACACCCTAGACCCACTCCAATTCGCATACCGCCCCAACAGATCCACAGATGACGCAATCTCAATCGCACTCCACACCGCCCTTTCTCACCTGGACAAAAGGAACACCTATGTGAGAATGCTGTTCATCGACTACAACTCAGAGTTCAACACCATAGTGCCCACAAAGTTCCTCACTAGACTAAGAACTCTGGGACTAAACATCTCCCTCTGCAACTGGATCCTGGACATCCTGACGGGGCGCCCCCAGGTGGTAAGAGGAGGCAACAACAGGTCTGCCACGCTGATCCTTAACACTGGGGCCCCTCAGGGGTGTGTACTTAGTCTCCTCCTGTATTCCCTGTTCACCCACGACTGTGTGGCCAAACACAACTGCAACACCATCATTAAGTTTGCTGACGACACAAAAGTGGTAGGCCTGATCAATGATGAGATGGCCTATAGGGCGGAGGTCAGAGAACTGGCATTGTGGTGCCAGGACAATAACCTCTCCCTCAATGTGAGCAAGACAAAGGAGCTGATCATGGACTACAGGAAAAGGCGGGCCGAACAGGCCCCCATTAACATTGACGGGGCTGCAGTGGAGCGGGTCGAGAGTTTCAAGTTCCTTGGTGTCCACATCACCAACAAACTATCATGGTCTAACACACCAAGACAGTCATGAAGAGGGCACGACAAAACCTTTTCCCCCTCAGGAGACTGAAAAGATTTGGCATGGGCCCCCAGATCCTCAAAAGATTCTACAGCTGCACCATCGAGAGCATCCTGACCGATTGCATCACCGCCTAGTATGGCAACTCCTCGGCATCCGACCGTAAGGCGCTACAGATAGTAATGCGAACGGTCCAGTACATTACTGGGGCCAAGCTTCCTGCCATCTAGGACCTATATAATAGGCGGTGTCAGAGGAAAGCCCATAAAATTGTCAGAGACTCCAGTCACCCAAGTTATAGACTGTTTTCTCTGCTACCGCACAGCAAGCGGTACCGGAGCGCCAAGTCTAGGACAAAAAGGCTCCTCAACAGCTTCTACCCCCAAGCCTTCAGACTGCTGAACAATTCATAAAAATCGCCTGTATATAGCCTCGTTATTGTTATTCTTATTGTGTTACTTTTTATTATACATTTTTATTTTAGACGACATGGTCAATATTTTATTCTTCTTGAACTGCACTGTTGGTAAAGGGCTTGTAAGTAAGCATTTCACGGGTAAAGTCTACACCTGTTGTATTCGGCGCATGAGGCAAAGAAAGTTTGATTTAATTTGATTTGAAGATGCTTCCCCCTCTCAGGCCCCAAAGCCTGTGTAGGGATCTGAGTACATTTGACTAAGTGAAGGAGGACATTGACCTTTGTTTAGTTTTTTGAGGATAATATGTGGAAATTATTTTTGTTGTTGTTGTTCTATTATTATTATTTTGTGTATATTTTTGTTAACGTATTTTAGTTTTTACCCCACCCAATAGGTGGCGGCGATATACCTTTCGCTATGTAGTCTGTCAATAAATCCCGAAAGAAGAAGAAGAAGACATTTTAAGAAGAAGGTGATGTTTGGTCGGATCCAGAAAGTCATATCCAAACAATTATTTAAGTCTTTGACACAACTTTTCTTATTACGGAATTCAAGAACAGTCACTTCTAAAATGTCTTTCCAGTACCCAAATGCTTACCGTGACGAGGCAGTTGTAAGTAACAGGCTAGCTTGTCATGTCGCTTTCAAATGAATGTGGAGGAGCTAGCCACTTGCTAGCCTGCCATGTACCGGTACTTGCTTGCTAACTAGCTAGCGCTCTTTGTTTATTTGGATAGTTTGAGGCTACTAAAATAAGTTGGCATTTGAACACATGCACATTGCTAGCTATGAACCGAGTTTGCGAGCTAAGAAATGAACATTAGCTAGCTAACTGTTAGCGTGTAGCATAATGTTACCGGAATGGGTAACCAAACTTCAAATGAATGAATTAGCCAGCTAGCTAGGCTTCGTTCGCCTTTTGTTGGCTTTGTCTCATGTTAGCTAGCTGATAGCAAAGCTTTTGCATAGGCTGGCTAGCTAGCAAGCTAACCTTAGCGCTGTCATGTTAACGCATAACGTCCAGCAGCAAATGATGAATGATCAAAGTTGTTGGGTGACTGCTGGCGCACATTATGGATTTCACCCGCTTGTTACTTCTCACAGGTGGATGACTACCATGGCAATAAGATTCCAGACCCGTACAGTTGGCTGGAGGACCCAGACAGCGAAAAGACGCAGGTAAACGCCCATTTGCCATTCATTCAACACTGGTTGAAGGAATGTTATCGCAATGTTACCAGTTGGTTTCAGTCAGGGAGTCCTTAGTCGGAGTCAATATTTTCAATTCTGATTAAATTCACATTGATTTGTATGTTATTACTTTTATCAAGGTATAATAAAGTTAGCTGAGTTGGTCACTGTAGATTGTGCCACTGCCAACTCCTCCCCACAATCAAGAGGGGTAAAAAACGGAAATGAAATTTGGAGTCACCAACTCAGCACATCTACCTAAAATGTCCAACCAGTATTGACATAGGCTACTGACACCGTAGGTAAGGTTGCAACCAGCACCACCACCTGTGAGGTAGTAGTCATTGCATTTATATTGAGATGCCTTGTTTCTTCCCAGGCTTTTGTCAATGCTCAGAACCAGCTGACACTGCCCTACTTGGAGCGCTGTGAGGTGCGGGACCTGTTCAAGGAGCGCATGACGGAGCTTTACGACTACCCCAAATACAGCTGCCCCTTCAAGAGGGGGAGCAGGTGAGAGGAGTAGGGCTGGGGTTGGGTCAAGGTTAGCGAGCACGTCCAACCCGCTTGCTTACAGCTAAACTAGGCTCAGACAGCCATCCTTTGTAAATTAAGAAACTGTGGATATGGCTCGGAAAATTTCCTCAATCCAGGGATGAGAAAGGTGTCCCATTATCCCAACTGTTACACTGAGAATAATGAATGACTCTTAGTTTTCTGGAAAACTGTCCACAGCAGTCATTCCGACCCTAGTGCAGCTGTAAGCAAGCAGGTCGGATCTGCTGGCTAGGTCAAGGTGTGGGAGTTTTGAGGAGCTTTGCCGCACCCTAAAACACAGGGTCGTGTTCATTAGGGAATGTAACAGAAAATGTCTTAAATGTTCTGCAACAGAAAAATCAAAATGAGCATTTCTTTTTGGACCGCTCCAGAGGTTTATTCAGTAGAAACCCAACAGAAGCAAACTATCAAATGGCGGAGGGACCTAGCTGCATTTGTCAAATATACAAATTATTCTGCTTCAAAACGTTTTCCGTTAAGAAAAATAATGTATACACCCCAAGTAGGCCCTCCCGGTTTAGTTCCTTGTGAACACGATCTAGCTGCCCCTTGAATGGGGGCTTTCCATCAAATTGGTTTGGTGCATTTTTGTTGTTGTGCTTATTATGCTTTGTTTGGACTGGTGTGAACACTGCACTCAAGAACGCACTAAACAATCCACCATGGTTCGCTCAAAAAGGGTTGTAATGGTTTGATTCAATTCGAACCCTGGTGCAGTTTGCTGCATGTGAGAGAAAAATAACCAGAGTCGCGCACTATTATTGGTTGTTTGACTGCGAGCATTTGAAATGCACACAGCATCATAACTTGAGATCTCTGAAACGTTCTGTGAGTAGCAGCGCATTTATGAGTGTGTCCTATGCAGATTAGGGGAGACGAGGTCGATACAGGGGTTATAGGCTTCTGAATATAGCCTATTCACGTTGGAGTTGGCGCATGTATTTCTCTGTTTCCTCCTGCATGTTGGAAGATCAAAGTGAAAGTAATTTGAAGATTGGGACACAAGTGATGCTTCATGATAATCATAAATGGATTTAACAAAATACATGCATGGACACGTGGTTTTGTTTAGGAATTTTTGTTTGATATTTTTGCAATGTGAAACCAACCAGACTAAAATGTAAATAATAACAAATAGGCGATCTCTGATTCGAACTGTAGCTCAAAACTGTGAAAACTCCCTGAGAGGCTCAGGGGGACTTGTCTCTTGGAATACTGGGTAGTGCGGTTCCATTGATGTCTGGCTCACATTCTTGGCCCCCTCTGCAGGTATTTCCACTTTTACAACACGGGTCTCCAGAACCAGAGTGTGATGTATGTTCAGGAGAGCCTGGAGGCAGAGCCCACAGTCTTTCTGGACCCAAACACTTTCTCTGAGGATGGGACTGTTGCTTTACAAGGTGGGGGACTGACGTGTTCAAACAATATTAATATTTAAAACACATTTGTGTAGAATACTTTCTTTATTGACAGTACTGCACAGATGGCCATTGTCTTCATGATATATTCTCTATTAACAATCAATGTGTGTCGCTGACTGTATACTATATTGTCTAGCCGGACATGCAAGGCTATATGATGTGTATTCAGAAAGTATTCACACCCCTTGACTTTTTCCACATTTTGTTGTGCTACACCCTGAATTTAAAATTGCTTAATTTGAGATTTGTCACTGGCCTACACACAATACCCCATAATGTCAATGTGGAATTATGTTTTTTGACATTTTTACAAATTAATTAAAAATGAAAAGCTGAAATGTATTCAACCCCTAATGTTATGGCAAGCTTGTATAACTTCAGGAGTGAAAATAGCCTAAAGTCACAAGTTGCATGGACTCTTGGTGCAGTTTTTTTTATCACTACCTCATCTCTGTACCCAACACACAAAAGTATGTAAGGTCCCTCATTTGAGCAGAGAATTTCAAATACAGATTCAAAAAATGAGAGCCTTACCGCTATAACCACTGCTTATACAAAGTATTGACTCAGGGGTGTGAATACTTATGTAAATTAGATTAAAAAAAAATTAAAAAATTAAAAACCGTGTTTTCACTTCGTTATTATGTGTGTAGATGGGTGGGGGGGAATACATTTTGAATTCAGGCTATAACACAATGTAGAATACGTCAAGGGGTATGAATACTTTCTGAAGGAGTTGTACAGGGATGCAAACTCTGCTCTTTTCAGCGATATTCTCCAATTAATTGTTAATTGTGTAAATCCGAAAGAAAAAGAGTAAGGCTAAAGATGGTTTCACAGTGTCTGTTTTCCCCTTACTGCCACAATGACATGCAGATCATTATGCATTTATGTTCCTTACTACGTTCCACCTGCCGATTCACAGGTAAGCCTTTTGGATATAAGCAAATCAGCCAGTTTCTGCAGTAGCCTATTCTATTATACAAATCAAATCAAATTTTATTTGTCACATACACATGGTTAGCAGATGTTAATGCGAGTGTAGCGAAATGCATGTGCTTCTAGTTCCAACCATGCAGTAGTATCTAACAAGTAATCTAACAAATTCACAACAACTACCTTATACACACAAGAGTAAAGGAGTGAATACGAGTATGTACATATAAATATATGGATGAGAGATGGCTGACCGGCATAGGCAAGATGCAGTAGATGGTATGGAGTACAGTATATACACATATGAGATGAGTAATGTAGGATATGTAAACATTATATAAATGGCATTGTTTAAAGTGGCTAGTGATACATTTATTCTATTCAATTATATTATTAAAGTGGCTAGAGATTTGGGTTGATGGCCGAACGGCATAGGCAAGATTCAGTAGATGGTTTAGAGTACAGTGTATACATTTTGATATGAGTATGTCGGATTTGTAAACATTATATACAAAATTGTTTAAAGTGGCTAGTGATACATTTGTTACATCCAATTCCTATGTTTTAAGTGGCTAGAGATTTAAGTCAGTATGTTGGCAGCAGCCACTCAATGTTAGTGATGGCTGTTAACCAGTCTGATGGCCTTGAGGTAGAAGCTGTTTTTCAGTCTCTCGGTCCCAGCTTTGATGCACCTGTACTGACCTCGCCTTCTGGATGATAGCGGGGTGAACAGGCAGTGGCTCGGGTGGTTGTTGTCCTTGATGATCTTTTTGGCCTTCCTGTGACATCTGGTGGTGTAGGTGTCCTGAAGGGCAGGTAGTTTACCCCCGGTGATGCGTTGTGCAGTCCTCACTACCCTCTGGAGAGCCTTACGGTTGTGGGCGGAGCAGTTGCCGTACCAGGCGGTGATACAGCCCGACAGGATGCTCTCGATTGTGCNCGTCAGCAAACTTGATGATTGAGTTGGATGCGTGCTTGGCCATGCAGTCATGGGTAAACAGGGAGTACAGGAGAGGGCTGAGAACGCACCCTTGTGGGGCCCCAGTGTTGAGGATCAGCGGGGTGGAGATGTTGTTTCCTACCCTCACCACCTGGGGCCGGCCCGTCAGGAAGTCCAGGACCCAGTTGCACAGGGCTGGGTCGAGACCTATGGTCTCGAGCTTAATGATGAGCTTGGAGGGAACTATGGTGTTAAATGCTGAGCTGTACAGTAAACAGTGTGACGTTAAATTCAATGTGTTGAGTATAGATGTGAAGATCAGGAACAGGCTTTAGTGTAGCAAACGTGCAAATCTTAGAAAACGGGAACAGGCGTCCTGGGGGTGGCGCGAGTACAAAAAAGTATGTGGACACCCTTTCAAATGAGTGGATTAGGCTATTTCAGCCACACCCATTGCTGACAGGTATGTAAAATCGAGCACACAGCCATGCAATCTCAATAGACAAACACTGGCAGTAGAATGGCCCGCATTGAAAAGCTCAGTGACTTTCAGTGTGGCACCAACAAGTCAGTTCATAAAATGTCTACCCTGCTAGAGCTGACCCAGTAAATTGTAAGGGCTGTTATTGTGAAGTGGAAATGTCTGGGAGCAACAACTGCTCAGCCTCGAAGTGGTAGGCAACACAAGCTCACAGAACGGGACCGCCGAGTGCTGAATCGCGTAGTGCGTAATAATCGCCTGTCCTCAGTTGCAACACTCACTGCCGAGTTCCAAACTGGTTCTGGAAGCTACGTCAGCACAATAACTGTTCGTCGGGGGCTTCATGAAATGGGTTTCCATGGTTGAGCAGCTGCACACAAGCCTAGGATCACCACGCGCAATGCCAAGCGTCGGCTGGAGTGGCAGAAAGCTTGCTGGCATTGGACTCTGGAGCAGTGGAAACACGTTCTCTGTAGTGATGAATCACGCTTCACTATCTGGCATTCTGACGGCTGAATCTGAGTTTGGTGGATGCCGAAAGATTGCTGCCTGCCAACTAAAGTTGGGTGGAGGAGGAATAATGTTTTTTTGCCCCTCAGTTCCAGTGAAGGGAAATCTTAATGCTACAGCGTGCAATGACATTTTAGACGATTCTGTGCTTCTAACTTAGTGGCAACAGTTTGAGGATGGCCCTTTCCTGTTTCAGTATGACAATGGCACCGTGCACAAAGCTAGGTCCATACAGAAATGGTTTGTCCAGATCGGTGTGGAATAACTTGACTGGCCTGGGTGTAGCGAAATGCTTGTGTTCCTAGCTCTAACAGTGCAGTAATATGTAATCGCCCAACATCAGTGCCCGGCTCACTAATTCTCTTGTGGCTGAATGGAAGCAAGTCCCCGCAGCAATCTATTGGAAAGCCTTCCCGGAACAGTGGAGGCTGTTATAGCAGCAAAGGGGGGACCAACTTCATATTAATAGCCATGATTTTGGAATGAGATGTTAAACAAGCAGGTGTCCACATACTTTAGGCCAAATTATATGTATGTACTGGTCACTCGGAAAGTATTCAGACCCCTTGACCTTTTCCACATTTTGTTACATTACATTGGCCTTTTTCTAAAATGGATAAAATAAATTCCTCATCAATCTACACACAATACCCCATAATGAAGCAAAAACAGGTTTTTAGATAATGTTTGCAAATGTATAAAAAACTGTTGCATTTATATAAGTATTGTGAGACCCTTTACGCAGTACTTTGTTGAAGCAGTGATTACAGCCTTGAGTATTCTTGGGTATGATGCTACAAGCTTGGCACACCAGTATTTGGGGAGTTTCTCTCATTCTTCTCTGCAGATCCTCTCAAGCTCTGTCAGGTTGGATTGGAAGCGTTGCTGCACAGCCATTTTCAGGTCTCTCCAGAGATGTTCGATCGGGTTCAAGTCCGTGCTCTGGCTGGGCCACTCAAGGACATTCAGAGACTTGTCCCGAAGCCATTCCTACGTTGTCTTGACTTTATGCTTAGGGTTGTTGTCCTGTTGGAAGGTGAAGCTTCTCGTGCAGGTTTTCATCAAGGTTCTCTGTACTTTGCTCCGTTCATCTTTCCCTCAAGCCTGACTAGTCTCCCAGTCCTTGCCGCTGAAAAACATCCCCCCCCACAGCATGATGCTGCCACCCATGCCTCACCGTATGGATGGTGCCAGGTTTCCTCCAGACGTGACGCTTAGCATTCAGGCCAAAGAGTTCAATATTGGTTTCATCAGACCAGAGAATCTTGTTTCTCATGGTCAGATGCCTTTTGGCAAACTCCAAGCGGGCTGTCGTTCCTTTTACTGAGGAGTGGCTTCCGTCAGGCCCTCCCCCGATTGCTCAGTTTGGCCAGGCGGTCAGCTATTGGAAGAGTCTTGGTGGTTCCAAACTTCTTCCATTTAAGAATGATGCTGGCCGCTGTGTTCTTGGGGACCTTCAATGCTGCAGAATTCTTTTTTTGGTACCCTTCCCCAGATCTGTGCCTCAACACAGTCCTGTCTCTGAGTTTGACAGACAATTCCTTCGACCTCATGGCTTGGTTTTTGCTCTGAGATGCACTGTCAAATTTGGGACCTTTTTATATAGACTGGTGTGCCTTTCCAAATCATGTCCTATCAATTGAATTTTCCACAGGTGGACTCCAAGTTGTAGAAACATGTCAAAGATGATCAATGGAAACAGGATGCACCTGAGATTAATTTTGAGGCTCATAGCAAAGGGTGTAAATACTTATGTAAATACATTTCTGTTTTTTTTAATTCATTTGCAATAATATCTGAACCTGTTCACTTTGTTATTATGTTTTGTGTCTAGTGTGATGAGGAAAAACATTTAATTTAATACATTTTAGAGTAAGGCTATAATGTAACAAAATGTGGAAAAAGCCAAGGGGTCTAAATACTTTCCGAATGCGCTGTGTGTGATACAGTCAGTACCAGTCAAAAATTTGGACACCTACTCATTCCAGGTGTTTTAAAAAAAAAAAAACTATTTTCTACATTGTAGAATAAGTGAAGACATCAAAACAATGAAATAACACATGGAACCATCTAGTAACCAAAAAACTGTTAAACAAATAAATATGAAGATTCTTCAAAGTAGCCACCCTTTGCCTTGATGACAGCTTAGCACACTCTTGGCATTCTCTCAACCAGCTTCACCTGGAATGCTTTTCCAACTGTTTGTTGGCTGCTTTTCCTTAACTCTGCGGTCCAACTCATCCCAAACCATCTCAATTGGGTTGAGTTCCGGTGATTGTGGAGGCCAGGTCATCTGATGCAGCACTCCATCACTCTCCTTCTTGGTCAAATAGCCCTTACACAGCCTGGAGGTGTGATTGGTCATTGTGCTGTTGAAAAACAAATGATAAGCGCAAACCAGATGGGATGATGTAGCGATGCAGAATGCTGTGGTAGCCATGCTGGTTAAGTGTGCCTTGAATTCTAAATAAATCACTGACAGTGCCATCAGCTAAGCACCCACACACACATCACACCACCTCCATGCTTCACGGTGGAACCACACATGCATAGATCATCCGTTCACCTACTCTGCATCTCACAAAGACATGGCGGTTGGAACCTAAAATCAAATTTGGACTCATCGGACCGATTTCCACCAGTCTAATGTCCATTGCTTGTGTTTCTTGGCCCAAGCAACTGTTCTTATTGGTGTCCTTTTAGTAGTGATTTCTTTTCAGCAATTTGACCACGAAGGCCTGATTTTCATGCAGTCCCCTCTGAACAGTTGATTTTGTGTCTGTTACTTGAACTCTGAAGCAATTATTTGGGCTGCGATTTCTGAGGCTGGTAACTCTGGGTCTTCCTTTCCTGTGGCAGTCCTCATGAGAGCCAGTTTCATCATAGCGCTTGATGATTTTTGCGACTGCACTTGAATGAATTTTCAAAGTTCTTCATTTTCCGGATTTACTGACCTTAATGTCTTAAAATAATGATGGACATCATGTTGTTTCTCTTTGCTTATTTGAGCTGTTCTTGCCTAAGTTTCGACTTGGTATTTTACCAAATAGGGCTATCTTCTGTATTCTACCCCTACCTTGTCACAACACAACTGATTTGGCTCAAACACATTAAGAAGGAAAGAAATTCCGCCAGTTTATTTTTAACAAGGCACACTGTTAATTGAAATACATTCCAGGTGACTACCTCATGAATCTGTTTGAGTGCCAAGAGTGTGCAAAGCTGATATCAAGGCAAAGGGTGGCTACTTAATAATATATTTTGATTTAACACTTTTTGTTTACTACATGATTCTATATGTTGTTTTGATATCTTCACTATTATTCTACATTGTAGAAGTAAAGAAACCCTGTAATGAGTAGGTGTGTCCAACCTTCTGACTGGTACTGCATGTCGAAATAACTTCCTGTCGGCCAAATTTTGGTCGTGGACCACAAGTCGGGGAATCCTGGCATAGGTTAACTCATTGTGCCCCTGCTCTCCGCTGTCTCCTGTTATGTCTTCACTAATAAAGGCTTTAAATCAGGTTCTGTCAATCCTCAGGCTATGCGTTCTCGGAGGATGGCGAATACCTGGCGTATGGTACCAGCGCCAGCGGCTCGGACTGGGTGGAGATGCGCTTCCTGCAGGTGGAGGGGGCTGTGGCCCTCAAGGACAAACTAGAGAGGGTTAAGTTCAGCTGCATGTCCTGGACCCACGATGGCAAGGGCCTCTTCTACAACTCTTACCCCATGCAGGAGGGAAAGAGCGACGGTGAGCATCCTGACTACGTAGATACACACTGAACAAAAATATAAACGCATGTAAAGTGTGGGTCCCATGTATCATGACTTGAAATGAACATTTCTGGGATCTTTTAACGCACAAAGCTAATTTCTCTCAAATTTTATGCACAAATTTGTTTTCATCGCCACAATGGGGCAGACGTGGTACATTAACGTCTCTCTTTCCTCTAGGCACGGAGACATCCACCAACCTGCACCAGAAACTCTACTTTCACGTGTTGGGGACCCCCCAGTCCCAGGACTGCCTATGTGCTGAGTTCTCCGACCACCCCAAGTGGATGAGCGGTGTCGAGGTAGGATGGAGTCACTTACTTAAACGCTCCTCAACAGACGTGCTTGACTTGGTTCTAAGCTTAAATAGGCACTGAAGCAGAAATTACATTATTTGAGTAGTAATGTCATTGTCTTTAATGGAAGTCATATTTTCTGTTCATTTAGCATATATGCCAATCCTGTTCACCTCTACACACACGAGGAGAGAGTTTTTCTATTAGCAATTTCTCTGGTATTTTATTTGGGTTAGGGTTAACGGAAGAGTGTTGTGGTCAGTGCTTGACCAGTGTTGCTCTCTCCAGGTGTCCGATGACGGGCGCTACGTGCTGCTGTCCATCAGGGAGGGCTGTGACCCGGTCAACCGGCTGTGGTACTGCGACCTCCAAACCACTCCTCAGGGCATCACAGGTACCCTTTGCCTTCATAATAAATTATAATAATCACAGGTGCCCCTCGCCCAAAACGATGGTTCCGCTGAAACTTTCTGTAGCTTCCTGAATTAATGACGACCCCCCCCCCCCGCCATATTTGTTTTAGAGCATGGCTTTTCAGTTGAAATATTATCAAATTGTATTTGTCACATGTGGCAAATACAACAGGTGTAGACCTTACCGTGAAATGCTTACTTACAAACCCTTAACCAACAATGCAGTTAAAGAAATAGTTATGAAAATATCTACTAAATAAAGTACATTTAAAAAAATAAAAATTAACAAAATAACGAGGCTATATACAGGGGCTACCGGTACGGAGTCATGCGGCGGTACAGGTTAGTCGAGGTAATTTGTACATGTAGGTAGGGGTAAAGTGACTGCATAGATAAAAATAATAAAAAAAAACAGCGAATAGCAGCAGCATAAAAAAGGGGGTCAATGCGAATAGTCTGGGTAGCGTTTTGATGAACTGTTTAGCAGTCTAATGGCTTCGGGGTAGAAGCTGTTAAGGAGCCTTTTGGACCTAGACTTGGCGCTCTGGTACTGCTTTCCATGCGGTAGCAGAGAGAACAGTCTATGACTAGGGCCCCTGGAGTCTTTGACAATTTATTGTGCATTCCTCTGACATGTCTAGTATATACAGTTGAAGTCGGAAGTTTACATACACTTAGGTTGGAGTCATTAAAACTAGTTTTTCAACCACTCCACAAATTTCTTGTTAACCTCTTGGGGATAATTAAGGTGCGCTGTTCCCGACACCACCCGGTGAAATGTAAGGCGCCAAATTCAAAATCCTAAAGTTTAATTATTAAATATTCATCATTATACAAGTGTTGCATAGTCATCAAAAGCTCTGATTCTTGGCAATATCACAGCGTTGTCAGATTTCAAAAAGGCTTTACGGCGAAAGCACATAAATTCATATCCAGCGCGGGTCACACAAAACCCATATAAGAGCTAAAATAAATCACTTACCTTTCGAAGAACTTCTGCTGAGGGCATCCCAAGTGTCCAACGAAGACATCCAAAGGTTCTTTTGTTAGAAAAAGTCATTTATTATATCCATAAATCTGTTTGGTTGGCGCGTTATGTTCAGAAAATCTACCGTTGAGTCGCCCATTGAACCGTGAAGAGAACGCATTCAAACTATACCTATCAACTTTGTCCAAACAAATCAAACATCATTTTTTATGTATCCTTAGGTACACTTTTATGTATATTTACTATAATATTTCAACCGGATTATAGCCGCTACTCCCTAAGTAGTTAACAAACAATAGCTTTGGCAAGTCCGATAGGACATCTACTTTGTGCATTTTGACACAAGTAATTTTTCCAACAATTGTTTACAGACAGATTATTTCACTTATAATTCACTATCACAATTCCAGTGGGTCAGAGGTTTACATACACTAAGTTGACTGTGTCTTTAACTTTCGACATGGGAATCAAAATGCTGCATCTGCAGTAACCGAGTATTCCAGCCACTCTCTTCCTATCAACCCAGTTGCTATTAAATGAACACTTTTGGACAGAACCTGCGGCTAGGGTAGGATTCTAAGCTAACCTGGGCTGGCTCCTCTGTTCCATGATCGTCAAGAACAGTCTTGAGGGGGCTGAGGAGCCATTATCCTGGAGGCACTTGTGGATGGGGGGGGGGGTAGGCTCGTCACGTGGAGCTAGCTGGAGCTCGGCAACAGCATCACTGCTGGGCTTGGAGGCAGCCTCTGGTTTGATTTCTGATATCCATCGTGGCAGATTAGCTGGTTAGAGCTAAATAGTCAAATAACACTTAATGCCTTTTACCGCTAGCTAAGAAGCTAACTAAATTCTGGAGTGGTGGGGCGAGAGGCAGAGTTGAGTCTAGCAGCTTAAACTACATTTGACCCCCCTCCTTACAAATCCAAATCAAATGGGCCTATTACAGGCGGATGCGTACCACGTTATTCACGGAGCCTACCAAAGATGTGCAGCGATTTTAAAATAAAATCCCTGCTTTTTATGGAAAACCAACGGAGTCATATCTAACCACCCAGTGGTTTTCCATAACCCCCCTACATGCGAACACACACTTTACAGCACTGTCAATGGTGCTGATGCAGCGCAGCGTCGATAAAGATTTTGCGCCAACCCGTCACTCAATCATTTGAACCTTTTTGCTATTTTTATATTGGGACATAAAACTAAAACTGAGGTGGCTAAGCTCCTTTTTGCCCCCTCGTGGAGCTGGGCCCGCAAGCAGAGCTGCTTTATGGAGATACAAATATCATGTGCTTTCTCATTTGCTGCATACAGACAGACACCGCTTGGCTAAATTGTAACCATGAAGCGGCCAGGATGTGCTCACAGTTTGCCTTTGTAACTAAATGGAAACATTTTAACAATGTGATTTTAACCTATTTGAAGTTTGGAAAATGGATGGCAAAAATGTTTAAATGCTTGTAAACTGCTTACAAGCTACTCATTGACCGCTCGCAAGCTACCAGACATGCAGGTTTCTGCTAAGGTGCAACCTTTGGTAGGTTGAAAGTGTCGGTCTGCTATACAGCGAAGCCTAATCAGACATGCCCATGCTCATCATGGTTCTTACAGGGAAAGTGAAATGATACAAATAATTTGCTCGTGCTTCACGCAGCTCAAATGATACGGTATGTAACAACACCATCGGACATGAAACAGCGATACAAATGTAACAGTACAACAAAATAGGTTTTAAAATTGCCTTTTCATTTTAAACTTCAGTGGTGCAACTAGTGCTATGAACCAAAACATTCATCTTGAGGTGACGGGTGGAGGGGGTGTAAAATGCAATCTGTTATTATATATATATATATATATATTTATTAATGGACATACTGTGTTTATTTTAAAACCGACTAGCTCAAAGCATTACTAATCATTGAAAATGACAAATTACCGAATGGATCATGATAATGTTCTGGTAAAAAAGGGCATTAGTCTAAAGCATAGGCTACTGATGTGGAAAATTGTCAGCACATTTTTTTATTTAAGGCAATCTACCTTGTTGGGAATTTATTTTGGACTAATTGGTTAATTACGTTAGTTTCAGGCCTGGGCAATTCCAGTCCTCGGGGGCCTGATTTTATTTGGTGTCACACTTTTCCCCCATCCCTAGCAAACACACCTGATTTTAAACTAATTGTATTTTTAACTGAATATGTTTAGTTGATCATTGGAGTCCGGTGTGTTAGCTGGGGCTGGGGCAAAAGTGTGACACCAATCAGGCCCCCGAGGACTGGAGTTGCCCAGGCCTGCATCATGGTATGCACACGTGACAATTAATTCACACATGGTGTGATGATCGAAATGCTAAAAAAAATAAAGGCCTGGCCCTAGTCACGACATTGTTTTTGCCATCTTGGCTATAGAAATAAAATCCCTTTGCCATATTTCCATGAATTGTTTTCTTCTTCTTTTGAGCTCAATGGGAAAACCTGGTAAAATGGGCAAAATCCACCCATAAGCAGGTCTTTTGATTGGCCCTTTGTGTGCGTCGCATTAGATCACTCATTGTATCCCCTTTTATCTCTTTCTTCTCCAGGCCTGTTGCCGTGGGTGAAGCTGATAGACAACTTTGATGCGGAGTACGAGTACGTGACCAATGAGGGCACGTTGTTCACCTTCAAGACCAACCTGGATGCGCCGCGCTACCGCCTCATCAACATAAACTTCGCCCAGCCTGCCCAGGCCAACTGGAAGGAGCTTATCCCCCAGCACGACAAGGACGTCATCGGTAGGTCACAGACAATGAAAAGAGAGGGTTTTACGCAAGTAATATACTTTATACAGGAGCTAGACAAAAATCTAAACTAAAGAGGAAAAAATTATTTACATCCACTGCTTGCTACTACCAACAAGTGATCTTTAAAAGGCAGCATATCAAGATATTTTGATGAGGTCGAAGGAATTGTCCGTATAGCTCCGAGACAGGATTGGGTCGTGGCACAGATCTGGGGAAGGGTACCAAAAAATGTCTGCAGCATTGAAGGTCCTCAAGATCACAGTGGCCTCCATCATTCTTAAAAGGAAGAAGTTTGGAACCACCAAGAATCATCCTAGAGCTGGCTACCCGGCCAAACTCAGCAATCGGGGGAGAAGGGACTTGGTCAGGGAGGTGACCAAGAACCCGATGGTCACTCTGACAGAGCTCTAGAGTTCCAATGTGGAGATGGGAGAACCTTCCAGAAGAACAACTATCTCTGCAGCACTCCACAAATCATGCGTTGATGGTAGTAAAAGGCACATGACCGCCCGCTTGGAGTTTGCCAAAAGGCAACTGAAGAGAAACAAGATTCTCTGGTCTGATGAAACTAATATTGAACTCTTTGGCCTAAATGCCAAGAGTCACATCATGAGGAACCTGGCACCATCCCTACAGTGAAGCATGGTGGTGGCAGCATCATGCTGTGGGGATGTTTTTCAACTGCAGGGACTGGGAGACTAGTCAGGATCGAGGGAAAGATTAACGGAGCAAAGTAAAGAGAACCTTGATGAAAACCTGCTACAGAGTGCACAGGACCTCAGACCGGGGCAACGGTTCACCTTCCGACAGGACAACGACCCTAACCACACAGCTAAGACAACGCAGAAGTGGCATCGGGACAAGTCTCAATGTCCTTGAGTGGTCCAGCCAGAGCCTGGACTTGAACCTGATTGAACACCTCTGGAGAGACCTGAAAATAACTGTGCAGCAACGCTCCCCATCCAACCTGACAGCGCTTGAGAGGATCTGAGAAGACGAATGGGAGAAACTCCCCGAATACAGATGTGCCAAGTTTGTAGCGTCATGACCAAGAAGACGCTGTAATCGCTGCCAAAGGTGCTTCAACAAAGTACTGAGTAAAGGGTCTGAATACTTTTGTAAATTTTATATTTCAGTTTTTTATTTGTAATACATTTGCAACTTTTTAATCCAATGTAGAATAAAGCTGTAACAACAATGTTGAAAAGTCTAGGGCTCTGAATACTTATCGAATGCACTGTAGGTTTTTACCAAAATAACACTTTTTGGCTGCAGCCAACAGTGACTGCATAACTTTTTTTTTAATAATTATTTGAATAGCGCTTTTCAATACAAGTAACAAAGTGCTTTACATAATAAAATATTTCAAAAAAGTACTAACAAAGACCGGATGAAGGAGAATAAAAAATAAGTTAAAAGCATAATAAGGGTGTCTTCAGCAGGGTTTTAAAGAGGCACTGAATCTACAAGTCTGATCTCCTCTGGCAGATCATTACAAAGTCTAGGGGTCCTAATGGCAAATGCCCAGTCTCCTTTAGTTTTCAACCTAGACTTTGGAGTGGTCTACAGAGTCCTGTCAGAGGAACTCCGGCTGCGTCCTGGTTCATAGGGATATTAAAAATCAGAGATATAGGATTTAATAAAACATTTTAAATCTATTCTCAGTGACTGGTAGCCAGTGTAGAGAAGCTAAAATAGGTGTGATATGGTTACATTTTCTGTTGCCTGTTAAAAGCTGAGCTGCAGCATTTTGAACTAACTAGACCAGGATTGGCAAACTAATTTTGCCCCGGGGGCCGCATTCTGTCTTTAACGAGGTCCGCGCTGAAAGTTGGTTATATTTCCTTGCCGTCACAATTTTCAAAAAGTAGTCCTCACAGTTAAAAATATACTCAAACCAATGTTTACTCAAACCAACTACGGGCCGAATTGATCCCCCTTTTGGGTCGAATGTTTGACGCCACTTAACTAAACGATGCAGTGATTTCTGACAGTATACAGAGTTAATTTTATTCCCTCACGCCTAGATTACTGTATGTATAACTTTCTCCAGATCAGTGACTAAAATAAATACTTGACTTTAGCGGTCTCTTAGATGATAAGCAGGACTGGACAAACCTCTTTACATGCAGCTCGAGGTTTAGGTCAGGTTCAAAGAAGACACTAAGGTTTCTGGCCGCAGGCTTTACATTGGTTGACTAATGACCAAGGTTACTTACAATCTGGGTTCTAGCAAGGTGTGGGACAAATATCATTGAGCTTGAGAAAATGGTAAGACATACAACATTTGTCAGCAAGACACTTGTTAAGGGTAGCTACGCTAGCTTGGTCATTGGGTCTGATTGGTAAGCTGCGTGTCATCCGCATAGCAGAGAAACTAAATGTTATGATTGCGAATGATAAGGGGAAGCATGTACAGGGAAAAATGGATGGGGCCCAGAATTGACCCCTGAGGGACACCATAGTGAATAGGTGTTGGGGACAAGACTGAACCACCCATGCTCACTGAGAAACATCTACCACATAGATATGACCTGAACCACTGGACGGCAACGTGAGAGATTCCTACCCAGCCGGTCAACAAGGATGTTATGATCAATAGTATCAAACGCGGCACTGAGATCCAAAATAACTACAATAGAGCTGACGTGACTAACATTAATGTGATCAGTGCTATTCATCGATTAATTACCTACTACGTTTAATTATTACGCGATTGAATTAATCATGAAACAATTAACTTGTTAGGGAGTGGTGGGGCGCTAGCTCCACACTCCCGACACTACCAGGTGAAATGCAAGGCAAAATCCAAAAGTTGAATTATTAAACATGCACCAATATACAAGTGTTTCATACTCATCAAAAGCTCTGCTTCTTGGCAATATCACAGCGTTGTCGGATTTCAAAAAGGCTTTACGGCGAAAGCACTACATTTGATTGTTTGAGGGTAGCACCTTCAATATTTTCCATAACCATGAAATCTTTAGCCAGCGCGGTCCATAGAAAATGCATTTCACAAGGAAAACCTGTGCCTTACCTTTTGTAGAACTTCTGCAGAGGGCTTCCTAAGTGTCCAACGAAGACAATCCATGGGTATTTGGTTAGAAAAAGTAATTTATTATATCCATAAATCTGTTTGGTTGGCGCCTTGNAATAGGTACTACATTCAGTGTCCTGGTATAAATACTTTTCAATAGGCAGTCTCTCTAAGTGAGCCATAAGCCACCAGAATGACATTTCCGGATGGAATTTTCTCTGGTTTTTGCCTGCCAAATGAGTTCTGTTACACTCACAGACAAAATGTTAACACTTTTGGAAACCTCAGTTTCCTATCCAATAGTACTAATTATGTGCATATCCTATTTTCTGAGCCTGAGTGGCAAGCATTTTACTTTAGGCACGCCAGACTCTCCAAAACCGACCCCTCAGCTGCTACTCCCTAACAAGTTAACGAATTTGGGGCACCACGGGAGAAGTTTGTTTAATGTGTTACCATTTCCTGAATTAACTCAATAATATAGATATACTAGTCATCAATTAATAATTTCCTCATATCAGTCTCATTCTGCACAAATCTGGGTCTCACTAATCATTCCATACCACACAAATTGATATGATTATTTATTTACTAACAAGGTAAATTATAACATATATCACACACACACGGTATAGGTTATTGATTAGAATACAATGACAACAGGTCCCTAGCGGACCAACACAACATGACACGTGTTACACAAGATGGCGATTTAGAGAGAGAGAGCAAGAAAGAAAAGCAACAGTTGGATACATTTGGAAACTATACTTATAGTAGCCCTAATACCTTGCCCCGATCTGTCGCTCTTATGGGTAAGAAGTGTAATGCATGTATTTATGTGTTGAAGGTCTTCGTTGGGCGTCTTTGTTGGGTCCAGGCCTTCGTGGGCCGAGTTCCGCTTAGTGAGAAAGGTTCGACGGAGGCCTTGTTCTTTGGCTGGCTGTCTCCTTAGTTCTCGGGTGGACAATCGGAGACTTACACAAGATGTCACAATGTCCTTTCTCTTAGTTGTCTGTTTACTTGTACTCGTTCTGGAAGAGTGGTCTTCTGAGGGCAGCTAATCAGCCGTGTAGATGATCCCAGAGTGGGGATGAAAGCAGTGTAGACAAACAATGACTTGAAGAGAATATCCAGATGGTCCTACTTAAATTCACCTTCTTAGATACAGTACTTAGAACAGCTACTCAACCGTAGCAATGATTGTTCAGAGGTTCCTTTGTCTTCAACCTCGTGTTGCATTTTCAGGGATCGCGACTAATCGAAGACCTCGGCTGCAGCTCGTGGTCATCCTAGTCTGATATGTTAATTATTAACTCAAATGCTTTATACCCTCGGGTAAAAAGGGGGAGTTTCCGTCTTGCTGACACCCTCTCTGGGTTCCCTGGGGCGTAGCTAGTTACGAGGCAAGGTATCAGAATTTACTATGATCTCGTTTAGACAACTAAAATTACTATTTTATCGTCACAAACCTTCTTTATCCTGGATATTTTCCACACAATGTGAAGAATGTAAACATGATATAGACCGTATGAAAACTCTTCAAGTTACAATGTTTTCGTTAGAACATCTTCATGCAATGTTCAATGACATCACAAAGTAGACATAAATCTTCCACATTCAATCTCTTGTCATTACCAAAATTCGGAGGATGAATTATATTGTCTTCCTGACGTTGAGGGAGAAGTTTTTGCTCCTGCGCCACACTGTCAAGTCATTGACCTCCCTGTAAGCTGACTCATCGTCACCGGTGATCAGGGTAACCACCATCATGTCGTCAGCGACCTTGATAATGGTGTTGGAGTCGTGCGTGGTCACACAGTCGTGGGAGTACAGGAGGGGGACTAAGCACACATCACCTCCACCACGCTGACCCTTAACACAGGGATGTTGCCTACCCTCACCACCTGGGGTCAGCCCATCAAAGTCCAGGATCCAGTTGCATAGGGAGGTGTTCAGACCCAGAGTCCTAAGCTTGGAGGAGCTAATGGTGTTGAACGCTGAGCTGAAGTCAATGAACAGCATTCTCACATAGGTATTCTTCTTATCTAGGTGGGTAAAGGCAGTGTGGAGAGCAATTGAGATTGATTGTGGTAATCTTAAAACACCCAGTCCTCTGGGTCAGTGACGGCCCTCCCATCCGGCTCGATGTTATTGTCAAAGCATGCATAAAATGCATTGAATTCGTCTGGTAGGGAGGTGTCGTTGGGCAGATCACGGTTGGGTCTTCCTTTGTATTCCGTAATAGACTGTAGCCCATGCCACGTGTCAGAGCCTGTGTAATCGGATTCTACCTTATTCCTATATTGTCCTTTTGCTCATTTGATGACTCTGGGGAGGTCATAGCATCTTTGGCTGTAGCATCAGGGTTTTCTGCGATAGCTCTGTGTGCTATAAACACACACACTATACCAGTCAAAAGTTTGGACACCTACTCATTCCAGGGTTTTTCTTTATTTTTGCTATTTTCTACGTTATAGAATAATAGTGAAGACATCAAAACTATTAAATAACACATGGAATCATGTAGTATCCAAAACCGTGTTAAACAAATCAAAATATATTTGAGATTCTTCATAGTACTCACCTGTTGCCTTGATGACAGCTTTGCACACTCTTGGCATTCTCTAAACCAGCCTCATGAGGTATTCACCTGGAATGCATTTCAATTAACAGGTGTGCCATGTTAAAAGTTCATTTGTGGAATTTATTTCCTTAATGCATTTGAGCCAATCAGTTGTGTTGTGACAAGGTAGGGGGGTTATACAGAAGATAGCCCTATTTGGTAAAATATCAAGTCCATATTATGGCAAGAACAGCTCAAGTAAGCAAAGAGAAATGAGTCTGTCGAATATGGACCACGACGACTGGGACCACAGTGAAATTAACAACTTGTTCTGTTGTTCAGATTTCTCAGAAGTCAGACACTAGACACTCATTTTATTCCATACACACTTTTGTTATTTACATGTCTGTTTTACTATTGTTCTGAAATATTTCTATTGCTCTTAAATATTTGTATCTACACTCTTGACACTATTTGACCCTTTTTGTTGTTTTACATGTCTGTTCATAGCAGACACTGTTGAACTATTGTTCAGAAATATTTAACTACACTTTGACACATTTTATTCCATAGACACTTGTTTACACATCAGTTCTCAGCAGCCACTTTAGTATTGTGGTATATTTTCAGAAGCAAGAATAAAGGTTTGTGTGCTGAAAAAGCGCTGACATTTCATCTCAATACAAGGTGTTTCAATGGATTATATTTGAACATCAATTACTGACAATGACTTTACATGTGTCCAAGAGAATGTCAATTAGGTAAACAAAAACAATATGCCATTTTACAGGAGCCAAAATCATTGATAAAATTGCGCTTGTCATAAAGAGGTGCATACATGTATGCAGTAACAAAGGAAATTAGAAACAGAAAAAGTTACATTTATTCCAACATATCAACATACCTGGATAAGGGTTCTCGAGTGAGGTTCTCATGTAGGGGAAGAGCTTAATCTCAGAGGAAAACATGAGGACTTGGCATTGTGGTACCTAGCAGGACAGCTGGCGGTGGTAAATAAAGTCTTCTGCAACAGTTTGGATCCAAAATAACTCTTAACACTCCACAATGGCTCTCTTGGCTCTATGCCCCTACATACACCATTGTGAACCTGTAGCGGGCATCTTCTGTCTCGGTGTTTCGCCTATTATACAGAGCATTCTGGAAAGTATTCAGATCCCTTGACTTTTTCCACATTCTGTTACATTACAGCCTTATTCTAAAATGTATTAAATAAAAAGAAATCCCTCATCAGTCTACACACAATATCCAATAATGACAAAGCAAAAACAGGTTTTTAGAAACATTTCTTGTTTACATAAGTATTCAGACCCTTTGCTCTGAGACTCGAGACAGCTCAAGTGTGTCCTGTTTCTATTAATCATCCTTGATGGTTTAACTTGATTAGAGTCTACCTGTGGTAAATTCAATTGATTGGACATGATCTAGAAAGTCACACACTTGTCTGCAATTTAAAGTGCATGTCAGAGCAAAAAACGAAAGGTTGAAGGAATTGTCCGTAGAGCTCCGAAAAGGGATCGTATTGAGGCACTTCTGCAGCATTGAAGGTCCCCAAGAAAACAGTGGCCTCCATCATTCTTAAGTGGAAGAAGCTTTGAACCACCAAGACTCTTCCTAAAGCTGGCCACCCGGGTGAGAAGGGCCTTGGTCAGGAAGATGACCAAGAACCTGATGGTCACTCTGACAGAGCTCTAGAGTTCCTCTGTGGAAATGGACAACCATCTCTGCAGCATTCCACCGATCAGGCCTTTATGGTAGAGTGGCCAGACAGAAGCCACTCCTCGGTAAAAGGCAGTAAAATTACAGCCCGCTTGGAATTTGTCAAAAAGCATCTATGGGGGGCATCCCGAGTCACGCAGCGGTCTAAAGCTTACTGTTTGATGAAATAAGACACAAAAAAAGGGGTACATGTCTTATTTCATCAAACAGTAAGCTTAAATCATCAGACAAGTTCAATGCATATAGTTGATTTTATTAAATCACCTTAGGTGTGTCTATATATGGAAAAATACATGTTTAAAGATTTTCACCAATCAATTGCCCGAAAGAACAGATGACTTTCGGTTGACCAAGATTAAATTTAGTCGGGGACAGCCCTAAAAGGATGTATATTTGGCAATGATTGGGCGCTCGTATTGCTGTCCTCCCTGTCCATAACAATGTACGCGTTAGAGTTTTAAAGTGGTCGACAGTGTCGCCTAGGATCTGCAGTGCTTTAACCATGAATTCTATCCTCACTCTCTCTGGATCTTCACCTTCATCCTCTTTATTTCCGTTAAGCACCAGATTTTTGTGCATTGATCTAGTCTGTATATCAAGTAGGGATCTGCTCAACAACTTGTTCTCTTAAGTTAATGTCAGCTTGGTTAACTTTGACTGTACCCTACAGCTTTTTAGTTTCTCTTTCCAGTGTCACGTAGTTCTCATCACTCATTTCAAGGCTCGCATTCATCTCATGTACACTACCGTTAAAAGGTTTGTGGTCACTTAGAAATGTCCTTGTTTTCCATGAAAACATACATGAAATGAGTTGCAAAATGAATAGGAAATATAGTCAAGATGTTGACAAGGTTATAAATAATAATTCTTAATTGAAATAATAATTGTGGCCTTCAAACTTTGCTTTCGTCAAAGAATCCTACATTTTCAGCAATTACAGCCTTGCAGACCTTTGGCATTCTAGTTGTCAAGTAATCTGAAGAGATTTCACCCCATGCTTCCTGAAGCACTTCCCACAAGTTGGATTGGCTTGATGGGCGCTTCTTACGTACCATACAGTCAAGCTGCTCCCACAACAGCTCAATAGGGTTGAGATCCGGTGACTGTGCCGGCCACTCCATTATAGACAGAATACCAGCTGACTGCTTCTTCCCTAAATAGTTATTGCATAGTTTGGAGCTGTGCTTTGGGTCATTGTCCTGTTGTAGGAGAAATTGGCTCCAATCAAGCGTCGTCCACAGAGTATGGCATGGCGTTGCAAATTGGAGTGATAGTTTTCCTTCTTCAAGATCCCTTTTAACCTGTACACAGCTGAGAGACCAAGAGACTGAAAAACAGCTTCTATCTCAAGGCCATCAGACTGTTAAACAGCCATCACTAACATTGAGTGGCTGCTGCCAACATACTGCCACTTTATATGTTTATACTTTATATATGTTTACATACCCTACATTACTCATATGTTTTATACTGTACACTATACCATCTACTGCATCTTGCCTATGCCGCACGGCCATCGCTCATCGATACATTTATATGTACATATTCTTATTCATTCCTTTACACTTGTGTGTGTATAAGGTAGTTGTTGTGAAACTGTTAGATTACTTGTTAGATATTACTGCATGGTCGGAACTAGAAGCACAAGCATTTCGCTACACTTGCATTAACATCTGCTAACCATGTGTATGTGACCAATAAAATTTGATTTGATTTGTTTTGAAATCTCTTACTTTACAACCACTAAAGCACCCCCAGACCATCACATTGCCTCCACCATGCTTGACAGATGGCATCAAGCACTCTTCCAGCATCTTTACATTTTTTCTCCGTCTCACGAATGTTCTTCTTTGTGATCCGAACACCTCAAACTTAGATTTCTGTCCATAACACTTTTTTCCAATCTTCCTCTGTCCAGTGTCTGTTCTTTTGCCCATCTTAATCTTTTCTTTTTATTGGCCAGTCTGACATATGGCTTTTTCTTTGCCACTCTGCCTAGAAGGACAGCATCCCGGAGTCACCTCTTCACTGTTGATGCTGAGACTGGTGTTTTGCGGGTACTATTTAATGAAGCTGCCAGTTGATGACTTGTGAGGTGTCTGTTTCTCAAACTAGACACACTAATGTACTTGTCCTCTTGCTCAGTTGTGCACCGGGGCCTCCCACTCCTCTTTCTATTCTGGTTAGAGCCAGTTTGCGCTGTGAAGGGAGTAGTACACAGCGTTGTACGAGATCTTCAGTTTCTTGGCAATTTCTCGCATGGAATAGCCTTAATTTCTCAGAACAAGAATAGACTGACGAGTTTCAGAAGAAAGTGCTTTGTTTCTGGCCATTTTGAGCCTGTAATTGAACCCACAAATGCTGATGCTCCAGATACTCAACTAGTCTAAAGAAGGCCAGTTTTATTGCTTCTTCAATTAGAACAACAGTTTTCAGCTGTGCTAACATCATTGCAAAAGGGATTTCTAATGATCAATTAGCTTTTTAAAATGATAAACTTGGATTAGCTAACAACCATTGGAACACAGGAGTGATGGTTGCTGATAATGGGCCTATGCAGATATTCCATAAAAAATCTGCTGTTTCCAGCTACAATAGTCATTTACAACATTAACAATGTCAACACTGTATTTCTGATCAATTTGACATTATTTTAATGAACAAAAAATGTAAGATAATTCTGCAATGAAAAAACTGAAAGAAAAAAAAAAAGCCAAGACGCAGGGCTACATATATACTTGTCTCTATGAATGACTGCTACCCTACCACCACGGCCAGACGGTCTCGGTTTCTGTAGATAAGAAAAGGGTGGAGTGGTAGTTTCATTTGGAGAACTAAACTCTGTGGGTTTAAGCAAATGAAGGATGGTTTAAGCCAGGTTTCAGTTTCATATGAAAATATGAATAGTGTTTTCCACTAGCGCTGGCTGTCTGCTATACAGCTATTTAGACTCATATTCAGCTGGATACTTTTTCCACTTAAATTAACTAGGCTACTTTTCAATTCGCTACTCAGAAAAGTCTGCCTCCCCCTCTAGAATGAACGATATGCATCTTCTAGCGATCTATTGATAGGACCGGCACCTGACCGTCACAAAGTGAGCGATGACAAGGAACACTGCTGGTTTGACAGTCCCGTCTCTTGGTACCTGGGTGTGTGTGTTGAGTCTGCTGTGGTCATGGTCAAATTTCTTTACACCGAGGGAGAGAGCATAACTTTGCAAGTCCTATATAATGTGAGTGAATTTGCACGTCCCATATAATGTGGTAACTGATTCGAAATCCACTTTGCTGGCACATTTTATTTTGCGTGCAGGGTCCGACATTAACGATGGCCCGCTTGCCGAGAAGGGTGCAATTGTGGCCTGCAATTCGGGGCGTTCCTGCTTGTGGGCATTCCTGCATCTGCAGGAACCCACCCAGAGCTAAAATAATCGCCCGTCATCTTTATTTTAGGGAAAGTGATTTACAAAAGTAAACCTTCAATAGTGAACATCTAGCAATATGCTGGCTACTGTTGATGGTCTGCAGAAAGAAGGCTACAAAAAGACACCTAGCATTTGTCTTGGCTAGCCTACTTTAGCCATGTAGATATGTCTTTTGGAACATTTGTCTTAAAGGAGCAGCGTCCCATTTTAAAATGTTCTCAATGACATGCTTTAGAAACAAAAATAAATGCAATTAATACAATGCAATTCTAAAGAATAATGACTTGCACTGCTAAATTATATTACACAGCTTTTTAATACATATCATAATAACCAAATGTAGCCTATTAATAGCTGAATATAGAGAGAAGGCATGCCAGGAGTAGACAAACCTGTTCCTGGAGTGCAGCAGGTACTGCAGGATTTTGTCCCAACTAGGAACCACACTGAGCTACTTAGTTAATGCATCAGTTCAGTGATTGCCTAAATTCAACACACCTGGTCTTCCAGGTCGGTTAAATAAAAAATATGAAGTGCCGGCGGCACTCCAGGACCAGAACTACACCATGTCCAGGCCAGTAGAAATTCTGTTCGGGTCAGTAGATTTTTGGCCGACTGGGCCAGTGAGAAAAGTTAACGTTGGACTCTGGCGTGTTTCATATGCAACCAGGTATCGAACTGACTGAATAAAGTTGGTCTCATATATCCTTTCCATTCATAAATCATACAACGTAGTTATATATTCATGGTATCGCATATAAACCAAAGATCTCGTTTTTATTTTCAATATGAAGTCCCATCAGGACTTGCCAGACAGTGGTGGTAAAGTGAGTGACTCATCAGTAGTTTACTGAATTGCATCTGTTCATTTGGCTCCCTAATTTGCATACTGGTAGGCTTTGCCAATTCATCTGCAGATAAATTATGAAAATATTAGATGGCGATGGTGAATCCTCCTCGCTGCAGGAACAATATGTAGGCTGGTGGAGAGAGAGCCTCACTCTGGTCCAAAATATAATAAAAGAAAACCGATTTTGAATTGTTTTGAAAGCTAATGATACTTATATATTTTCCAAGATATTGCTATAGGTCCACTGATTTAATGAAAAGGTTGACAATAAGAGTAGTCCACTGCTGCTTTCTGTGTAGCAAAGCCCATGTTTAACACCTGCTTCATTCTTCAATCAGACCTGTATGGCAGGTAGCTGAGAAAATGCAGTTCAAATGAAAATGTTCCTGTGTTTTATATCAAGTTGTACAACAGCAGATGAAACTAACACTATAAAGGTGTAATAAATGTTATTTCCTGATAGTTGATGGTTGAAAATACAATCTAGCATTTGAATGTACCAGAGGCCACCAAAATAGTGCTTGTTCTGCAGAGGAAAAATGCCCAGGGGAGCCAGGCTGGCTACTTTTTCTATTTTGCTGGCTACTCCATGTGCTTGTGGAAAACACTGTCAATGTCAGTGGAAATAATAACATCATTGCATATGAACTACTTATTATTTAGAGATCTTACATTCAATAAACCAATCTTGACATGGATAGCTGCCAGATTGACAGAGGTATTCAGGGGAGTTAAATGAACATAAATTAAGTGATTTACATAATATGCTTTCCATGTCCTCTGTTGCGAATTATGACAGGGAGGACTGGAGCACTACCAGACCGACAGTCAGTCTATTGGTTTTGATCAGGTCCTCAGTAAATAACAAATGCCAAATACTGTCTAGGAGTATTCTGTTATCCACATGATCATGGTTTTTAAACATTTCGATTGTTTGACTAACCCTTCTTGCGCTCTCTCTCATTCACTCCCTCTCCCAGTGTTTGCCACCTGTACCTACTCCAGCTTCCTGTTCGTGTGTTTCCTGCACGATGTAAAGAACGTCCTTAAGATGTACCGTCTGAGCTCGGGGGAGGAGCTCAGGACCTTCCCCCTGGACGTGGGCTCTGTGGTGGGCTTCACCGGACGCAAGAGGGACTCTGAGATCTTCTACTACTTCACCTCCTTCCTCTCGCCAGGTAGGCTATCATAAATCAGGGCTCAAAACTGCAACCCAAGCACTCACATTTGTGACCTTTTGACTTGGCAGTGCAATACCAATTCTTAATTGGTCGCTAGGGTGCCAGTGGTATTTTTTTGTTAATGTTGATTTTTGGTTCACAGTGTGCTTTTCTTATCAAGATTTCTTCAAACACAATGGATATGCAGACCAGGTAGCCTATTTAAACGTTTTTTTCTGAAGTCTTGGTTGAAATCTTTGCGATGCGCAATTGTCATCATGCACTGAATATACATTTCTAAAGGCATCCCAAAAAAAACTCTCAGTTAAATGTTGACTAAAGAGTAGGCCTACCTGGCAGAATGATATCGGGATGATTTGTTTCAATGACAGGGCACTCACCCATCACATGTAGCCTACACTGTACAGTACAAAAACACGGCTAGCCAAACACAACGTGTTCTTGCTAGGCGTACAATTGAATTAAAGGATGCTCCTGCCCAAAAATATTTTGTTCCCAGACCTCAAATGTGCTCTCCTGATGTGGTTTAACCTTTGGCCTACAAAATGCAATTAACATAATAAAAAAAATACCCATGAAAATCCATCTGTTTAAACTAGAGAGATGTTTTTTTGCATGGGCTGCGTCTCAATCGACCGCATCCGTCGATATCGTCCTTCCGTATCTGCGGTGCAGAGCTAGAGCGATGTTTGTCAGACCATAAAACATCCCGAAAAATTGGTCTTCTCACAAAAACATCAGTAGCGTTCTAAAGGTTTGGCCGACAAACTAGTATGACTACTCTATTGAAAGCTGAGACTCTCACGAACACAATGGTTTTCTCCATTTTGCCCACAAGGCTCATCTGAAGGTCCCCTGTACCAGTTAAAAAAAATTATGGAACTACAGTGCATTCGGACAGTATTCAGACCCCTTAACTTTTCCACATTTTGTTACGTTACAGCCTTATTCTAAAATGTATTAAATCGTTTTTTCCCCTCATCAATCTACACACAATAACCCATAATGACAAAGCAAAAACAGGTTTTTAGAATAGTTTTAATAAAAAAAATTTTTTTTAATTAAATCACATTTACGTAAGTATTCCGATCCTTTACTCAGTACTTTGTTGAAGCACCTTTGGCAGCGACTACAGCCTTGAGCCTTCTTGGGTATGACGCTACAAGCTTGGCACATCTGTATTTGGGGAGTTTCTCCCATTCTTCTCTGCAGATCCTCTCAAGCTCTGTAAGGTTGGATGGGGAGCGTCGCTGCACAGCTATTTACAGGTTACTCCAGAGATATTAGATCGGGATCAAGTTCGTGCTCTGGCTGGGCCACTCAAGGACATTCAGAGACTTGTCCCGAAGCCACTCCTGCGTGGTCTTGACTGTGTGCTTAGGGTCGTTTTCCTGTTGGAAGGTGAACCTTCGCCCTAGTCTGAGGTCATGAGTGCTCTGGGACAGGTTTTCATCATCTTTCCCTCGATCCTGACTAGTGTCCCAGTCCCTGCCGCTGAAAAACATCCCCACAGCACGATGGTACCACCACCATGCTTCACCGTAGGGATAGTGCCAGGTTTCCTCCAGACGTGACGCTTGGCATTCAGGCCAAATAGTTCAATATTAGTTTCATCAGATCAGAGAATCTTGTTTCTCATGGTCTGATAGGCCTTTAGGTGCCTTTTGGCAAACACCAAGTGGGCTGTTATGTGCCTTTAACTGAGGAGTGGCTTCCGTCTGGCCACTCTACCGTAAAGGCCTGATTTGGCAGAGTTCTGCAGAGATGGTTGTCCTTTTGGATGGTTCTCCCATCTCTACAGAGGAACTCTGGAGCTCTGTCAGTGACCATCCGGTTCTTGGTCACCTCCCTGACCAAGGCCCTTCTACTCCGATTGCTCAGTTTGGACGGGCGGCCAGCTCTAGGAAGAGTCTTGGTGTTTCCAAACTTCTTCCATTTAAGAAGGATGGAGGCAACTGTATTCTTTGGAACCTTCAATGCAGCAGAAATGTTGTGGTACCCTTACCCAGATCTTTTCCTCTATGCAATCCTGTCTCGGAGTTCTACGGATAATTCCTTCAACATCATGGTTTGGTTTTTGCTCTGACGTGCACTGTCAACTGTGGGACCTTAAATAGACAGGTGTTCGCCTTTCCAAATCATGTCCAATCAATTGAATTTACCACAGGTGGACTCCAATCAAGTTGTTGAAACATCTCAAGGATGATCAATGGAAACAGGATGCACCTGAGCTCGATGTCGAGTCTCATAGCAAAAGGTCTGAATACTATTTGTTTTTTACATTTAATAAATTAGCAAACATTTCTAAAAACCTGTTTTCACTTTGTCATTATGGGGAATTTCATGTAGAATCCATTTTAAAATAAGGCTGTGACGTAACAAAATGTGGACAAAGTTAAGGGGTCTGAAAGCATTGTATATATGGAGATCGTTTAGTCCCTAAAATAAGGGGATAAATACATGTACATTTTTTTAAAACATTTTTCCTGATCTTTCTTATATCTCTCAGATATAGGACAGACACTTCAGAACAAACGTCCATTAGATTTTCGGGGGGACTATAGGTTGTTCCATGTAGTGAAACTGTTATTCAATGCATTTCTATTGGCTAATACCAGTCATGCCAAATTCAATATTTCCATTCCATTTTTTCTGTATCTATTTTTTTGATACCTTAAGAGTTCTTCAAATTCAAAATCAAATATCTAAATGATGCTTGGTATGACCATCTTAAAATATTTCCATATGTTAGCTTAGAACCGTCAACTGAAAAAGTTGGTGCCACCAGTGAATCAGCCACAGACAGAGAAAATAACACACACACTGTGGTGGGCTTCAGCAGATGCAAGAAGGACTCTGAGATCTTCTACTACAGAGTGCCGCAGCGGTCTAAGGCACTGCATCTCAGTTCTAGAGGCGTCACTACAGACCCTGGTTCGATTTCAGGCTGTATCACAACCGGCCGTGATTGGGAGTCCCATAGGGTGGCGCACAATTGGCCCAGTTAGGGTTTGGCCGGGGTAGGCCGTCATTGTAAATAAGAATTTGTTCTTAACTGACTTGCCTAGTTAAATAAATAAAATGCTGCTTCACCTCCTTCCTCGCGCCACGTAGGCTATCATATTACACACATTCTGAGTTAGAGACCAATACACAGGTATCCTGTGTGTGTATTTGTTTTCTTTCCTTCTGCCCTAGTCACAGGTCACTCATCAGCGGTCATCAATCCCCAATCAGAAGACACACCTGCTCCTTTTCCCTTACCCAATCACATCCCCTTTCCCTTGGTTTAAAAACCCCACAGTTGTCTCTTTCAAGTGGCTACACCTCTATCTCTGTTTGGATTTGCTGAAGATCAGTTGCTGTTAGTTTGTTTTGTGCCTACATCTCACATTGACTGTTATCCTGTGAGTATGTACTGCTGTGTTGTATTGTTTGTTTGCTGGTGGGAAAAGGGGATAACCAGACAAGTCGCCCATGGGCATACATTACCCGTAGGAAACACTTTGTCTAAATACATTAGTTAGAACTGGGCGGACCACCCACTGTAATTGATCATTTAGTTAGTTAGCTGTTCGTGACGCAAGTAGACTAGCTTAGGGGTTTTTGAATATTTATTTTCTTGGGTCCAGCTCAGGCCCAATTTTCCCACACCCCATTACCGTGTGTTTGAAATAAACCATTAGTGTTTGACGGTATATTTGGGTTGTCTGTGTTTTTTTTGTTCTCACTGTTACTTTTTCACTGGGGTGATTTGCATTAGATATGTTACGGGTCACGTTTCCTTCCCCCCTAGACTACGGTGCAAGAGGGATTCGTAACACACATGCATACACGCACACAGATGTTCAACTGCTTCACCTCTTTCCTCTTGCCAGATACCCCCCCCCCCACACACACACTTTCTACTATTTCACCCCCTTCCACTCTTGTCTCGTAATGTACAAATGTAATTCAGATGTGAGTTTTCTACAAATAAACTGAATCAGAAAAATATAAAATGACCTTTCCCTCCTCTCTGTTCCGTCCAGCCGTTATCTATCACTGTGACCTGACCAAGGAGCCCCTGCATCCCCACGTGTTCCGGGAAGTCACTGTCAAGGGCTTTGACCCCTCTGACTACCAGACCACTCAGGTGAGATACCTACCATATTGCATGTGCATGATGACCCTTCAAAGGATGGTATGCTTTTCCATACTGTACAAATGAAAAAGAAAGTGGATTTCATTGACCCAACATTTCGGCTAAAGATTAAACGTTGGTCAAGTATATCCACAGGAAGGAGAGATGAGATGAGTGTGCAGCTTTTTCATATGTATAGTGCATCTTCTGTTAGTCAACACCTCACCTAAAGGGTGTGTTCTTTATTTTATTTACTTTGTGCTTTTCTTTACTAACACAAATCATCAGAATTGACTGATTGGATGTGTGTGGTTTGTCACTTCAACAAACCTCTGTGTATACACGGAGTGTACAAAACATTAGGAACACCTAATATTGCGTTGCACCACGTTTTGCCCTCAGAACAGACTCAATTCGTCGAGGCATGGACTACGAGGTGTTGAAAGCGTTCCAAGTTAGCTGGATGTCCTTTGGGTGGTTGACCATTCTTGATACACACGGGAAACTGTTGAGCGTGAAAAACCCAGCAGCGTTGCAGTTCTTGACACTCAAACCGGTGCGCCTGGCACCTACTACCATACCCCGTTCAAAGGCACTTAAATATTTTGTCTTACCCATTCACCATTTGAATGGCACACATACACAATCCATGTCTCAATTGTTTCAAAGCTTTAAAATCCTTCTTTAACCTTTCTCCTACCCTTTACACTGATTGAAGTGGATTCATGGTGACATTAATAAGGGATCATAGCGTTCTCCTGGATTCACCTGTTCAGTCTGTCATGGAAAGAGGATGTTTTCTGCACTCAGTGTGTATCTGTGTCTCCAGGTATTCTACCCCAGTAAGGATGGCACAGAGATCCCCATGTTTATTGTCCATAAGAAGGGCCTGAAGCTGGACGGCTCTCACCCAGCCTTCCTCTATGGCTACGGAGGGTTCAACATCTCCATCACTCCCAGCTACAGGTACAACCACAAGTCACACTGCTATCTACAGGTACAACCACAAGTAATACCAGTGTTTTCCGTCGGCTAAATAGACGATAAGACTCATTGCTCTGCTGGCTACTTTTTCCACTTCATTAAAATGGTCATACCAAAATATGTAAAAAATGATTTGCTAAAAAAAATTATTTGGGCTTTATTACTATAGCCCATAGAAATGTGTTGAATAACACATTCATAAATGTAAAAACAGACAGTCTCTAAAAAAATTCAATAAGGTTTTAAAGTGTCTGTCTTATATCTAGGAGTGATATGTGACCCATTGTAAATTGATGGGTCATGTGAAATAAATGCTATAACCACCCCTTAGCCACATCTAGCTAAGTAGATGGGACTCTATTGTTTAGACCTGTTCACATGTTCATGAAATACAATAGATGGCCGTAATCACCCCCAGACACACCTGGCTAACTTGATGGGTCATGTAAACATCTTCTGAAGTGGGGTCTTCTGTTTAGACATGGAAGTTAGCAAGTTAGCTAACCAATGAACCATAAATCCCAACCAATATGGTACTAGAAATACAAACTGATTGTCATAGCTAGCCACCATGCATGAAATGCGGTATGAATCTGCAGATAGCTAAAGCTACCCAACTATGTGCGATGTTAGCTACCTAGCTAATATTAGGCTATAAATAGCAATGCAAATGGATTTCTGCAATACAAATAATATTACTACACAGGTCATACACATAACATTAGCTAGCGAGCCAGCCAGCTAACGTTAGCTAGCTAGCTAACAGTACGCTTTAACTTTGCAATGAAAAAGAGTTAATGACAAAAGTAGAAAATTCCACTGATTTCAAAACTCAGTCTACTTGTTCCATGAGAACAACACTGTTGATCATTGTTTATTCTCCATTACTGTCATCAGAAGATGGCGCCTGCTAAATTCAGGGCAGCAATGTTGTTGAGCAGTAGCAACACTTGTGCAGTTCTCCATATGTTTCAAAAAAGCCATGGCAGCAAAGATTATCTACACATATGAGAAGCTCATGTTATAGACCGGAGATGCTACATGGCTACCAATCCGAACTCATCTCTCAGCATGTCCAGCCCATCCATTCTCTCAGCCAATCATTATCTTAGCCAACCACAAGTCACACTGCTAGCCACACATTTCATGAAGCTCCCGACGAACAGTTCTTGTGCTGACGTTGCTCCCAGAGGCCGTTTGAGGTGCTGCAACTGACGACAGATGATTTTATCTGCGCTACGCACTTCATCACTCGGTGGTCCCGTTCTGTGGCCTACCAGAAATAGCTGAATCCACTAGTTTGAAGGGGTGTCCACATACTTTTGTATATCTAGTGTACCTCGCGTAGCAACAGCTGCTCTCTATATCCCCTCATGATCACGCATTCTGGATTATGGTCATTGTAGTTAATTACCACATTTTATGAGCTAAACTATGTAGAATATTGGCCTGTTGGAAACTACAACTCCCTACTACATCGCACAGTTCAGGCTGGAACTGATTTATCTCTAGAGAAACTATGCAATGTGCGCATTGAGCTCATAGAAGAAAAAAAAGGAATTAAAAATAATTCAAAGAGTTGAACGATGTCGGTCAGTTAGTATTTTAAAAAACAACATTTTGGTTAATTATTCAGCACTACCTTGACTACTACAGATGTACAGTGAGGGGAAAAAAGTATTTGATCCCCTGCTGATTGTGTACGTTTGCCCACTGACAAAGAAATGATCAGTCTATAATTTTAATGGTAGGTTTATTTGAACAGTGTGAGACAGAATAACACCAAAAAAATCCAGAAAAAAACGCATGTGAAAAATGTTAT
>QNTS01000954.1:8447-76942 GCA_003317085.1 Hucho hucho | reverse complement strand
CTCTTATTTGTCATCCTCTGTATTATACTCCATGTGTATTTTGGTTCTGATCGGAAAACCCTTGTTTGTTCAATGTCGAGAGATAGGTGATACAGGGTAGGACTTAAAACACTTAGTTATCAGCCTAGAGTTCAAAGGTTAAGGCTGCAAATGTCATCAGTAGGGGGTCATAAAATGAAACAGCCCCCAATTGGTGCAACCCCCTACACACTACAGACAATTGTATTTATTTATCATTTGGAGTGCATTTGGAAGGCTGTTGCTCAGTAAAATCACTAGGTAAATGATTTTAGCATTTAGGATTTTAACTCTTCACAGTGTTGGCGAATGGGTTTAGATGTAGGTTATTTTGTTCTGTGGTCAGGAGGAGGGTAATGCAGAAAGAACGTGTGTCCGTGTGTGTCCACATATCGTCTCAAACTGATGTTAATTTCTACCTCTTGACATGTGCTGATTTGTATATCAATTAAAGGGATATAAACAACTAACTGCAATGCCACAACTTCAATAAAAAACATTTTGAACAGTGCTTTGTTGTCCATTGTGTAACTCTCGTTACCTAAGACGTAGCCGATAAACTCTTAAAGGGGCAGTGCAGGTAAAAACACATTTGTCCTGTTTTTTTTATATTTCCACACTGAGGTAGAAATAACAATCAGAAATTTTGAAAATTATGATAATGCCCTTTTTGTGTAAGCTGTTTTAAAAAATCGCTGGGAATTTCAGCCTTTTCTGGTGGGATGTAATTTTGTCCCACCGCATAACGTCACCCTGTGATCTGATTATAATAGAACAATTAATGTATGTTTATTTGAATACTCCCTCCTAGTTTTGGTGCTGCTCCCTCCCAAAAGCAAGAGAGATTGTGCAGTATTGCTGCCTTTGCAATGTTTTCCCGAACAATCACTTTGTCTGATTTGTCTGCGATTTAATTATTTTATTTTTTTATTCATAATCAACTGTCAGAAGTCCATTCGAACCTCATGTACAGCACACTTTGCATCATACTACATTGCAAATCAGGCTAGGTATACGTGGATTTCCCAGCAGCTCCATCAAGCATCGCATGGATCTTGAAATCGGCAGCGGCAGCAACCATTCATGAAGTGTCAATATAGTTATTTTTCTATTATAAGTAAAGGATATGCTATGGGTTGCATGCTTTGTCACCATATTGTTTTGAACGTTCTCTTGAGGACTGATGCCCAAATGAACGTCCTACTGGGTTGCATGCTTTGTCACCTATAACAAAACTTGCAAGAGAACTCCTGACTACGGGTTTACTTGCAGGATGACCCAACGTACGAAACAGTGGTATAACAAAACTTGCAAGAGAACTCCTGACTACGGGTTTACTACGTCCTACTGGGTTGCATGCTTTGTCACCATATTGTTTTGAACGTTCTCTTGAGGACTGATGCCCAAATGAACGTTCTGCTAGTTACTTAATGGCATTCTCTGAGCTGCCATGTGCTGATGCAAATCATTAGTAGGAAAATCTTTTGCTATCACTGTGATCTCACAAGATTGACTTTAGATTAAATATAACTTTAGCTAGCTAGTTAATATTGAGGGACAGGACTGGTTTTTAGCTAGCTAACGTTAGCATTGCTAGCTAGCAATTTTTGACAAACTTTTCTAGCTATGGCAATTGCCACTTCTCTAAAGTAAATTTGACAATATGACAAATAATGGCAAAGTTGTTTTCTACTAATTACTTGCCTGCAACAGCAATGTCATCGTATTTCCAGTCCACTATAGTGTCTCCTCAGATAATGTTAACTAGATTGCTAGCTACCAGTCTGTGAGCTAATTAATGGTAGCTAGCCTGTTGACTGTTGTTCAAGCTGCAGTCATTCACCCAAAACGGACCAAGGTAGCCTACTTAGGGTTCTCCCCAAAGAATGTACGAGAGGCGCTGTGCCACCTTGTGGACTGGCTGCGCCACTATGTAAAAAATATAATCTAGATTGCAGGAAATGGCAGTTACAAGTGTTAAAAAAATCCTAACCCTAACCCCCCATCCTACCCGGAGAGAACTCTGCTACCTGATTTAACTTGGCATCTTTTTTATGTTTGTTTTCTTTGACTGTACAAAATCAATTGCTCAAATTTACAATTTGAAGAGTATTTGTCATTAGGTATTAGTGCTAAAATAAACTGGCTTGTGATTGGATTTGTAGCTACTAGCCTACCAGCCAGAAGAGAGGGTCGCTATTATGATTATTAGCTACCTAGATAGCTAGATATCTCATCATGTTTATCTGTGTAATGACTCCTAACAAATGTTAAGCCTTCTGGCTGTTGAATGCAATAATTCATGTATAACCCTTATCTATGAGATATGAAATTATGTTTCTCAAATGTCAGAGTGAAAACTTTAGAATTATAAAATGTAACTGTCACCAAAATGTAACTGTCACCTAATTTGTAGCTACACAGTCCTTCCATTCATGATCCCCTTATGTGCTAAAGGATGAGGAGGACCATAAGGTCATGGACTTCTTGGAGGAAGATTCTTTTGATGAGGAGCTACTTGGTGAAGAGTATGAGACACCCAGACAGATGAACTGGTTTCTCCCCTAAACCTCCTAGGTTGATGCTGGTGGTGCAGGTCGTAGAAATTCTATAGCCTGGTCCTAGATCTGTTTACACGGTCTTGCTAACTCCTAATGTATGATAGTTGTCATGCCATGTTACCATAGTAGCAGTTGGCTTGGCTATACAAAGAGTTGGCTGTATACAGTGGTGTAAAGTACTTAAATAAAAATACTTTAAAGGACTACTTATCTGTACTTTACTATTTATATTTTTGACAACTTTTAATTCACTACATTCCCAAAGAAAATATTGTACTTTTTACTCCATACATTTTCCCTGACAACCAAAAGTACTTCATTTTGAATGCTTAGCAGGACAGGAAAATTGTCAAATTCCTGCACTTATCAAGAGAACACGTGGTCATCCCTACTGCCTATGGCCTGGCCGGACTCACTAAACACAAATGCATCTTTTGTAAATAATGTGTGTTGGAGTGTGCCCCTGGCTGTCTGTACATTTTAAAAACAAGAAAATGGTGCAGTCTGCTTTGCTTAATATAAGGATTTTTTTATGATTTATACTTTTACTTTTGATACTTAAGTATATTTTAGCAATTACATTTACTTTTGATACTTAAGTATATTTAAAACCAAATACTTTTACTCAAGTAGTACTACTCAAGTAGTATTTTACTTCTGACTTTCACTTTTACATGAGTAACTTTCTAATAAGGTATTGTAGCGACCCGCACAGACAGCTGTGTGTTATGTGTTGGGCTATTAGTTGGTTGTGTTGTACTTACCAGTACCCCAGTGTTCGCGGGGTCCGACATGCCAATCAACCTGCTATCTGCCAATCACGGGAATGCCTGGGATGTTCTGATGCCGGGCATCCTGGTGGTTGGCGGAGTGGCGTGGAGGGGGCTGGGCAGGGGGATGGAGCTTTGGAAGTTAAGACCAGGTTTAGCCATTGTTCCCGCTCTTACGTCTGGCCTTAACAAGAGAAGGTCACGGTTGGTTTGTGGGGTATCTTTCATTTATTTGGCGTGGGCTACGGCCAAACGGTAGCCTGTGTTGAAGTTGGGTTAATAAACCGTAAATTCGTAACTCAAACCTCTGTCTAGACAATCGTTCCTTTTATGATCTAGTCAGGTCATTACATTGGTGTCAGAAGTAAAAACGTTGATAAAAGTTAGAAGTCAGCTAGGTAGCTGGCTGTGGCTAGCAACCGGAGGTGAGAACGGGGGTTGAAAATGTTTCGAGGGAATTCGAAAGTGAAGGTGGAGGTAGGGGACGATTATGGCCAAGGAGGTGCGTGTGCATGGACGTCGGAGGATCTGGCTGAGGAGATCGCCAGGGCGTCGGAGCCCAGAGGCCGCTTGCGGGAGGACGTTAGAGTGATGGCGGCTGAAGCGGGCTTGAGCGCTTCGTCGTCTGCTTCGCGCGGATTCTGGTGGGCGGACCGAAGGGGTGACGTCGACGTGGCGGGACGAGGAATCTGTGGCTCAGGATGTAAACAAACACGGCGGCGCCCAGTGCCCGGTTGCGTCCGTATCTGTTAAGACCCCGAAGTATTCCGGTAAGGCGGATTGGGAAGCTTTTCATGCTCAGTTGGAACTGTTAGCTCATTTTAGGGGGTGGTCGAATGAAGATAGGGCACAGAGTAGCGCAACACCCTTCAATTGAAGCGGTGTGGTCACGTCCCGCAAAAACTGATAACAAATTAAATCACGGATAGTAATAAGGAGCAGGAGAACTTATAAATTGGCTACAATAATTACAAGGCCTTTTCAAACACCAAATTGAGGAAAAGCCTATTCCAGTACTTCAAGCCCCTTGTAAACAAAATGTATTTGTCATGTTATTTTTCATTAAATGGCGCCGGAGAAGAAGGCAGACTCTTTACGTGTCCCCAACGCACCATCGAGAGCATCCTGACTGGTTGCATCACTGCCTGTTATGGAAACTGCTCGGCCTCCGACCGCAAGGCACTACAGAGGGTAGTGCATACGGCCCAGTACATCACCGGGGCCAAGCTTCCTGCCATCCAGGACCTCTATACCAGGCGGTGTCAGAGGAAGGCCCTAAAAATTGTCAGACTCCAGCCACCCTAGTCATAGACTGTTCTCTCTGCTACCGCACGGCAAGCAGTACCGAAGCGGCAAGTCTAGAATCAAGAGGCTTCTAAACAGCTTCTACCCCCAAGCCATAATACTCCTGAACACCTAATCAAATGGCTACCCAGACTATTTGCATTGCCCCCCCCACCCACCTCTTTTACACCGCTGCTACTCTCTGTTGTTATCATCTATGCATAGTCACTTTAATACTCTACCTACATGTACATATTACCTCAACTAACCGGTGCCCCCGCACATTGACTCTGTACCGGTACCCCCCCTCTATATAGTCTTGCTATTGTTATTTTACTGCTGCTCTTTAGTTACTTGTTACTTTTATTTCTTATTCTTATCTGTATTTTTTAAACTGCATTGTTGGTTAAGGGTTCGTAAGTAAGCATTTCACCTGTTGTAATCAGCACATGTGCATTTGATTTCATTTAATTTCATTACCAGATCATATTGTGAATAAACCCACTAGGCTATATCCAGAACAATTAATAGGAATAGCGTTGGGTGTTGCGCAGTAGTCTACACAATTGCACACCCAGGCCCAACTGTCTTCCTTGTGTAACGAGTAACCAAAACATATGAAAGCGTGAACTCAATACCTTGATTCTTTCCCTGTTAAATCTAACGAGACCCTGCTGTAAATCAAGCAGACAACAACAGATAATCAACAGACACAACTGTCTTCACCGTAATGAATGAGACACCAAAATATTCTGGATATTCCTCACAAACACCTTTTTTCCAGCACTTGGGCTGTTGTTGCATTGCATGCGCCATCACAACAGCTGTTCTTCACTTGATTGTCATTAAGAAAAATTCCTTCCTAGATCAGATGATATAGGCTCAGACCCAAGATGTGGCTAAAGGGGGCAAAATGATGAAATAGAATGTGATGATACTGACGATTGGCCTCAGATGCAGAGGTCTATAGTCTTCCCTGTAGATAACAGACCATTATAATGGAACGCACACATGCATTCTAAATAATTGCGGGAACCATGACTATTTCCCCCGAAAACGTGTTGTTGTTAAACTTGCCTGCTACACTTCCCACCAAGTTAGTAAAATTAATCGGACCAACGTTGGTTCTTGCTGTTCTGTTCTTGGTTGTGGCTTGAGGGCTGGCACAAATGCCTGATTAAATATTCAAATGTTTCGATTTAGCAGTTTGGCTTATAATACCAAAACAACTGTGAATACGAACTAATGCGAATAGAACAATGCAGTGGTACAAACCATGTGTTTGATTTATTTGATACCATTCCACTTATTCCGCTCCAGCCATTACCACGAGTACGTCCTCCCCAATTAAGGTGCCACCAACCTCCTGTGGCCTATACAGTGTCACGTCGGTTCCTCTCCTTGTTCTGGCGGCATTCGGCGGTCGACGTCACCGGTCTTCTAGCCATCGCCGATCCACCTTTCATTTTCCATTTGTTTTGTTTTGTTTTCCCACACACCTGGTTTTCATTCCCTCATTATTTGTTGTGTATTTAACCCTCTGTTTCCCCCATGTCTGTGTGTGGAATTGTTTATTTGTCAGTGGGTACGCTTCCGGCTGGTTTGCGCCGGGTTATGGTTTTCCACCCGTGCTTTGTGGCAGCCGGTTACTTTGTCGTTGTGTTTTGTACTTTGTACTGCCTCCTTGTTTTTTGGGGCATTTGTTTTGTGACGCGGTTGCGTTCTGTTTACATTGCCTGAGTAAAGTGCTTTGTCCACTCATCTCCGCTCTCCTGTGCCTGACTCCCATGCACCAGCTACATCCACAGCTTGACATACAGACCCGCTACAAACATGGAAAATAATGCTGCTCGCTCGTGAGTTTAGCAACATGTTGTGATATCGCACAATACACTTCTGTGAATCAAATTCGACCCATGTAATCAATTAAGCAATGCCAGCGTACCATAAAAAAACGTTTCCAAAATGTACTGTTCCATTTACAGCAACAAAAACCAACAGGCTACCAAGAAAACCATAATAGAATGTATCTATTTCTATGATGAAACAAACTGATACGTAGCTATACCCAGGGACATCATTTGGGTTCTTGCGTTGGATATATATTGAATTCTGCTTATATCATAATATACCACAATAAACATGAAAGTAAAAAAATGCTTTCGACCAGGAACTGACAGGTACAATGGCACGAAATCTCGCTGTGCTCTATCAACACCATGGACAGCGCCCTACACACTAAAGCAAGATTTTGATAAAAACCAACCAGCTAGACTGAAACAATCTTACCTTTTCAAAAGAGATCAAATCAAAATCAAATTTTATTTGTCACATACACATGGTTAGCAGATGTTAATGCGAGTGTAGCGAAATGCTTGTGCTTCTAGTTCCGACCATGCAGTAGTATCTAACAAGTAATTTAACAATTTCACAACAACTACCTTATACACACAAGTGTAAAGGAATGAATACGAGTATGTACATATAAATATATGGATGAGCGATGGTCGACCGGCATAGGCAAGATGCAGTAGATGGTATAGAGTACAGTATATACATATGAGATGAGAAATGTAGGATATGTAAATATGCAGCCACTCAATGTTAGTGATGGCTGTTTAACAGTCTGATGGCCTTCAGATAGAAGCTGTTTTTCAGTCTCTCGGTCCCAGCTTTGATGCACCTGTACTGACCTCGCCTTCTGGATGATAGCGGGGTGAACAGGGAGTGGCTCAGGTGGTTGTTGTCCTTGATGATCTTTTTGGCATTCCTGTGACATTGGGTGGTGTAGGTGTCCTGGAGGGCAGGTAGTTTACCCCCGGTGATGCTTTGTGCAGACCTCACTACCCTCTGGAGAGCCTTATGGTTGTGGGCGGAGCAGTTGCCTTACCAGGCGGTAATACAGCCCGACAGGACGCTATTGATTGTGCATCTGTAGAAGTTTGTGAGTGTTTTTGGTGACAAGCCGAATTTCTTCAGCCTCCTGAGGTTGAAGAGGCGCTGTAGCGCCTTCTTCACCACGCTGTCTGTGTGGGTGGACTATTTCAGTTTGTCAGGGATGTGTACGCCGAGGAACTTAAAACTTTACACCTTCTCCACTACTGTCCCGTCGATGTGGATAGGGGGGTGCACCCCATCATCTCCTTTGTTTTGTTGACGTTGAGTGAGAGGTTATTTTCCTGACACCACACTCCGAGGGCCCTCACCTCCTCCCTGTAGGCCGTCTAGTCGTTGTTGGTAATCAAGCCTACCACTGTTGTGTCGTCTGCAAACTTGATTATTGAGTTGGAGGCGTGCTTGGCCACGCTGTCATGGGTGAACAGGGAGTACAGGAGAGGGCTGAGAACGTACCCTTGTGGGGCCCCAGTGTTGAGGATCAGCGGGGTGGAGATGTTGCTTCCTACCCTCACCACCTGGGGCCGGCCCGTCAGGAAGTCCAGGACCCAGTTGCACAGGGCGGGGTCGAGACCTAGGGTCTCGAGCTTTATGACGAGTTTGGAGTGTACAATGGTGTTAAATTCTGAGCTGTAGTCGATGAACAGCATTCTTACATAGGTATTCCTCTTGTCCAGATGGGTTAGGGCAGTGTGATTGCGATTGCGTCGTCTGTGGACCTATTGGGACGGGAAGCAAATTGGAGTGGGTCGGAGTGGGTCTAAGGTGTCTGGTAGGGTGGAGGTGATATGATCCTTGACTAGTCTCTCAAAGCACATCATGATGACGGAAGTGAGTGCTACGGGGCGATAGTCATTTAGCTCAGTTACCTTAGCTTTTTGCAGCTTCCTTGATGCTTTGTGGAACTTCCTTCTTGTATCTTCTTGTAAGACCTTCTCCTGTGCTGACTGAACACGTTTGTCAAAGTGGAAAATGAGTTCTCGCATGTAGCTGTGTACGCCCCAAAAGTCAGTCCATGTTTCAGTGCAGTAAGCATGGTCGGCAAAGAGGAGAGAGGCCCAGAGAATCATTGCAGGATTTCAAGTGGGGTCCATTTGTCCTCATTTGAGCCAGAGCGGGTGATTTCAGTCTGCAAAAACTGTCGAGCGACACTAAGTGAAGCTGGTGGTTTAAACAATGAACAAATAATTTGGTACTATCAATAGCATTTTTCAGGAAGAATACCTAGCTTTGGGGGAGGCCTTGTGTGCGTTAGCATTGGACCCAACACAGAACTTTCGACATGGGAAACAAAATGTAGCATCTGCAGTAAACGTGTATTCCAGCCACTCTCTTCCTATGAACCAGTTGCTATCAAATTAACATTTTGGACAGAAGACCTGCGGCTAGGGTAGGATTCTAGGCTAGCCTGGGCTGGCTCCTCTGTTCCAAGATCATCAGGAACAGTCGTAGGTGGAAGCAGCTGTGGAGTCATTATCCTGGCCGCACTTTGGAAGGGTGAGTGAGCTCTGCACACGGAGCTAGCTGGAGCTCGGCAGCATCATCGCTGTTGGGCTTGGCGGCAGCCTCTGTGGTATGCTGCGGCTGCTTCTCATCGCTCTCCTTTGTTTGGGTACTTTGGCGAAGCCAATTTCTGATATCCATTTTTTGCAGATTATCTGGTTTGAGCTAGCTAAATAGGCTAAGAACATTATCACTTTTAACAGCTAGCTAGCTAAGAGTGAAGCAGCTTCAAACGGTTAAATAAGAATGAAATATTACAAGCGGAGGCATATTATGTTATTGCTTAGCCTACCACAGAGATGAGAAGCGTTTTTCCCCGCTTTTTATGGAAACCCAAAGGAGACATACCTAAACTCACACACGGTGGCACGCCCTGTCTATTGTCCTGACAGAGCAGCGGAGATACAGTTTTTTTTGCGCCAACTTGTCACTCAATCATTTTAACGTTTTATTTTTATATAGGGACATAAAACTAAAACTGAGGAGGCTAAAGTTTGAACTGAGGGGGCTAAGCCCACTTCAGCCCCCTCGTGGAGCCGGGTCCATGTGGTGCACAGGGACCTGTTTTGCTGTGCTTGTAGTAGTGTGGAGTTTACAAGCATTATGCCAAGCTTATTTTGGGCTGTGCATTTTTGTTTCCATTTCCAGGTGCTTGAGGAAGGGACAATGCAATGAACTCATATAAATGCCTTAGGACAGAGTCGGGTAAGTTGAGCCATTTTTTACATTCAGCCTTACTCCGTCAAGGGAAATAGTATTATTTTAAGATATCTACACTACCGGTCAAATGTTTTAGAACACATACTCATTCAAGGGTTTTTCTTTATTTTGACTATTTTCTACATTGTAGAATAATAGTGAAGACATCAACACTTTACTTAAATAACACATATGGAATCATGTATTAACAAAAAAGTGTTAAACAAATCAAAATATATATTACATTTGAAATTCTTCAAAAGCCACCCTTTGCCTTGATGACAGCTTTGCACACTCTTGGCATTCTCTCAACCAGCTTAATGAGTTAGTCACCTGGAATGCATTTAAAGTGAATTTGTGGAATTTCTTTCCTTCTTAAAACCTCTTAGGGATGGGATCGTTTTCGGAGCAAACAAAGCGCGGCATATTCAAAATAAAAATTCCTAATATTTAACATTCATCAATATACAAGTGTTGCATAGTCATCAAAAGCTCTGCTTCTTGGCAATATCACAGCGTTGTCAGATTTCAAAAAGGCTTTACGGTGAAAGCACAACATTTGATTGTTTGAGGATAGCACCTCCAATATTTTCCACATTAGCATAAATTCATATCCAGCGCGGGTCTCACAAAACCCATATAAGAGCTAAAATAAATCACTTACCTTTCGAAGAACTTCTGCTGAGGGCTTCCCAAGTGTCCAAACAAGAGAATCCGTGGTTCTTTTGTTAGAAAAAGTAATTTATTATATCCATAAATCTCCATTTGGTTACTCCACCAAGCATTTCCAGTCTACTCGCCCGTTGTACAGTGAAGAGAATGCGTTCAAATTATACCTCTCAACTTTTCCCAAACAAATCAAACATCATTTATAATGCATCCTTAGGTATTCTTTTATGAATAATAACGATAATATTTTACACGGATGATAACCTAAACGTTATAAAAGGAAAATAAAGTGGGACGCGCTCACGTTCTCGTGCCCAGAAAATCTTGTTGACATTTCTACTTCCTTCAGTAATTCTTCTTCTGTATGGTTCTGTTCAGTGCTAAAGCCTCCAAACACTGTCCAGAGACTGTTGACATCTAGTGGAAGCCATAGGTACTGACTGCAACCTGTGTCCTATTTCCCTATGAGTTCTTTTATCAGCCATTCAAAGTGAGCAAAGGTCAAAAGAAAGATGATTTCCGGACAGAAATTTCTCGGGTTTTTGCCTGCTATATCAGTTGTTATACCCACAGACATTATTTTAACGGTTTTAGAAACTTCAGTGTTTCCTATGCAATAGTACTAATTATGTGCATATCCTAGTTTCTGGGCCTGAGTGGCAGGCATTTTACTTTGGGCACGTCAGACAGGCGAAAATTCGGAAAATGGGACCCTAGCCCTAAGGAGTTAATGTGTTTGAGCCAATCAGTTGTGTTGTGACAAGGTAGGGGGGTATATAGAAGATAGCCCTATTTGGCAAAATACCAAGTCCATATTATGGCAAGAACAGCTCAAATAAACAAAGAGAAACGACAGTCATTACTTTCAATTCTTTAAGACATGAAAGTCAGTCAATACAGAACATTTCAAGAGCTTTGAGTTTCTTCAAGTGCAGTCGCAAAAACCATCAAACGCTATGATGAAACTGGCTCTCATGAGCACCACCACAGGAATGGAACACCCAGAGTTACCTCTGCTGCAGAGGGTAAGTCCATTAGAGTTACCAGCCTCAGAAATTGCAGCCCAAATAAATGCTTCACAGAGTTCAAGTAACAGACACATCAACATCAACTGTTCAGAGGAGACTGTGTGAATCAGGCCTTCATGGTCGAATTGCTGCAAAGAAACCACTACTAAAGGACACCAATAATAAGAAGAGACTTGCTTGGGCCAAGAAACATGAGCAATGGACATTAGACTGGTGGAAATGTGTTCTTTGGTCTGGAGTCCAAATTTGAGATTTTTGGTTTCAACTGCTATGTCTTTGTGAGACGCGGTGTAGGTGAACGGGAATCTCTGCATGTGTATTTCCCACCATAAAGCATGGAGGAGGAGGTGTTATGAATGTGGGGGTGCTTAGCTGGTGACACTGTCTGTGATTTATTTAGAATTCAAGGCACACTTAACCAGCATGGCTACCACAGCATTCTGCAGCGATACGCCATCCCATCTGGTTTGGGCTTAGTGGGACTACCATTTGTTTTTCAACAGGACAATGACCCAACACACCTCCAGGCTGTGTAAGGGCTATTTTACAAAGAAGGAGAGTGATGGAGTGCTGCATCAGATGACCTGGCCTCCACAATCCCCTGACCTCAACCAAATTGAGATGGTTTGAGATGAGTCGGACCGTAGAGTGAACAAGTGCTCAGCATATGTGGGTACTGCTTCAAGACTGTTACAAAAGCATTCCAGGTGAAGCTGGTTGAGAGTGTGCAAAGCTGTCATCAAGGCAAAGGGTGGCTATTTGAAGAATCTCAAATATAAAATATATTTTGATTTGTTTAACACTTTTTTGTTTACTACATGATTCCATATGTGTTATTTCATAGTTATGTCTTCACAATTACACAAAAAAATTAAGAAAAACCCTTGAATGAGTAGGTGTTCTAAAACATTTCACCGATAGTGTACATCTATTTCAGGATGTTGTGTATCCCCAGAAATAATCAGAATTAATGTAAACATTACAGTTTCGAAAACATAGGTTGTCCAAAAAAAGTGCTAAATTAAGCCATATTCAAATTTCTGTACAGAATAAAATACAACCACTACCTTTTTAAAAAGATCTTGATTTCCCAAACACATTTCAACACAATCACAATCACTTTTTTGTCTTTTAATAATTTTAATCATATTTTAACACAGGCTTAACACCTAACTAACACATTGTACTTTTTTTAAACACTTTTAACATAGGCTATGCACTGTTGTTACTTCATATCCCAGCAACAATGCCTTGCATAACGCCTGGTGAGAAAACACTTACATTTGCTCAACTTGCTGTTGACTCAACCATTGGCTCAACTTATCCAAAGGCAAACATTTTGACTATATTAGACCACACAGCTACAAGGATACACTTTCATGCTAGTTTTAGAACCTCATATTAAAGCTTATAGAGACCTCAACTGATGTTTAGAACAATCTTAAAAAGTATCTAGTGTACTTCTAGATACAAGCATGTATGAAACCTTGAACACAAATTCATTTGGTGACTTGGTGAAAATCTGTTTTTTGGACATAACTTGTTTACCACTTTTTCCATGTGGTTTCTTCCTTCACAGACTATGAAATCATGACTTCTTCCTAAATATTTGTTCAAATTATAAATTTTGTGTATGGTTTCCTAGAAACAACAGTGGCCCAACTTACCCCTTTGGCTCAACTTACCCCACTCTCCTCTACATTTTTCACAGGTCAGTGTGGAGACATACTCACTGTGGGGTAGGGACAATGGGGATGTTCTGCTGCCTGCACCTGGCTCTGGTTCCATCCCACTGGGCACTCAATGAAATTACGCTGAACCAACATGGAATAGATGTTGAATTGACGTCTGTGCCCAGTGGGATCTCACTGCCCTGCTCTCCCTCACAGCAAGTGGGGGAATATCTGATTCTGATGCTGTGTCTGTTTCACTGCTGTCACACAGAGCACTGCCTGAAAGGATAACTCCCTAAAAACAAAAATGCAATGTAGTGCAAGACCGTGTAGGTAACACGGTCTTGCACTACATTGCATTTTTGTTTTTAGGGAGTTATCCTTTCAGGCAGTGCTCTGTGTGACAGCAGTGAAACAGACACAGCATCAGAATCAGATATTCCCCCACTTGCTGTGGGGGAGAGCAGGGTTGTGATTGAATTAGTTTTTTACAAAGATGTTTGATTCTGATTACAGGAGTATGATTTTGTGATATAACACAGGGCAGAAGTAATTTCTGTTTTTTCTACCTCTCTATAAAAAAATGCTAGAAGCCATGACTGAAGCACAGAGAATTCTCTTGTGGGTGTACTGCATTCATGACATGTCTGAACTAGGAAATTCTGACATTTCCGAGTTTTTTGTTACCTGAGTTTTGTTAGAAAAAATTTACCAAATTACCTGCTTTGTTTAATATTAATACTTAACAATTAGATGCTTAACATTGGTCAAGAGATTTTCATAACTTGCAATACTGTGCTTCTGAGAAAGGGCTAGTCTGTGCATATCGTCAAGGACATTGGGAGACTCAGAGATAATTTGCGACTTGAGATAAACTTGAGGAACTGTATGTTTCCAATCATCTTCGCTTCTGTTCAACTTAGCCACACGGTCAAGACAAGAACCTCTGAGAGTGACCACAGTGTCTTGGTCTATCTTGTTCTTCTGATATCTTTCAAGGGCACGGCTGTGGAGATATGAGGTGAACAAAGGCTGGCTGGAGCACTGTTAACAATTCTATCAGCAGAAAGGAACTAACGTTATCAATTGTTTGTGCGCTATGACCTGATACACATAGTCACAAGAAGAAAACAAGGTAGCTTATGATGCCCTGATCTGCTGGGGAGGGGTGGAACCAGCCATGACTAAGCATTTTTAGTGTCAGCTATATAAGAATCAGAATCATTGGGCTCTCAACGAATCACCAAGGGTGGGTCGTTGACCAGCTCCATTAATGAAATAATTAATCGATTTCAAATAATATTGATTGTTTTAAGAAATGACAAAGTCTCTCTCACTTGATTACAATTTTCCACAATAGTTTCCCACATTGAAAGTATCAGAATCATCTAATAGGAAGCTCTACGCAAATAACTTACTTTCATTTTAATTCATAGGTTCCGAGTTTTAAATTACTCCACCAATCAGTGCGGATAGAGCAGCTTGCTGCGGAGCGGGTAAGTGATTTAATCTGTAAAGGAAGTCATTAAGAGCAAATTGTATTTTAGCATAACAGCATGGTTTAATCATAATGAAAGACAAACACAAACACTATGCTGCCAGTCACAGTGTAGGGTGTGAGATACAACTGACATTTTGAGGGTGAGGAGAGAGCGAGAGAGGATGGAGGAAGCTGGCTTTGAAGTCCTGGGCATCTTGTTATGACATGCATTATCTGAATTAGGCCCACAGAATTATATCTACAGAGGATCGGCTTATATGGAGGAACTTTTAATGTCTTTGAACTTCCGAGTTGGTTTAACATTGGACCAGAGCAAACTAGCTAGTTAGCTAGCTAGCTAACAAGCTTGTGTGTGGAGAGCAGCACTACAATTAACAGCACATCTTACTTTTTTGTAGTTAGTCCAAGGCAACACTGACATGTTTTGTTGTTTCCCGCATTACAGAGGGCTATATTAGTCCACTAGTAAAGGCCCAGTTCACAACTTTTGTGAAAAAATATTCCACCCCCCATTTTTTAGTGGGTGCTACAGCACCATCAGCACCCTTACTTCCTGCGGCTATGCAGGGATTTAGCTCTGTCCTTAATTTCCCTAAATCTCAGAAAGCGTTTGACCTTCATCTCTTTTTTTTATGTCTGCAGAAAAATCCAACGCTGAACTCACTCATCACCAAATTAGACCAAAGATGTCATGCCTTGCAGAGGTGGAGAGCACACCTCCCTGTACATTGTAATTGCCTTGGAGAGGTAAAACAACTCCCCTCCAATACAGCCACTGATTACCAAAACAAGTCACAAATTGCCCTGCCCCTTGATCCTGGTTGATGTGTCAAAAACTATCTGCAAATAATTAGCAGTCAGCAGTTCACACACCAAGCAGGCCACTGTGAAGACAGGCACCACTTACAGTAGATAGCCCTAGCTACTGTAGCAAAAATACAGCAATAGATAACGTTTTTTAAAAAGTCCTCTAGCTATAGAATGAAGCCTACATCAAAGGCCTGGATTTATTATACATTTGACATAACAACAGCCTTAAATAACTTCTAGGATCCTCTGACTTCTCCCAAACGCCCAATGTTTCCAATCAAATGTATTAATGAAGTTTTAAAGTTTTCCTATTAATTTCCCTGGCCATTGTGATTAATGATATGATAATATTTATGATATTTAGCTTTTTATAAATAAACAAGCTTCAGTAAAAATGCTCCTTGGTCAAATAGCTTTTACACATCCTGGAGGTGTGTATTGGGTCATTGTCATGTTGAAAAACAAATGATAGTCCCACTAAGCGCGGACCAGATGGGATGGCGTATAACTTTTTTGGTTACTACATGATTCCATATGTGTTATTTCACAGTCTCAACGTCAACAGTGAAGAGGCGACTCCGGGATGCTGTCCTTCTAGGCAGAGTTTCAAAGAAAAAGCCATATCTCAGGATGGCCAATAAAAATTAAAGATGAAGATGGGCAAAAGAACATAGACACTGGACAGAGGAACTCTGCCTAGAAGGCCAGCATCCCGGAGTCGCCTCTTCACTGTTGACGTTGAGACTGGTGTTTTGCGGGTACTATTTAATGAAGCTGCCAGTTGAGGACTTCTGAGGCATCTGTTTCTCAAACTAGACACTAATGTACTTGTCTTCTTGCTCAGTTGTGCACCGGGGCCTCCCACTCTTTCTATTCTGGTTAGAGACAGTTTGCGCTGCTCTGTGAAGGGAGTAGTATGCAGGGCTGTACGAGATCTTCAGTTTCTTGGTAATTCCTCGCATGGAATAGCCTTCATTTCTCAGAACAAGAATAGACTATTGAGTTTCAGAAGAAAGTGCTTTGTTTCTGGCCATTTTGAGCCTGTAATTGAACCCACAAATGCTGATGCTCCAGATACTCAACTAGTCTAAAGAAGGCCAGTTTTAATGCTTCTTTAAATCAGGACAACAGTTTTCAGCTGTGCTAACATGATTGCAAAAGGGTTTTCTAATGATCAATTATCCTTTTAAAATGATAAACTTGGATTAGCTATCACAATGTGCAATTGGAACACAGGAGTGATGGTTGCTTATAATGGGCCTCTGTACGCCTATGTAGACATTCCATAAAAAACTCAGCCGTTTCCAGCTACAATAGTCATTTACAACATTAACAACGTCTACACTGTATTTCTGATCAATTTGATGTTATTTTAATGGACAAAAAGAAATGCTTTTCTTTCAAAAACAAGGACATTTCTGTAAAACTGTGTACTGACGACAAAAGGAGTCAGGCGCAGGGGAGTTGAAATGCTTGGAAACCAACGTATTTAGTCAGCCATAGTACATAACAAAGTACAAAAGAGTAGGCAAAAATACTTCCACGACAAATATAGCCTCGGGCGCATAAACAAAACACCCGGAATAAAAATAGCCGTCAAACATAACACACACTGAACAAACGAAAAATAATCATTCACAAGGACAAGAAGGAAAACAGAGGAATAAATACACGCAGACTAATGAGGGGGAATGAGCAACAGGTGTAACAGAAAACCAAGGCAAAACTAATGGATAACGAAAAAGGAGCGGTGATGACTAGTAAACCGGTGATGTCGACCGCCGAACACCGCCCGAACAAGGAGAGGGGCCGACTTCGGCGGATGCGGTGGATTGAGACTTGATGAGACGCAGCCCTTGCAAAAACAACAGATATCTCTAGCTTAAACAGACATTTTGATGGGATTTTCTTTATGTTAATTAGATTTCCGCACGGCGCTGACATCAACTCTATTTTATTTTTTTTAAATAAAAAAAATATAATAGTAGAACGAAATATATTCACTGTTACAGAGACATTAGTAATACAGGGGTCAAGGAGGCTGTCAAACGTGTCCCTTCTATCAAAGTAAGGGAAAAGGGAGACATGAATGAAGATAAACTGAAACTCAAGCCAGCCTGGTTCTCATATACACATATACAGTTGAAGTCGGAGGTTTACATACACCTTAGCCAAATACATTTAAACTCAGTTTTTCACAATTCCTGACATTTAATCCTGGTAAGAATTCTCTGTCAAATGTCAGTTAGGATCACCACTTTATTTTAAGAATGTGAAATGTCAGAATAATAGTTGAGAGAATGATTTAGTTCAGCTTTTATTTCTTTCATCACATTCCCAATGGGTGAGAAGTTTACATACACTTAATTAGCATTTGGTAGCATTGCCTTTAAATTGTTGAACTTGGGTCAAACATTTCGGGTAGCCTTCCACAAGCTTCCCACAATAAGTTGGGTGAATTTTGGCCCATTCCTCCTGACAGAGCTGGTGTAACTGAGTCAGGTTTGTAGGCCTCCTTGCTCGCACACGCTTTTTCAGTTCTGCCCACACATTTTTTATAGGATGTAGGTTAGGGCTTTGTGATGGCCACTCCAATACTTTGACTTTGTTGTCCCTAAGCCATTTTACCACAACATTGAAAGTATGCTTGGGGTCATTGTCCATTTGGAAGACCCATTTGCGACCAAGCTTTAACTTCCTGACTGATGTCTTGAGATGTTGCTTTAATATATCCACATCATTTTCCTACCTCATGATGCCATCTATTTTGTAAAGTCCACCAGTCCATCCTGCAGCAAAGCACCCCCACAACATGATGCTGCCACCCCTGTGCTTGATGGTTGGGATGGTGTTCTACGTCTTGCAAGCCTCCCCCTTTTTCCTCCAAACATAACAATGATCATTATGGCCAAATAGTTCTATTTTTGTTTCATCAGACCAGAAGACATTTCTCCAAAAAGTACGATCTTTGTCCCCATGTGCAGTTGCAAACCGTAATCTGGCTTTTTTAATGGCGGTTTTGGTGCAGTGGCATCTTCCTTGCTGAGCGGCCTTTCAGGTTATGTCGATATAGGACTCGTTTTACTGTGGATATAGGTACTTTTGTACCTGTTTCCTCCAGCATCTTCACAAGGTCCTTTGCTGTTGTTCTGGGATTGATTTGCACTTTTCGCACCAAAGTACGTTCATCTTTAGGAGACAGAACGCGTCTCCTTCCTGACCGGTATGACGGCTGCGTGGTCCCATGGTGTTTATACTTGCGTACTATTGTTTGTACAGATGAACGTGGTACCTTCAGGTATTTGGAAATTGCTCCCAAGAATGAACCAGACTTGTGGAGGTCTACAATTTCTTGGCTGATTTATTTAGATTTTCCCATAATGTCAAGCAAAGGTAGACCTTGAAATACATTCACAAGTACACCTACAATTGACTCAAATGATGTCAATTAGCCTATCAGAAGCTTCTAAAGCCAGGACATCATTTTCTGGAATTTTCCAAGCTGTTTTAAAGCACAGTCAACTTAGTGTATGTAAACTTCTGACCCACTGGAATTGTGATACAGTGAATTATAAGTGAAATAATCTGTCTGTAAACAATTGTTGGAAAAATTACTTGTGTCATGCACAAAGTAGATGTCCTAACTGACTTTCCAAAACTATAGTTTGTTAACAACAAATTTGTGGAGTGGTTGAAAAACGAGTTTTAATGACTCCAACCTAAGTGCATGTGAACTTCTGACTTCAACTGTATATAGTTGTGGGGATTTAATAGCATAAAACAATAGTACAAAACATTTATCCTATTACCGCCCTTATCCCTAACTGTAGACTATAATATATAGACTATTATATATACTCATATATAAATATATATTCATATATTTTATATATATATATATATATATATATATATATATACACACTGTGCCTTCAGAAAGTATTCAGACCCCTTGACTTTTTACAAATTTTGTTACGTTGCACCCCTATTCTAAAATTGATTAAATAGTTTTTTTCCCTCATCAATCTACACACAATACCCCATAATGACAAAGCAAAACCTGTTTTTTAGAAATGTTTGCTAATTTAAATAAATAAATCAAATATTACATTTACATAAGTAAATGGGGCCGACTTCGGCGGATTCAGAGCCTTTACTTTGTTGAAGTACCTTTGGCAGTGATTACAGCATTGAGTCTTCTTGGGTGTGACGCTACAAGCTTGGCACACCTATATTTGGGGAGTTTCTCCCATTCTTCTCTGCAGATCTTCTCAAGCTCTGTCTGTATGGATGGGGAGCATTGCTGGACAGCTATTTTCAGGTCTCTTCAGAGATGTTCGATCAGGTTCAAGTCCGGCCTCTGGCTGGGCCACTCAAGGACTTTCAGAGATTTGTCCCGAAGCCTTGTTGGAAGGTGAACCTTCACCCCAGTCTGGGGTTTTCATCAAGAATCTCTCTGTACTTTGCTCCGTTCATCTTTGCCACGATCCTGACTTGTCTCCCAGTCCCTGCCACTGAAAAACATCCCCGTAGCATGATGCTGCAACCACCATGCTTCACCGTAGGAATGGTGCCAGGTTTCCTCCAGACATGACGCTTGGCATTCAGGCTAAAGAGTTCAATCTTGGTTTCATCAGACCAGAGAATTGTGTTTCTCATGGTCTGCGAGTCTTTAGGTGCCTTTTGGCAAACTCCAAGCGAGCTGTCATGTTGCCTTTTACTGAGGAGTGGCTTCCGTCTGGCCACTGTACTGTAAAGGCCTGATTTGTGGGGTGCTGCAGAGATGGTTGTCCTTCTGGAAGGTTCTTCCATCTCCACAGAGGAACTCTGGAGCTCCGTCAGAGTAACTATCGGGTTCTTGGTCACCTCCCTGACCAAGGCCCTTCTCCCCCGATTGCTCAGTTTGGCCGAGCGGCCAGCTCTAGGAAGAGTTTTGGTGGTTCCAAACTTCTTCCATTTAAGAATGATGAAGGCCACTGTGTTCTTGGGGACCTTCAATGCTGCAGAAATGCTTTGGTACCCTTCCCCAGATCTGTGCCTCAACACAATCCTGTCTCTGAGCTCTACGGAAAATTCCTTCGACCTCATGGCTTGGTTTTTGCTTTGACATGCACTGTCAACTGTGGGACCTTATATATACAGGTGTGTGCCTTTCCAAATCATGTTCAATCAATTGAATTTACCACAGGTGGACTCCAGTCAAGTTGTAGAAACATCTCAAGGATGATCAATGGAAACAAGATGCACCTGAGCAAAGGGTCTGAATACTTATGTAAATAAGGTATTTCTCTTTTCATATTTTATACATTTGCTAAAATATGTTTGTCATTATGGGGTATTTTGTGTAGATTGCTGAAGATTTGTTTTTATTTAATCCATTTTAGAATAAGGCTGTAACGTAACAAAATATGGAACAATTCAAGGGGTCTGAATGCTTTCCGAAGGCACTGTATGAAATAATACTTATAATTAGATGCACGCAGATCACAATTGAGAAGGGTTTAGCTATAAAGTTCCTCATCTGTGGGAAAAACTGGAAAGAAGAAAATCAGGTGTGTCTACTGCCAGGGAGGGAAGTAGCTTATATCATCAACTTGTTGTGTTATTCTAGTAGAATCTTAAAGTAGATGGAAGTACCATCAACTTGTTGTGTTATTCTAGTAGAATCTTAAAGTAGATGGAAGTACCATCAACTTGTTGTGTTATTCTAGTAGAATCTTAAAGTAGATGGAAGTACCATCAACTTGTTGTTATTCTAGTAGAATCTTAAAGTAGATGGAAATACCATCAACTTGTTGTGTTATTCTAATAGAATCTTAAAGTAGATGGAAATACCATCAACTTGTGTTATTCTAGTAGAATCTTAAAGTAGATGGAAGTACCATCAACTTGTTGTGTTATTCTAATAGAATCTTAAAGTAGATGGAAATACCATCAACTTGTTGTGTTATTCTAGTAGAATCTTAAAGTAGATGGAAGTACCATCAACTTGTTGTGTTATTCTAGTAGAATCTTAAAGTAGATGGAAGTACCATCAACTTGTTGTTATTCTAGTAGAATCTTAAAGTAGATGGAAGGGAATCTGAACATGAATAATTTATAACTTCATGCTTTTCTTGAGTTAGCTTATGAGGAAGTAGGTTACTGATGCCATAGCTTCTTTCAGTTTTTTCCTCTTCAAATGTGGCATCTACTGTGGGTTGCTGGCATGGACTACATGAGAATCAGGGCCTTGTCACACTGACTTCAAGTTCACTCCAGAGGGCAATAGACACACACTGATCACAGGGACATAGCAGATAAGCTGTGGTGCTGTATGGAGAAAAGTGCTTCATCATGTTGGAAAATACTAAATAGTCTTGCGGCCCTATCTACGCTGCATGGATTTTACCATTTATCAGACATTATGTCTTACTGTTATCATGTGGCACTTTCTACTTGTTACTTTGCTCAAATAATTCAAGACTTTCGTCAACTTGCTAATGCATAATGGTATTCTATGATGTTTGGTGTTACAGTACGTGCTTTGGTCAAAAGTAGGGCATTATAGTGTAGGGTGTAGGGTATCAAGAGATATCTCCTGAACCTCGAAGTCTGCTCTGAGTCTGGCAGAGATCGAGCAGGTATTTGTGAGAATAATGGCGAGCAAACAATATCATAGATTCTTTCAAGTGTTGCTCCACTTGTGTTTGCTGCAGGTCTTGATCTGATCTTTTCCCTCCCCTTTCTTATTTTTCCTCTACTTTCCCCTTTTTCCTCTTTCTCCTTTTCCTCTTTCTCCTCTCTTGTCACTCCAGCTGCATGGAGAGCAGAGGGTGATCCAGATTCATGTGTCCAACCTGAGGTCTTCCCCTGCATCGCTGCCTCACTCGGATTCCGGACCACTTCAACCATCTCTACCGTCACAGGTTTCTCCAGGTGCGCAGGCTTGCCACGGCCACGCCATCCCACCACTATTCCATCCCAGCGGCTCACGTGGAGAACATCTCGCCACCTGCTAATAGGGCTCCAGCCTCGGTTAGGCCCTCGGCTCCTCCACCCCCAACAGCAATGGCTCTGGCTGCAGCTGAGACACAGGGTGAGTCCTTGTCCCCTCCTAATTAATTTCATTGTAATTATTTAGACAGGACTGTCCACTCAGGAAAAGACTTGCCACTGTTTACCAGGGAGTCCTCCTCCCTCTCCTCTGGTGACTCCAGACCACTATGAAAGGATCAAGCTGGCATAGCTCAGGAACTGGGAGCAACTCAGTACTGCACGCTCTTACCAAGATGCCTCTTGAGGATAGAAGTTCAATATAAAATAGATGATAAGATAGATGATGAAATATATATTTTGATTATATCATTTTAATAAAAAGTAATTAATTTGCAACAATCAAACTGTCAACTGGTTATTCATTACAGTATGAACTGTAAAATGATTGGGACAAACAACACAGCTCACCTAATGGTAGTTTTTACAAACAGTACAGCACCACCCTCACCCAAGAGGCCTATGATACATGAGTCTACAACCTTATCATATAAATAATATTGGAATATTTACCTATCATTGTAAAACAGTGTGGATTTGTTATTTGGGGGAATACCAAAATAAACCAAAGGCAGACCCAAGTAAAACCAGGGTCATATTCATTAGGGTCGAACATAGCCAAATATTTTGCTAAGGAAAACAAGAGTTTCTTATTGGAGAAGTTCACATTCCCTCCCTGTTTCAGTATGTTTTATGTTTGGTGCATAATGAACACTACCCAGGGTTATTCATCTGGGCCAGATGTATCAAGGGTCTCAGAGTTTCAGTGCTGATTTAGGATCTGTTTTGCCTTTTAGATCACAATGAATAATATTACATGGACAGGGGGACCTGATCCTAGAGCAGCACTCTGAGACCCTTGATACATGCAGCCTCTGGTGTATTTGGGGTTAAATATGTCACTGTTCCTGATCATTCACAAGGGGGCAGCCTCCACTACGAATAGAAAGTGACTGTCTTTGCGCGAGATATGGGCTGCATTGCCATAGTCTAAAGTGGCTTCATCTCTTAATCTCATGTAAACTTAATCTGATGTGAAAAAACTGGACAAGTGGAAGCAAATGCCTAGTAGAACTCTACCGTGATGATTTTACCTATTCGGTTTTCACATCAGGGCAGATGGGGGAGATGAGAGAAGAAGGGAGCCATTTTGGAAAATGGCCGATAGGGAGCAATCTATTACAACTTCTGTCTGACAAAGATTAGTTCTTATATATTTGGCTTCAAAACTTTATAGCTTCAATTAGTTTATGCTCTTCCAGTATTATCTGTACATCTACGTTTTTTACATTTTGTGTTTGAACATTAAGAAATTCCAATCAACATTTTGATCATTAGACCCTTCATTCATTTAAAGCCTGAAGAAGATCTGCAGTGTATTCATTACGCCGATTCAGTTTCAAAATGTTTCTTAAACGGAAGCAAACAGAACAAAACGGGGCGGGACCTACCTGAATGTGTCCAATAGAAACTTTTGTTTTCATTGCAAACGCAACTTTTTGGACTAATGATTACACCCCTGTTGACTTAAATGTTGGTTTGCATTTACCCCTTTTCAAATGTAAAATGTGCAAAACATTATGTAAATGATGAAAAGGCTACAGTGATTGAAACTGTAAACTTTTGAGACCAAATACATCAGAACTACCCTTTTGTGTTGTTCTGAGATTCCTTGAGGTTTTTTTTTAAGACTATGCAAGACAGTGTTTTTCTCCATTGACCTGGAAATGCACTAGCAGTGTACACTACAGTTTTTTAAAGTACATTTTCTATTAGCCATGGATGATGGTCACCTGCGCTGCATCTATATCAACAACGTCTTAGTCAAAACACCACCGACATCACAACCCTGGATGGTCATGAAATTGTTGTACTGACCAAAGAGATGGGATTTAATGTTTCACTCACCGTTCTTTATTTTACACCCATATGTATTTTCTCTGTCATTAATATTTTACACCCATTACAGAATAGTGAGAACATAATAGAATGGATTGTTGTGGGGGATGCATGCTAGATCAGAAGATCTAAATGAGAAATAGCCCAAAATGTGTTAGGAAATACCAAGACTTTTGCATTTGAACCTATCTATTTCCAATGGACAGTACCAGTCAAGAGTTTGGACACACCACATTCAAGGGTTTTTCTTTATTTTTTACTATATTATACATTGTAGAATAATAGTGAAGAATGAAATAACACATATGGAATCATGTAGTAAGCAAAAAAGTGTTTGAAAATACAAATATATTGTATATTTGAGATTCTTCAAAGTAGCCACCCTTTGCCTTTATGACAGCTTTGCAACCTCTTGGCATTCTCTCAACAAGCTTCATGAGGTAGTCACCTGGAATGCATTTCAATTAAAGGGTGTGCCTTGGTAAAAGTTAATTTGTGGAATTTATTTTCATCTTAATGCATTTGAGCCAATCAGTTGTGTTGTAACATACAGAAGATAGCCCTATTTGGCAAAAGACCAAGTCCATATTATGGCAAGAACAGCTCAAATAAGCAAAGAGAACTGACAGTCCATTATTACTTTAAGACATGAAGGTCAGTCAATGCAGAACATTTCATTAACAATGCAGTCGCCAAAACATCAAGCGCTATGATGAAACTGGCTCTCATGAGGACCGCCACAGGAAAGGAAGACCCAGAGTTACCTCTGCTGCAGAGGATAAGTTCACCTCAGACTGCAGCCCAAATAAATGCTTCAGAGTTCAAGTAACAGACACATCTCAACATCAACTGTTCAGAAGAGACTGCGTGAATCAGGCCTTCGTGGTCGAATTGCTGCAAAGAAACCACTACTAAAGGACACAAATAATAAGAAGAGACTTGATTGGGCCAAGAAATCTGTCCTTTGGTCTGATGAGTCCAAATTATAAATTTTTGGTTCCAACCACCGTGTCTTTGTGAGACGCAGAGTAGGTGAACGGATGATCTCAGCATGTGTGGTTCCGACCGTGAAGCATGGAGGAGGAGGTGTGATGGTGTCGGGGTGCTTTGCAGGTGACACTGTCTGTTATTTATTTAGAATAAATAGCATTCTGCAGCGAAATGCCATCCCATCTAGTTTGCGCTTAGTGGGACTATAATTTGGTTTTCAACAGGACAATGACCCAAAACACACCTCCAGGCTGTGTAAGGGCTTTGAATTGTTAAATATTACTGCACTGTTGGAGCTAGAAACAGAAGCATTTCACTACACCCACAATAACATCTGCTAAACATGTGTATGTGACAAATACAATTTGATTTGATTTGGCTATTTGACCAAGGAGAGTGATGGAGTGCTGCATCAGATGACCTGGCCTCCACAATCCCCGACCTCAACCAAATTGAGATGGTTTGGGATGAGTTGGACCACAGAGTGAAGGAAAAGCAGCCAACAAGTGCTCAGCATATGTGAAAACTCCTTCAAGACTGTTGGAAAAGCATTCCAGGTGAAGCTGGTTGAGAGAATGGGAAGCGTGTGCAAAGCTGTCATCAAGGAAAAGGGTGGCCACTTTGAAGAATCTAAAATATAAAACTTCTTGATATAAAAATTGGTAACAAAAACAATCAGATATATGACAAAGTTATACACATAAAGAAACATAAAAACATGGTTCGAATAACTTTTTCATTAAACATATGCTTAATGTTTTCAGTAGGCTACTGGAAAGCACCAAATAAGTTTGAAATAATTTATGAACATAATACGATTTCAAACCGATTCTGATTGTAAATTGTCACAAGAATACATTATCTGAACCCATTTTCATAAAAAAAAAATGGGACTACTATCTCTTAAATGGAGGACCGTTGTAACAGTTCAACACCACAAGATGACCCATGTGAGCTCAGCAGAAAATAGCCCACACACATTAGAAACATAATTGATTGTGATTTCCTTCTTGATTCGTAAATGGTTAAAGAAATACACAAAGTTTTACAACTAACTCGAAAGATGTAATAATAAAATGCAAGAATGTCCCAAAATAAGGTTAAATATTCTACTCTTAGGTATCAGTGCTGCGCATGTCTTGAAACCGATGGCACAGCCGTGTATTTGTATTTATTATGGATCCCCATTAGCTGCTGCCAAGCCAGCAGCTACTCTTCCTGGGGTCCAGCATAATGAAGGCAGTTATACAACTTTTAAAAACATTAGAATACATTCATTACAGAATTCACAACACACTGTGTGCCCTCAGGCCCATACTCCACTACTACATATCTGCAATGCAAAATCCATGTGTATGTGTGTGTATAGTGCGAATGTTATTGTGTTTGTATGCATGTGTCGGTAGGTTGAGATCTTCAAGTTCCTTGGTGTCCACATCACCAACAAACTATCATGGTCCAAACACACCAAGACAGTTTTGAAGAGGGCACAACAAAGCCTATTCCCCCTCAGGAAACCAAAACGATTTGGCATGGGTCCCCAGATCCCCTAAAGGTTAGCATGTGCTCCCAAGGATGAACCAGACTTGTGGAGGTCTACAATTTTTTTCTGAGGTCTTGGCTGATATCTTTTGATTTCCCCATGTTGTTAAGCAAAGAGGCACTGAGTTTGAAGGTAGGCCTTGAAATACATCCACAGGTACACCTCCAATTGACTCAAATTGTCAATTAGCCTATCAGAAGCTTCTAAAACCATTACATCATTTTCTGGATTTGTCCAAGCTGTTTAAAGGCACAGTCAACTTAGTATATGTAAACTTCTGACCCACTGGAATTGTGATACAGTGAATTGTAATAAATAATCTGTCTGTAAACAATTGTTGGAAAATTACTTGTGTCCTAACTGACTTTCCAAAACTATAGTTTGTTAACAAGAAATGTGTGGAGTGGTTGAAAAACAAGTTTTAATGACTCTAATCTAAGTGTATGTAAACTTCCGACTTCAACTGTATATATGCACATTTCCATGAAACAGTTTCATTTCAGTAATAAAGCTTTAGTTTCTTAAACTCATTGTTACATGGTTAATCATAGAAATCCGAAGTAAAATTATACACATCTAAAAGTAAAAATTAAACTATGGCACTAGCCTCTGCCATATGGACACATTGATACACTGTGATCCATTGGCAGTTTGTCACGACCGTCAGGATAAATGGAGCAAGGCGCAGCGTGCATAGAGTTCCACATGCTTTTTTCACAGTGAAACGTCAAAAACAATAACGCAAAAACAACTGACCGTAAACAATCGTAGCGCTCCAAGGCACTAACAAGAAAACAATATCCCACAAAAGCAGGTGGGAAACAGAACACACTAAGTATGATCCCCAATTAGAGGTAACGACAATCAGCTGCCTCTAATTGGGGACCATACACAAAACCAACATAGATCTACAACAACTAGACAAAAAAAAAACTAGTCACGTCCTGACCTAAATCACCATAGCCATGGCCAGGACGTGACACAGTTAAAGAAATTAGAACATAGAACTCAGAGCCTATAGGCCAATGCAACAGTAGGCCCATAACTTCCATCATCAACTAAGTAAAATACATAATGTTAGGCCTAAAGCTGGCAAAATAAAAACAGTTGAAAATATCCTGATAAATTCTCTTCTGCGCTTGTCTGCGTCCCTTTCTATCTGTCTTCACTTGGGCTATTGCTAGTGAAGTTGTACAATGTATCAAAGTATCACAGAGTCCGGCCCTAAGCAGTCACTAACGAACTTGCAACATTGTATCAACTAGCCTATTCCGGGCCCTCAAAGTTTCTTGCGCCAGTGAGCTCGGGACAGAAAGCTGTTTTGTATGACGTTTCTACTGGATACAGTATCTGGGCTTATCAGATCATGATATTTTGCTCTTTCACACCCAGGCTTGGTGATTATCGAGGCAGGGAGTGTTGGAAAGACTTTTCAAATAGTATAATTCGCAATGGATATTTAAAAAAATGACTTTGTTGACTTGTGTGAAGCGAAGAAAAAAAGAGTGGTGTACGTGGTGAGTTAAGACAATCAGAAATAAGACATTGCCAAATCAGTACTTTCCTACATATGCATGCATTTTGGAGACACACCCTATCTTCGCAACAGCCCCCTCCCATTCTTGATGCAACATTTTAAATTATACTCAAGACACATTATCTTCACACATATTGTAGACGCTTTTCACTGACAGCCACAACTCAATCAGCTAGAGCTATTGCCACGTGTACTACCCAAATTGCGGGATTCCCAAACACACTTATTATTTGAAACAATCCACAGCAATTCAATTAAATAAGCTAATGATCCTATGTGGCTAAGTCATGCTCCCAGTTGAAGTATTTTGAAGTATTTTATTTAGACAGGAGTAATTATATAATTTTGGCGAAAGATTAATTTACTTTAGGGCAATCCAACATCTTAGCAATGCACTGTGCACCCGCCAACTTTCCTTTCCAATTTGCAAGAGGCTGAAACCAGAGATCTGTATTTAATGACAAGATGCTCATGTCTCGCCCTAACAATGGGAGTCATTGTCCCAAAGGCTTCAAGGCAGGCAACAGCTTAGGTCTGCATATTATTCCCATAGAAACGCATTGGGTTTATACTAGACAAATTATGGCAAGAGTGAGCCCTCTTGCTTCGCCTCCTCCTCTCTGCTGAAACTAAAGTACATCATCGGAGAAAGCATCAGAGCGAGCAAAACAGCATCCCTCTATATGTAGCCCATGTATCTGATGCTGTGTGGCCAAAAATAGTATGACATGACATACTCTTTTGGTCCAGACAGCATCAGATACATGGTCTCCACATACTTCGCTCGCTCAGATACTTTCTCCGGTGATATACTTTAGTTTCAGCAGAGAGGAAGAGGCAAAGCAAGAGGGCTCACTCTCGCCAAAAGTCCTCAACTGGCAGCTTCATTAAATAGTACCCGCAAAACACCAGTCTCAACGTCAACAGTGAAGAGGCGACCCCGGGATGCTGGCCTTCTAGGCAGAGTTGAAAAGAAAAAGCCATATCTCAGACTGGCCAATAAAAAGAAAAGGTTAAGATGGGCAAAATAACACAGCCACTGGACAGAGTTTTATTTTTATTAATTTTTTATTTTACCTTTATTTAACCAGGTAGGCAAGTTGAGAACAAGTTCTCATTTACAACTGCGACCTGGCCGAGATAAAGCAAAGCAGTTCAACACATACAACAACACATAGTTACACATTGGAGTAAACAAACACACAGTCAATAATACAGTAGAAAAAAAACAAATCTATATACAATGTGTGCAAATGAGGTAAGATAAGGAACGTAAGGCAATAAATAGGCCATGGTGGCAAAGTAACTACAGTATAGCAATTTAACACTGGAATGGTAAATGTGCAGTAGATGAATGTGCAAAGTAAAAATACTGGGGTGCAAAGGAGCAAGATAAATATGATGGGATGAGGTAGTTGGTTGGGCTATGTACAGGTGCAGTGATCTGTGAGCTGCTCTGACAGCTGGTGCTTAAAGCTAGTGAGGGAGATAAGTGTCTCCAGTTTCAGTGATTTTTGTAGTTCGTTCCAGTCATTGGCAGCAGAGAACTGGAAGGAAAGTCAGCCAAATGAGGAATTGGCTTTGGGGGTGACCAGTGAGATATACCTGCTGGAACGCGTGCTACGGGTGGGTGCTGCTATGGTTACCAGCGAGCTGAGATAAGGCGGAGCTTTACCAAGCAGGGACTTGTAGATGACCTGGAGCCAGTGGGTCTGGCGACGAGTATGTAGCGAGGGCCAGCCGACTAGAGCATACAGGTCGCAGTGGTGGGTGGTATAAGGGGCTTTGGTGACAAAGCGGATGGCACTGTGATAGACTGCATCCAGTTTGCTGAGTAGAGTATTGGATCGACAAAACATCTACTGTAGCGGCTTCTCGAGGATCGGTAGGATAGTCAGTTTTACTAGTGCAAGTTTGGCAGCATGAGTGAAGGAGGCTTTGTTGCGAAATAGAAAGCCGATTCTAGATTTAATTTTGGATTGGAGATGTTTAATATGAGTCTGGAAGGAGAGTTTACAGTCTAGCCAGACACCTAGGTATTTGTAGTTGTCCACATATTCTAGGTCAGAGCCATCCAGGGTAGTGATGCTAGTCGGGCGGGCAGGAGCAGGCAGCGAACGGTTGAAAAGCATGCATTTGGTTTTACTAGCGTTTAAGAGCAGTTGGAGGCCACGGAGGGAGTGTTGTATGGCATTGAAGCTCGTTTGGAGGTTAGTTAACTATTTAGGGAGCGGCAGCCGAGGTGTCGGTTTTGGAGAGTCCGGCGTGCCCAAAGTAAAATACCTGCCACTCAGGCCCAGAAACTAGGATATGCACATAATTAGTACTATTGGATAGGAAACACTCTGAAGTTTCTAAAACCGTTAAAATGTCTGTGAGTATAACAGAACTGATATAGCAGGCGAAAACCCGAGGAATTTCTGTCCAGAATTTTTTTGTTGTTGTGACATTTCCTCTTTTCCATAGACTTGCTATTGAAATCCATGTATGATAGCTCCTAGGTTGCAGTACCTATGGCTTACACTAATGTCAACAGTCTTTATACAGTGTTTGGAGGCTTTAGCACTGAGCAGAACTGAAAGGAAGAGGAAATAGTCAAGGGACCACAAAATGTCAACAACGTTTCCCGGGCACGAGATTGTGAGCGCGCCCCATTTTATTTTACTTTTATATCGTTTATGATATCATCCGAGTTAAATATTATCGCTAATATTCATAAAAGGATACCTAAGGATGCATTATAAATTATGTTTGATTTGTTTGGGCAAAGTTGATAGGTATATTTGAACGCTTTCTCTTCACTGTACAACGGGTGACTCTACGGTGGATTTTCTGAACATAACGCGCCAACCAAACTGAGATTTATGGATATAATAAATGACTTTTTCTAACAAAAGAACCTTTGGATGTCTTCGTTGGACACTTGGGATGCCCTCAGCAGAAGTTCTTCGAAAGGTAAGGGATTTATTTTAGCTCTTATATGGGTTTTGTGTGACCCGCGCTGGATATGAATTTATGCTAATGCATAAATATTAGAGGTGCTATCCTCAAACAATCAAATGTTGTGCTTTCGACCGTAAAGCCTTTTTGAAATCTGACAACGCTGTGATATTGCCAAGAATCAGAGCTTTTGATGACTATGCAACACTTGTATATTGATGAATGTTTAATAATTCAACTTTTGGATTTTGAATTTGGCGCCTTACGTTTCACCGGGTAGTGTCGGGAGCGGCCCGCTAGCGCGCCGTTTATCCCTAAGAGGTTAACACAGTGTCCAAAGAAGGGCCAGAAGTATACAGAATGGTGTCATCTGCATAGAGGTGGATCAGAGAATCACTGGCAGCAAGAGCGACATCATTGATGTATACAGAGAAGAGAGTCGGCCCAAGAATTTAACCCTGTGGCACCCCCATAGAGACTGCCAGAGGTCCGGACAACAGGCTCTCAGATTTAACACAATGAACTCCGTCTGCAAAGTAGTTGGTGAACCAGGCGAGGCAATCATTAGAGAAACCAAGGCTGTTGAGTCTGCCGATAAGGATGATTGATAGAGTCGAAAGCCTTGGCCAGGTCAATGAATACGGCTGCACAGTAATGTCTCTTATCGATGGCGGTTATGATATCATTTAGTACCTTGAGCGTGGCTGAGGTGCACCCGTGAACAGCTCGGAAACCGGATTGCACAGCGGAGAAGGTACGGTAGGATTCGAAGTGGTCAGTGATCTGTTTATTAACTAGGCTTTCGAAGACTTTAGAGAGGCAGGGCAGGATGGATATAGGTCTATAGCAATTTGGGTCTAGGGTGTCAGGGGGAAACTTCTCCCCCTACTGGCGCCGTCGAAAGGTTAGAAAACCCTAGAGCCTGCTGTGATTTCTCTCCAACTCGTCTGACCATTATCCTCAACGTTGTTACCGCCGTCTATCAATTAAAAAGAGAGGGTCCAGATTATCTAGTCCAGCTGATTTGTACGGGTCCAGATTTTGCAGCTCTTTCAGAACATCTGCTATCTGGATTAGGGTGAAGGAGAAGCTGGGGAGGCTTGGACAAGTAGCTGACTGGACAGAGTAATGCTGCTTAGAAGGCCAGCATCCCGGAGTCGCCTCTTCACTGTTGATGTTGAGACTGGTGTTTTGCGGGTACTATTTAATGAAGCTGCCATTAGATTACTTGTGAGGCGTCTGTTTCTCAAACTAGACACTCTAATGTACTTGTCCTCTTGCTCAGTTGTGCACTGGGGCCTCCCACTCCTCTTTCTATTCTGGTTAGAGACAGTTTGCGATGCTCTGTGAAGGGAGTTGTACGAGATCTTCAGTTTCTTGGCAATTTCTTTCTCAGAACAAGAATAGACTGACGAGTTTCAGAAGAAAGTGCTTTGTTTCTGTCCATTTTGAGCCTGTAATCAAACCCACAAATGCTGATGCTCCAGATACTCAACTAGTCTAAAGAAGGCCAGTTTTATTGCTTATTTAATCAGGACAACAGTTTTCAGCTGTGCTAACATAATTGCAAAAGGGTTTTCTAATGATAAATTAGCCTTTTAAAATGATAAACTTGGATTAGCTAACACAACGTGGCATTTGAACACAGGAGTGATGGTTGCTGATAATGGGCCTCTGTACGCCTAAGTAGATATTTCATAAAATAATCTGCCGTTTCCAGCTACAATAGTCATTTACAACATTAACAATGTCTACACTGTATTTCTGATCAATTTGGTGTTATTTTAATGGGCAAAAGATTTGCTTTTCTTGCAAAAAAAATGACATTTCTAAGTGACCCTAAACATTTGAATGGTAACGCCAGCCCTGGATTGTGTACGTATGTAATGCAAAAACACAATAAGCTACTGAAAAAGCTGTTGGTCACTAAATCTGGCGAGAACTAGGACCATGGGAAAAACAGCTAGCTGGAGGTTGTCTGTGGTTTTGGCTGGATATGCCCTCACCGCTACATACTTAATGCTGATTGGTTTTGGTTCTGCCCACTATAGTGCTGTCCAGTCAGAACATGATGTTGCAATGGATAACAATACTCCAGGGCTAGCAATTAGCTAAGAGCTAGCAAACATCCCCGCAAACTTCTTACTTATAAAGATACATTACATGGTAAAGTAACCAACACTCACTTAGATTACACCCATTATACAGCATTTCCAACACTTACTTGTCAATGGACGCACAACACTTCACTTAAGAAACAGCATGTCAAAAGTCTGTCAGCAACACAACACTTGCTTCTTCTCAAGACAGCAGATGCTATGCACTGATGTGAAGTGGTAGGAAGCTGAGCCCTTGAGTGTGTCCAAATGCCCTGATTGGTTGTAATGAGTGGATGCTTGAAGGGTGATTGACAGGGCTGCAGGCCAATCAGGTTGAAAGGGATGGCATTTTTTACAGCAGCCCCTGGATTTCTGGTGAAAATACACACATCTTTAAAGGCCTCAGTGGGGGGTTGAGTCCTGAAAGGGCCTAGTCCTACCTGGCAGGACAGGCAGGTGAGAGAGGCAGAGCAGTGAAGGGACCAGACCAGGTGGGGTCCAGTCCTACTGTGAATCTAGCCGAACTAGAGGGGCAGCTGATTACTAAGGTCTCTTTAGAGGACCATGGGGGTCAGGAGGATGCCGGCTCAAGGGCAGGCAATGGGCTTAGGGGCCGCCCCGTCAGGGCGGTGCACAGGGAAACAAAAGCAGTCCTTGGCCGCCCCATGGAATGCCACAAGTATGGAGGAGGATCCTCTAACTCAGCTGGTACAGGGCCGCTGGAGGCTGGCCACAGATGGAGGTGGCTTGCCTACTGCGTCGTAGAAATGTGGCAGGCTGGCCACAACTGTTGTTGGCAGCTCACTGGCTGCTGTTGTGGTTGGTGACTCTCTCACCACTGCTGAAGGCAATGGTTCCCATGGTGGACAGGTTGGGACTGCTGTATGAGGCTCATCAGGGATCTGAAAGCGAGGCCGGCTGGGCCCCAGAGATGTGCGAGTGCCGGAGGGTCTTCCATTGCAGGAGGCAGGCGGCCCCCCAGAACTGGAGACAGCAAGCCCCCCGGGTCAGGGAGCGGGGTCTGAGAGCAGGGCAGGAAACTAGGGCCCTGACAGGGCAGGGGACTTGGAACTTACTACTAAGACTGAGGAGTGCAAGCCAGGTATGGCGGGATGCTGCAAACCTGGCTGAGCAGGGAACTTGTCACCTAACACTAAGACAGGCGACTTGGTGCTAGCAGAGGCTGGGGACTGCAAACTGGCTAGGGGCAGGGACTGCAGACCTAGACAAGCAGCTCGCTCTGAGCCTAGCTGAACAGGAGACCCAGGGCCTGGAACTAGTGCAGGAGGTTTGGAGTGTAACACTAAAGGAGCTGACTGCTTACCAACTGAGGCTGGGTGCTACTGACCAACTGAGGGCAGAGCCTGTAGATCTAGTAATGTTTGTAAGAGGGGATATGCATCTTTCAAATGATTTGCCATGGATATTTTACAAATGAAGGACTGCAACAGGTGCGTCTCTATCATCAATATCACTGTTCACTGTTTACTCCTGTTTCAACAAGGGTGTTATTCTCTTTATAATGGGAGTTGAGACATACAGTTAACAGCATTAGAAATTCACACTATAGCAGTAAGCAACAACAAAAAATGGAGGGAAAAGAGAATGCAAGGAGAAGAACTGTGATCACTTGGCTAGGTTACTTTTTGTTGTAAGACGCTAATGCATATAACAAGTGGAAGGAACACTAGAGTTAACTGTTGTCTTTGGGACAAAATTTCACCTGCCCAAGATTCCCGGATTCCTAAGCTTACTGTATGACTGTGATAAAACGTCATTGCCCCCTAGTGTCCAAACCACGCAATATGATTTCACATGGAATTTTATGAAATGTTCAAATAGTTTTAATAGAAAACCAATAAAGATATATGGCAGTTTAAACATTAAGGAAAATGTTCATTTGTCACATCCTTACATTTTGCTCAGCCTATTGTGCTCTAGCATTGCATGCTTATATGGACTATAAATTTGCCTTAAACCGACCTACACCCCAAAAGAGTCGTAAGTGAAAAAATCTGTAAGGAAACCTCAAGAATGTGTGTTTCAATGACTGTGTTTTTGTATGTTGCTTGTTTTTAGTCTGTACTCTGCACTAAAGGTCTATTCATATTGGAGCATGCAGGATGAAGTACCCTGTTAATTAGACTTTGGAGCAGTGACTTCGAGTTGGAAGCCTCTTTAAACAATTACCCCAGTGAATCTTGAATCCTTATCTCCGACCTGCTAGCACACTACGATTTTGTGTGACACAGGGGTCATTTATTGTATCTGTATCAATTGCTCGTTGGCCTGTATGGTGACAATTCTGAGGTGTCAGGAGCTGGGACTTCAGTTCTGACAAGGATTTGTTTACATTTTGCTTGAGAATTCCCTATGGAGATACCGCACCGCAGATATTGACGCAAGACTTTCCTCTCACACAGTCACACGGAGTATCTGCGCATGTGCACGGGTGCGCATCACGCTGCTACAATGTGGTAGCTACGGGACCAAAACAGCGCAGAAGTTTAGTCTCATGCTTCAACGCTTTTACATTCTGAACACATGGCTTGTGTTACGTGTGCGAGCGTTGCAAAATAAATGTACACATACATGTTATTCAATCATTGCATCCAAACTGCTCGACCGCGTCAATGAGCGTCTGCGTAGCCAGGCGCTAAAATAGAACTTAGTTCTATTTGTGATGCATGACACTCTGCAAGTCCTGCCTCTCCTATCTCCTCATTGGTTTTTAGGAGCATATACCCACGTGGGTGATTGAAAGGGTTATTGAAAGGGTGATTGAAAGGTCCACACTCCAGTCCAGTTGGTGATGGTAATGCACCTTAAAGTTGGTTGCCAACCGCCATATAAAGTCCAAAGAAGTAAAAAAGAAGCCTGAGGGAGGAGAGATTACGAGAAACAAACTCTGTTTACCCTTTTATCTGTGGATTAATTGTCAGAGTAGAGGACCTTGTGCATTTCAGGTAAAATAACAACCCAATGTTCATATCCCAGGACAAATTAGCTAGCAACAGCAAGCTAGCTAGCTAAATTGCCATGAATGTTTAATGCTTTTCGACCTGTCCCCAAGTTGGTTCAGAGTTCGTTTTGATATTTCAACCTGTGTGTCCTGATCGTGTCTGGTGGGGATGGACAAAATCAACATGTGCATGATGGCCAAGCAGACTCACGAGCACACCGGTCTAGCCAGCATGTAAATTGTTGCGGAAATTGAAGCATTGCTGTGTTTACTTTGTGGATGCAACCTCTACCTTTAAACAAAAAAAGATTTAATGACTGGACCATTCATAAAGCCTCCATAAGTACTACATTGTTGCTTCTTACATCTTTCAAGCAAATTCATACATGAAGAGTGATATAAAGGTCCTCACATCTAGTGCTTTGACAAATACTTTGCCATTGATATAATGTGACATTTGCTCAGGGATAGATTTTGGAAACTGGCCAGCTGGGCTAGACCACCATTTTTACTAGTCCGGGTGCAAAACCTGTGCCATTCCATATTTGAAAAGGCAACGTTTCTCTAGCACGCGGCTAGTTGGGCATTTTTCCCAACCTGGTCTGAGAGCATTTCGTACTATCCTGTGCGTAAATCCAAGACACTCCATTTAGTATGATATGTTACATTTCGTATGGTTACATAAGACAGTTACTTAAGGCAAAAACGAAAGGAGGGTGGTTGGTCGGGGTGGGTGGATGGGTGGGCGTAACCCTCAAGTCTCCTGGGTAGGGTTGTTGAGTGAGTGTTTTCTAAGTTAGGGCCATATCATAATTGAGTAATATAGGCTATATCCTAATTATGATTACTGATTATAACAAACAATAAGGAAAATGTATTAAATGAAATGGGTATCAATTTGCGTTAACCGTTCTGCATGTCCCTCCATTCCAAGCTCTACATTACCCTCTCTTTTTTCGTAACAAAAGAGTAGAAGTCTATTTTTTATCTAAAACCAACCACCGTAGAATATTGCATATGTTTTGAGAAATCAAAATTTATTAGGCTACTGTTTTTCTTATAAAAAGTGTAAAATAATAGAAAACATAAGGCTAATTTATTTATTAGGCCCACTAGAAAATATTTGTAAGACCTAAGATCCCTCTTACACTGTCTGTCAGCAATCCGTTTTTCCTTGGTGACAAATCCGGACAAACATATGGCTTGTCCCGCACACAGGTCCGCTTATGTTACGCTGTCATTATAAAATATTCAGCTGTGGAAAATCGGAGTATATCCGCGCGGTGAATAATCTACCACCAACTGGCTGATAAACATAATGACTTTGTAAATATGCCGGTAATGGTAGTCGACTTGCATGCTTGAACTTTTCGGCTGTATCCAGTGCGCGTGTGACTTTGACAGTTTCATTAGTTCACGCTACAATAAAATCAAGTGGACATGACATTCGATCAGAACGACGGGTTCATTTGTTAGTTATCTCCACCCACAGCAGCAGGTCTGAGAACAGAGGACGAGGATGACAATGGCTCTACCGTCGCTCACAGGTTAGTGAAAGATCTTTCAGACTACATTTGTAGAACAATGCTTGGCTAGATGTCTCCGCAGTATAAGGAAGGATTGCATGGTGACAACAACACCTGTTCATCGCAGCAACAGTTGGGTATAGTCTATTATCAGACTCTCAATGCTGTCGATATTGCTACCATTCGGAAATGGCATTCCATTGTCCTCTATCGCAATAAGTTCGTCTATAGGCTACTTTTACTTTTTGTTTAAGTGAACTAGAAAACAGGATGCATTATTGGGTAGGCCTATATCAGATAGTTTATGTATTAGGCCTATATTTTCAAATCAAACTATGTTCCGGTTCAACACAGTTTAAAAAACAATATATATATATATATATATTTTTTTTTTTTTTTTTTTTTTTTCGGATTATTTGTTAAATTCCTGAATGAATGAACAAATATTAAGATTAAACAAGACTGCATAATTTAGCCTACCATTTTAATAAATGACATTTTCCCACTAAAATGAGGAGAATTCGTGAATAAACAAGCATAGTAGTCCTATGCTGGTTGTTGGTTTATGTTTGGCTTTGTGAGCAATTTGCGTGTTTATTGCCGGGGCAGAGAGAAGCGCATCTCACTCATGCTACCCTCTGACGTCACTGAGGTGTCATTCGAAAATTGCAGGCTTTGTGTTCGCATTTTGTGTTCAAATGTTTCCATTTTTAAAACCAAAAAGCAGCATATGTCGTTGAATGAAAAACATTAAATTTACAAATCAGATCAACGGAAAATGTATTGTTTTAGTTCATACCACTTTCTAGAATGGATTTGTCAATGGGGGTTTTCAGATATCTCTTGAAAACATGTTGGGCGTTAGCCATATTTATCTGTTAAATCCTTTGAATAAGTATCCCTATTTGTTCATTATGTAGGCCTACGTTGATTTGAATTGTTGATGCCTACAATTTAATAATTTATTCAAAGATAATTTGTTTAAATTATAGTCTTAAACCCCATTACAGGAAGTAGTTAGGCTACATTTGATTGCATTTCAAATAAATGACTCTTATTAGAACGAAAAGTGCTTTTAAAAACATTTTATTTAATCTAAATAGCCAGGGTTGCCTTGTTGGTATGCTCAAACAAAGACACCCACATGTCCAACTATGGGCATTATACAATCCTTATACTTAAAATGTTCGTTTATTATAAATGTCTCTTAACGAAGTAAATAATTATGTAACTTTCTTTCACGAAATCAAGTAAAAATGTGCATACAATTGATTTCAATGTTTCCCTAGTAGACACAAGTAAAGTACACTGTGATTGAAATAAAGTCCTGATTAGCTGGTTTGTTCTAATCACATTAAATGAATAAATAAACAAAAAACATTTACCTGTTTGCTTGTAAAATGCTGTTAGACTCCCCAACACACATTTCCTTTCCAACAGCATGGCCTGGCCTGACCCATGGCTATGTCAACAACGTTTCGTTTTTCCTAGCAGCGGATATAAAAAGTGAGGGGTTGCTGGCTGGAATGCATGAGTTAAAACGTCGAAATAAACCCCCCACACTAAAAGAAAGGAGAAAATGAGAGACGAACTGAATTAACCCTTTGAACTCTATTGACAGAAATGCAGGGTAGAGAGGAGGCAAACTTCCTTTCGGGAGCTTGGTTGGTGAGGTGTGGGGGTTGGCTGGGGTTGGCTGGGGTGAAGGAGTCCACCAAATCTGTGGTTGGGATGTTGCTATTGAAAAAGCTCTGGAATCTCGATTTGTAATTGTTTACGTCTGTGAACGTGGCGTTAGGCTGCATTTTGAGGATCTGATCATGTTTGATCAGTTGGTTTGGTTTTAGGCTAATCAATAATTGAGATGACATTCTTATTTTCCAATTGACTTAATTAGTTTAGTATCTTATTAATCATTGCATGTGTTTATGTTCATACGCCTTTATTATGAGGTTGGAATCAGAATCAACTTTATTCGCCAATAACATTTACATGTAGCCTACTAGGAATTTGACCTGGTGAAATTGTGCTGACAACAATAAGAATATACAGACAGAATATAGACAAAACCTACAGAATCTACAGATTACGTTTCGACTTTTTTATACAGCATCAACGCTGTTATAATTTGGCTTTAGCAGGGAATGTGAACCATACAGAATCGGAATGTTATTATTTTAGCCTTCAAAGGATAGCCTAAAATACATTGCCAGTAGTCCTAATAGCCTACGCTTGTGGATGATTAATGATGCATTTCCAATGAGGATTCACTCCAGTGTTTTACCCAAAAAGCTCAGGCTTTTCTGTTTCCATCTACATAGGCCGGCACCCGTAGCTCACCGTGCCATGGCTCCGGCGGACCTCCTCTAACTTGGAACCAATGCAAGGCCCTGGGTACTTTTCAGTGACCATTTACATAACAATGGCCAACTGTGAACTTTAACACCTCACAAATCAACAGTCTTGAATGATGCAGGGGTGTTGATTCTGATCGCCACATGTCTTTAGTGTCACACTCCTGATGGAAACACGATTACACTACAGCTTACGTTAATATAAAACACTGGCGGCCCACTGGTGTGGGGTTAAGTCTCATTGGAAAAGCACCAAACACAGCTCTGTTCGGTCAGAAAAAGTCCTTCTCAGGATATGAGTTAGTCGACAACATCTGACACCGTTGACCGGCCCTGTGACCCAAACCATAATTTTTGTGGCCACTGTGGAGCCCTCCTCACCGCATCTTCCAAAAGAGAATTTGCGCGGGAGGTGGGCAGGGCCGGCCTTTGTTGGAGGTATGAGGTAAACTCATGAATTCCGGAGGGGGGGCTCTTTGGGGTTGCTTTGCTGCTGGGTGGGTGGGGATGGGTTGTTATTGATTCATTCCTTTCCAACGTGTTTTTTCCCTTTGACAGTTTTGCGACTGATTATTGACAAAGAGCTGATAAATTGATAGAATGCGCGTGCGAAACATCAGACTCATGTTTCCAACCATACTCTCGTAGGCATAACCTACTGAGAATGTCCGCGGGAACTAGTTTGGGGGTAGGGGTGCTGCGATTTTCTTTTTTGCCCTTGCTGAAGAGGTCTATATTGGTCAGCTAATACAGGACTAGTAAAGGACCAGTGCACCCCCCCAGTGCACCTCTTTTTTTAAAACTAAATGTATTTTAGTGTTTACCAGTATTTGTAACTTGAGTCTGATAAGTATCTGTACACAACAGTTATTATGATAATACTTGTGGAATATAAAAGTACTTGCTTGATATATGTTTTCTAGTTCCTTGAAATACTTTGGAAAAGCAACTTATTTCTATGTGAAAACTGAAATAGTCTATTCATTCCTTTCCATTTTCCATTCTTATCCAGAGCAATTTACAGTACTGAGTACATGCATTTTCATACTTTTTTGTACTGGTCCCAGTGGGAATTGAACCCACATGGGAATCATCACATCATCACAAACCGCTTGATGTCTCAATGTACTAAATTACTGTGTTGTGCATTGTTTTCCTTCATGGTGATGGAAAGTCTACAGGTACAAACCTAGATGAGCCTACAATACAGTAATGTACATTTACATTAAGTGGTTTGTAAGGATGGTAAATTAATACTGCACAAAAAGTGGTTGTTTTCCATGTAATTTGATAAAGAAAAATATTTAATTTGATATGGATGTTTTGTCTTTGTCCATAACTTCCACTGTTCCCAGTAGGCCCTCATTGTAAATAAGAATTTGTTGTTAACTGACTTGCCTAGTTAAATAAAGGATAAATTAGAATGAGAATCAAAGAGAAAGGGACAGGACAACAACTCTTGAAATCCCAACTATTGATTTCTGCAACTACCTTTTTGGTAAAGCAGAGATGTTTTGCCTGCCCTACAGATGTACAGAAGTCTACATCGGTCCACTAATACTAGTAAAGGCCCAGTGCACTACTTTTGTGAAAAAATATATTTTTCTTAAATTATATATATATATTCTTTTTTCTTCAGATTTTTCAGGGGGTGCTGCAGCACCCTCAGCACCCCTAGGTCCTGCAGCTATGCCTGCGCATATGTTGTCCATTGTTTGATTTGTCCTGGAAATCTTGGCAGTGTATCTGGCCTTTATAACCATGTGTAAACCACTTAAAGTTAACCAATTAAATCATACGCTATACCCTATACTAGATTGGTAATTGAAGTCACAGCCTAAACCTAATAGCTTATGCAAGAGAAGGAGGAATATGGGTCTGGTCATGTGAACATGCACTCAATGTAGGCGTAAATACGTTTTCTAAAATGCATGTGGAATATTCTATTTACTCAAAGGTTAATGAATACAATCTTTAGGTTATTATTTGGCGATATGTTTAACGAATGAATTGAACATTTTAGTAAATGCAGCAATGAATTATGTTCAACAAACAATTGTAATCTATCAATTAAAATACACCTCCAAATCTCATAAGGATTATGGCTATTTTACCACACGTAGCCCGCTGAATCGAGCTCAGAAATGTAGGAAAAATAAAATAATATAGTCCTATAAAATAAGCAGAATAACAGGTTTAATATTTACTGCACCAGATGTGTGTTTGCGTAAATCATTTTTTTCACAGTCTTTATATTTCAAATCTAGTGCATTTAGCTGCTGTTATTCAAATATGACATTTTAGAAATGGTTCATTTGGCTATTAATATTTGTTTTGGGGAGTTGGAAACAAGGCTGACCATTGCAAATTAGACTACCTACTGCCATTCACACGACTCTCGACCGAAGTTGTAAAATGTTTTTGCAAAATAATGGGTATGTGAGTGACCTAGTCCTTCCTTTTATAAAAGTGTGTTATTGTGTGGACAAAACTGACCACCGGGACCTTATTGGTTCCGAGTCCGTTTCCCTCGCAGCACTCTCCTTCCCTCCCTGGATCCGTAGTGAAATTAGCAGCAAGAAAGCATGTCATTGACAAAGTCACGTGTCTAGAGGCACAGTCAGCAAGCGAGCGGATGAGAAAAGGAACGAGCGAGTGCAAGCGCTCGAAGTGGAGTGAGTGTGGAAGGGATTGAATGAGAGGCATGACAAAATATCAAGAGGGAACGCACGCACTATCATGCGAGCTAAATTTGTGACCGCTGGAATAGAGGATGTCGGATTAATGGTGACTATTATAACCCGTTTTCGCAGAGGAAGCTTTTCGATTGGGACTTTGGAAGAGAGGGTCCACGGGGAAACATGGCCGAAGGTTATTCTGCAATTATTTTCTATTTTTTTGCGCTTACTTTTTCTTCTGAATGTATTGAGGGGATCTGCGACGGACTATTGTTATAGATCCTATATGTTATGTACCGCCCACGATTATTTCCATGTGAAAATATGCCTTGGGATCTTGTTGGAGCAGTTTGTCAACGGTAAAGAGCGTATTCCGCCCAACTGGGGCTTGCATGGGGAACCATGTGTGTAGCCTACACCTGCCCCTTTACTTTCATACAATGCTGGTTAAGCGTGGTAGATGCACGCAAATATGCTCCAGAATAATAAAAAAATATATAAAAACGGTGAGCATGCATTTGTAAAGGCAAAGCGATCAATTGCAAATCGCTGACCGCTATGTAGTTAGAAACCTAACAAGTAGCATATTTTACACCGCTTTGCGTTTATGTTCGAAAGAATTCTACCATGCGCCAGTTCACCCTTAGGAGATCTCGAAAATCGTTTTGCATGGAGAATTCGAGCAGAGATGAACCTCACACATCGTCCAGTGATGGGGATTCCCCATCGCTTAGGCTATGGAGATTTCAACAAACGGGGCTCCATAAAAGTTGTTTATAGGCTACTACTAGGCCTACTATACGACTATAGGGGAAATAGCCTACTTAGGCACATTCTACACCTGTATATCAATACATACTGTATTTAGCTAACTACTTTCATTTGACTTTTAGGAGGGGCGGTTAAAGGTGGCGCAGAATACACCGCCAAATCGGCGGAGCAGGAAGAGCGGATTCTGCCCCAGCCTGTGTCGGGAGCAGGCCACTGCAAGTGGTTCAATGTTCGAATGGGGTTCGGATTTATATCAATGACCAGCAGTGAGGGGAGCCCCCTAGACCTCCCTCCGGACGTATTTGTCCACCAAGTAAGTTCCCCCGAACGAGAAAAATCTTCCACGTTGATGTTGTGCTGCTATGGGCTTTGGTTGTGGGCATTGGGCATCTCCCTCTTTGGCGCAATCGTCCATCCCATAGACTCCGTTATAGCCTACTCCACCTTGTTAGTGATAAGTATTGTTTCAATAGGCTAGGCATGTGCTGCTTGACCTATCATTTCTAAAAGGGTAATTACTGTATTTTAATTCTACAAAATCGTTTTATTAACCTGTGTCCATGCGTGGCAATAACGTCACGTGTTAATGCGATAGTGACACATTCTTAGGCCAGTGTTGGTTGCAACATTTGTATCACTTAATGATTGTGATATTGTAACAGTTCAAGTGTGTTACTTTGTATCATCATGACGTTTCCCTATCATGTATATGGCACACAACACATGCTGTGGGTTTCCTTAAAGTGACACGATCCCTCGTTCACTTCCCCTTGAACTCGGTGGAGGGAGACTACTAGTATGACAGTTTGTCGTTTTTCTATTGCCTCGTGGACAGGGAGATTATGTTTGATGGCCCACCATATCGGAAAACGTGCCAGAAGACTTTGAGTGAGTCGCCTACAAGGAAATAGAATGGAACAGAAAGAAACATCACACTCAGTCTAGAAACAATGCGTTTGTTTTTGTTGACAGTAAGTTCAAAACGCTGTCATTTGAGTACTCGTACAATTGCTTCGTCGAAAGTTATAACATGGATAGTTTGGGTGTGTCGATTTTCATTCGAGTTCATATTCTAATAACCTATCCGTATTTTCAGCTGATTCTGTTGCCGTTAAATAGCCGTTTTACGGTCCAATAAAGTCGCTTTTAAAGACTCAAGAGGAGAAACGAGAAGGGAGTAGTCATTTTCACCATCTGATTTTCCCACACGGTTTGGCGGTGGAGGTTATTTGATTGTGGTCTCACGGGAATTTATTTTATTGAACTGGGAAAGAACATTCTGGTTCAAAGATGTAAGCGCCTAGTACGGCCCCAACCGAAGTCTTGAAAACATCTGTCAAACACGAGTGAGTAACAAGAAAGTTTACAGTGATGAATTGCGCTGCTTAGAGCTGCTATGTTGCAGCTGTAGCTGTTACTCTTGAGGTGTCGTGGTGAATGTGGGTGAACATGTTTCCTTGTTGTTGTCGTTGTGTTGGCTACTCCCATCATCACTAACTTTTTCATGTGGCAGCAATATATGCTATGAAAAATGAACTCCCAAGTCTTACGATGTTTTTCAGTATTTGCATACTGGTTAAGTTCTTAGTTCAACGATCAATGATTTATATTGTCTCCCCAATAATATTCAAATGATTACAACGCCAAGCCGGCATGTAGTATTTTCTTTTCATGTACTGTGTGTTCGTGTGTCCTGTTGATGTTTCAGCAGGAAACATTTATGTTGAGAAACAACCGAAAGACATGACTTGCAGCACAGTAGAAGACAACACTCTGTTGTTCATGCAGTGTACTATATTTTCCTTTGCAGAGGAAAACCAAATGAGCAGAATAGGTCGAAAATTCGAATCAATCATTGTCATTAGTGGATATGTCAGATGTACCTACTTTAGCCTGGCAAGTTTCCTCCCTGCCAAAGATATCTGCTTAGAGAGAGAGAGCCTTGCTGAAGTCAAAGAAACATTGTCTGGCGTGCAGTTTCTTAGCCTGGGCCTGAGCACAGAAATAAATAGAACACCATTGGGCTATTAATAGGCCTATGAATTATAGGCTCTTGTATCTCTATGGTACAGATTCCTGTGAAGTCATTTCTTAAACATTTTCATGATCTAAATGTAGAGGATACACACATTCATATAATAATAATTGTTCTAAAGTTGATTAACCCCTACATAATTCGATTGAGCCATTTCTTATAAACGTTCATGATTTTAGAAGAATAGGCTACTTGTATTCATAAGATAGCAATACCAATCGTTATGTTCATAAGGATGCTACATCCTGCAGAATTCTATTGTCTTTTGTTAGAAATGTGCATGATCTAAAAGTAATAGCCATCATTATAATGCTGATAATGATTATAATAATACATACAGGTCTTAGAAATGTGTATGATTTCAATTTAGAGGAATACACATTCATAAGATATAATTCTATGGAGTCTTATAAATGTTCATGATCCAATTTTAGAGGAATACACATGTGCACGTTCATAATGTAGGAATAACTACCGTAATAATGTTGGTAATGATGACAGTGTAGTCTTTCAAATGTAATTCATCAACTACCAATGAAATAGCCAATTCAGAAGGGATGTGCATCTTCCCTTTCAAGATGATTCAACACAAATCTAGATACATGGACTCTGATACTATACACAGGAACGATACGTTTTAGTTTGAAATGATTCGGTTCGATGCGATACTATTCTAATAACTGTTGCATAAACACATTCATTTTCCTATTCTAAATTCAAATCTGCTACTGATGGAGCTCATGAGCTGACTTCTGTCTGTGTGTGTGTGTGTGTGTGTGTGTGTGTGTGTGTGTGTGTGTGTGTGTGTAAATAATGTGTATGTACAATGTAGGCACCTGAGCTGAGCCAAAAGAGAGACTAGGCATCTCCCACTATCAGATTAGGGGGGGCAATGTAGCCTGTTTTTTGTTTCCCCACTTTGGTTCTGAAATCATCATCACCCACTAATTAACTTGTCATTTTTGCAGATTAAGTGTTTGACTAGTAATGTATCAATATTTATATTTTACAAATGTAGCTATGACATAGCCAATGAATATATAGCACAACTTTGGATTTCACCCCATTTCAAAATTAAATGGTTTTGACTATTTTGAAATTTTTACGAAGAGATCTTCTCTTCTCCTCTTGCTTCGGCCACGCAGTGCGCCTCACAAAAGTGATTGCTCATTATGAAATTGTCAACTTTACCCTGTATATCTAAAAATGACCATATACACTGATTTGTTTAAAGCAAAACTACCAAAATCGTTGCTGCTAGTGAACCTGAACAATCAAAATAAATACATTATAAGCCCTGTTTAGCAGGTATAGCCAGATGAGTTGTGTCTCCGGTAGCTTACGTTTATTCAGGTAAAACACAATGTACAACACAGGTTATCACTCAACCAATAAAGCATCATTCATGCAAGCTGAAGGTGCCCCGCAGATGTGCAATATCCAGAACAGGCCCCCTGCCTCACTGTGGCCAGTGCACAACTATATTACTGAAAATATTATTGCTAGGATAATTTTTCATTTGAAATGCATAAAAACCTATCTAGAGTTTAGAATGTAACCGTGTGGTAGAGTTGATTGGGGGCCATGTATGCTTGTTTTTCAGTTGCAGACATGCCTGATCAGTTATATGACGTAGACACATTTTGTTCTATGGAAAAATTAGCATTTGAGTGCAAGATTCAGATTGGGCTCCAGTTTGTGACAATGTGTGATAATTTTCTATGCATGCAGGAATTCTTGAGATAATGAAAGGGGGAGGGAGAAGGGGAGGAGAAAGAGAGAGAAACTAAATGAAAGGTAGAGACTTAAGAGGGAGGTTAGGAAAGAAGAGAGAACAGGGAAAGAGAGAATGGTGGAAGAGAGGCGATTGGGAGGACGGGAGTAAGAAAGGTAGTGAGAGGGAGTGAGAGGAGAGGTTATGCAGAAGAGGGAAAGAGGAGGGGTTGGAGAAGCAAATGAGGGAGGGTGCAAGGGAAGGAAGAGTGGGGAGAGGGACGGAGGGGTGGGGAAAAAGAAAACAGGAGAGTGGTAGGAAATACATTTGTGATGGGGAAGTAGATTAGAAGAGGGATAAATTAGTGATGGGGAATTAGATTAGAAGAGTGAGGTAGGGAGGAAGAGGGAGAGAGAGAAGGAGAGAGATAGAGGAGGTAGAGCGTGAGGGGTAGAGAATAAGAAAAAGGTAAAGAGAGAGGGGGAGAGAGAATAGAGAGGAGAGAGAGAGAAAGAGGAAGAGAGAAGGATATAAGAAGTAGAAAAGGAAGGAAAGCGAGAGAGGAGGTAGAGAAGAAGAAAGATAGGTACAGAAGGGAAAAGAGAGAGGGATAGGAACAAAAGAGAGTAGGTAGAAAAGAAGGAGAGATAAAGAGCTTGAGATAAGGAAAGATACAATTAGGGAGAGAGGAAGAGAGAGAGGTATAGAGAAAGAGCGAGAGGGAGGAAGAGAAGAAAAAAGAGAGGGAGAGGTATAGCGAAGGAGGACGAGTATGTAGAGGGAGAGAGAAAAAAAGAGAGGGAGAAAGAAAGAAATAATGAGCTGGTCCCATCTTGACCCCAGAGAAATCTTCCTGAGGGGCCAGACATCAGGGGGGTTCCCATCCGATCACTTCCAGTGTGTGTGTGTGCGCGTGCTTCTCTATATGACCACTACAACTACCTTGTGCCAGCGTCGCACCCGCACTATGACACATTTTTATTCAGTTTGTTTGCAGTGATGATTTATGAGTTACATCAATGCATTTCCTCTTTTGGAGATGAAATGTATAGGACTATTCTGTGTGTTGCTTGAGCACCTCACATTTTCACGCTTTGATGCGCTAGCTAAACATCCATCAACCCATTGCTATTTACCCACAAGTCTCTTTTGTACCTGGTGTGTGTGTGTGTGTGTGTTTCGCGTGGGGGTGGATGTGGGGGTTGCACCATCCTCAGGCATTTTTTTGTTTGTTGGAGGAATGTCTTGAAAGATGAAATAGGGAAGGGGCTGGATTTGCTGTTCTCCCTCTGCTGGTGGTCTGAAAACGTTAAACATTGTGTACTGCTGTCCCTATCCCTCCATCAGAAACCTTCAAGTGTGTGTGTGTGTTTGTGTGTGTGTGTGTTTGCACGAGTGCATGTATTTTTCAGTTGCTTTTTTCTGTTCTTGCCACCAGGTCCCCTCCGTAATAATTTCTGAGCACTTGGAGATTTTTGGTTTCGTGTGTATGCATGTGTGTGTGTGTTGTGTGTTAAAGTGGGCCCCTAGTGAGATTTTTTTTAAATGTATTTTTATTTAACCTTTATTTAACTAGGCAAGTCAGTTAAGAACAAAGTCTTATTTACAATGACGGCCTACTTTAAAGCCCCCCTGGCCAAACCCTCCCCTAACCCGGACTATGCTGGGCCAATTGTGCGCCGCCCTATGGGACTCCCGATCGAGGCCGGTTGGGATACAGCCCAGGTACGAACCCAGGTCTGTAGTGATGCCTCACAGGCCAGAGGTTGATCTCAATGGCCTTCCGAGTGGCGCAGCGGCCTAAGGCACTGTATCGCAGTGATGCAGTGCCTTAGACCGCGATGCAGTGCCTTAGACCGCGATGCAGTGCCTTAGACCGCGGTGCAGTGCCTTAGACCGCGGTGCAGTGCCTTAGACTGCTGCGCCACTCGGGAGGCCATTGAGATTAACCTCTGGCCTGTGTCTCCATTTGGCATGCAAGCCCTACCCCTCCCCAGTCCCTGCCGCAGACCCACCTCCCCCTCTTTACTTCAATGCTTAAAAAACACAGAAGAAGACAGTGGAGCGGTCATGTGACTTCCGCTTGAGTCGTGGTCCATATATGGGGAATGTGATTGGTCAATTGAAAAGTAGATTGTGTGAATTAAAGTAGAAGTGGTGCTAGAAATGATTTTTTCTACATGACAAATGTTGTACCGATTCCAGTTTTGGTGGGTGATCTGTTTTCTTGGTATTGTCTAGAACAACAAATGGTTTGGTTTTGGCATTGCTTCTGAAGAAGCTTAGTGTATTTTAATGCATTTTTTTATGTAACTGTTTTGTGTGTTTCTGTGAAGTTGTATGAAGTGAAGTGTTTTATTTCAGGGAAAACATTTTTGTTTTACTTCTTCAGTTTGTTTGCTTCTAGATAAGGTCAGTTTTATTTCAGCCTTAATTTAGACAGTATGAAAGACCCTTTGTTCTCAATGACCCTGGATCAAAAACTCTTGGTTGATTTGTCATTGTCATGTTGCATTTCCCTCAAAGTTTAAATTATTCTTTTTTTTTTTTTACCGTTGGTTGTTTTTGTTGGTCGATTTTTTATGGAAGGAAAGTGGCACAACAAACTGTTAGTTACCTTAGTTAGCAAGTAGCAACACAGTAGCCTATGGATCTTGTTTGGGACATTTTTCCATGTTTTTAATGCCAGTCGTTTGTTTACAGGACAACATTATGATATATGTTATTGGTAGCATGTATTTATATTGAGTTTTGATCCTATATTTACTTGTTGTTGAACCTGAGTATGAAATGCTGTTTTAATGCAACCAAATTAGCATTTAGCTAACATTTAACTAGCATTCACCTAGCATTTAGCTAGTATTTACCTAGCATTTAGCTAGTATTTACCTAGCATTTAGCAAGCAGTCTTTATGATTATGATCTCAACTCATCTGGAGGAAATAAGGCAGACTTGTTTTGTAGAAACAGAGAAAATATGGAAAGAAATGATGTACCCAAACGGCTGTGGATAATTAATGGTTAATATAAAACAGAGGAAAACCACAACTTTTATAATTGTGTGTAGAAAGATCAAACCAGTAAATGTTCAATAGTTGGTCTGAAACTTCATTTGATACTAGGCAACTTATTTCTAAAACCTAATTTTGATGGTGAGGAAATAGTAAACAATTTCAGTGTGGCCCTCCGGACCTTGTTGAAGAACAAATGCGGCCCCCCTGGCAAAATGAGTTTGACACCCCTGGTCTGAAGTCTGTTTTAGGAATCCAGCAGTAGGTTCAATTCTGGTTACTTCCAAGTTTAATACCGATGGTATTGAGCTTTGTTTTACAAAGACAAAGTGTAGTCAATGAAACAAAATATTGTCTTAATTTAAAGGAGAGCTACATGTACCATGTTAGCAATATTTTTTTTTTTTTTTTAAGAATACAGTTTAGAAATATCTGACCTGCAGTTTGTATATGTACGCAAGGTAGCCAGGCCGGCTAATCGTTATGGAAGAGCAACCTGTTAGCGGCAAACAATGTATAAAACCCCATTTAATTGTGTAATTTTATTCCTTTACTATTACAGATATATCTTTAGCTTGACATTTAGCATGATTCTGAAATGAAATGCCACTTGTATTAGATTTGATTTGTAGACACGTTTAGATCAGGGTCATGTTCATTAGGCACCACATTGAAGAAAACTGACTGAAACACGGAGCGACTACCTGGACTTGTCCAATAAGAAACACAAATTTTCATGTTCTACTGCAAAACGTTTTCTTTTGCGTGCTATAATACACACAACCTAGCAGTAGGCTTTATCACACTCCTGTTGGCTTTTGTTACAACCATGTTTTTTTTCACTGGTGTTAGGGCTTCTATTTCTCCAGCTCCATCCTTTAGCTTTACAGTTTTTGAACAGTGGGCGATTTAAATGAAAATTGAGAAGCCAAAACAAATACAACTGCTTTTTTGCCGTTATTTTAAATTAGTCTCCCATTTTCAATTAAGTGAATTCAGATTGTCGCCCCACTACTACTATTGTGTTCTTTCTCCCCAGACACCTAACCTAGGTTAATTTCCTTCCTTTCTGATAAACCCTTAGCAGAATGATCTAGTGCCCACCAACCCCCTCTGATCAAACATTTGTCCGGTCCATAATCAGGGCTGTTGTTAGTTTAGGCAGAGGGGAAACGGGAACACTCTTTATTGTTTGATGGGGGGTTGGGTAGAGGCCAGGGGTTAGGGGCTGTAATGAAAACGTGCAGAGGAGGGCGAGGGGTGTCAGTGCAGTGAGATTTTGGCTTTGTTGGTGGTTCGCTCTGGTGTTTTTTTTCCCCCTCTTCTTCTTTGGTTTATATGCATCCTGTTGGGTCATATCCATCTGTGACGATCGGGGCCAGCTTTGTCCACTTAGCATTTCCTGTGTGTAAAAAGCTACTTAATGTCGTCACCCATCCCCTTCTGCTCCTAGACCTCCTCCACCACTGCTACACACACACACACACACACACACACACACACACACACACACACACACACACACACACACACACGCGTGCATGCACGTACACACACACACACTGCTTCCACTATGCGGCTCCGCTCCGACCAGTAGCTCCATCCAATGATGAACACTCACACAGTCATGCGTCACCATGGTGAGACAAGAGGAAGAGGAGGTCTCATATCCTCTTCTCTCACTCTCCTCTCGTTCCACTTCCTGGATCGATTACTGTGACTTGTGATGACGATGGTTTGGAGGATGATGAAGAGGAAAGGCTATTTCGATCCAGGCCGCTGGGTTCATTGATTGCTGCCTCCTTCTCAGTTCACACACACACACACATTCTGAATGTAGGCTTATAAGCACAATAAGCACAAACACCTACAAATAATCAGGATTTGGTCTGAGTGTGTTTATCAGTGTGTGTATGATCTGTTGCTGAGTGATGTTTTCGTTTATCTATTTTTTTCATCATGCTTTTACCAGGTATGTTGGCAGAGAACACAATCTCTTTTACAGAAACCTGGGGAGAAAGTTAGTGTAGGGAAGAAGAGGACGATTTCATTTGAATGTCGGAAGTTTACATACACTTAGGTTGGAGTCATTAAAACTCGTATTTCAACCACTCCACACATTTCTTGTTAACAAACTATAGTTTTGGCAAGTCGGATAGGACATCTACTTTGTGCGTGACACAATACATTTTTCCAATAATTGTTTACAGACAGATTATTTCACTACATACAATAAGTTGACTGTGTCTTTAAACAGCTTGGAAAATTCCAGAAAATTATGTAATGGCTTTAGAAGCTTCTGATAGGCTAATTGACATAATTTGAATCAATTGGAGGTGTACCTGTGGATGTATTTCAAGGACTACCTTCAAACTCAGTGCCTCTTTGCTTGACATCATGGGAAAATAAAAATAAATCAGCCAAGACCTCAGAAAAAAAATTGTAGACCTCCACAAGTCTGGTTCATCCTTGGGAGAAATTTCCAAACACCTGAAGGTACCACGTTCATCTGTACAAACAATAGTACGCAAGTATAAACACCATGGGACCACGCAGCCGTCATACCGCTCAGGAAGGAGACGCGTTCTGTCTCCTAGAAATGAACGTACTTTGGTGCGAAAAGTGCAAACCTTGTGAAGATGCTGGAGGAATCAAGTACAAAAGTATCTATATCCACAGTAAAACGAGTCCTATATCGACATAACCTGAAAGGCCGCTCAGCAAGGAAGAAGCCACTGCTCCAAACCCGCCATAAAAAAGCCAGACTACGGTTTGCAACTGCACATGGGGACAAAGATCATACTTTTTGGAGAAATGCCCTCTGGTCTGATAAAACAAAAATAGAACTGTTTGGCCATAATGATCATCGTTATGTTTGGAGGAAAAAGGGTGAGGCTTGCAAGCCGAAGAACACCATCCCAACCATGAAGCACAGGGGTGGCAGCATCATGTTGTGGGGGTGCTTTGCTGCAGGATGGACTGGTGCACTTCACAAAATAGATGGCATCTTGGGGAAGATTATGTGGATAGATTGAAGCAACATCTCAAGACATCAGTCAGGAAGAATACATCCAAAGTTGTGTCAAAATGGCTTAAGGACAACAAATTCAGGGTATTGGAGTGGTCATCACAAAGCCCTGATCCAAATCCCATAGACAATTTGTGGGCAGAACTGAATAAGCATGTGCGAGCAAGGAGGCCTACAAACCCGACTCAGTTACACCAGCTCTGTCAGGAGGAATGGGCCAAAATTCACCCAACTTATTGTGGGAGGTTTGTGGAAGGCTACCCAAAACATTTGACCCAAGTTAAACAATTGAAAGGCAATGCTACCAAATTCTAATTGAAAGTATGTAATTTTCTGACCCACTGGGAATGTGACAAAATAAATAAAAGCTGAAATAAATCATTCTCTCTACTATTATTCTGACATTTCACATTCTTAAAATAAAGTGGTGATCCTAACTGACCTAAGACAGGGAATTTTTACCAGGATTAAATGTCAGGAATTGTAAAAAACTAAGTTTAAATGTATTTGGCTAAGGTGTATGTAAACTTCCAACTTCAACTGTACTACTTGGGTTGTTCTCAGGACAGACAGGCAATTGTTTGGAGTGTGGGGGATTGGTTGGCTGGTGTGCTCTCTGCCTCTCTCCCTGTCAGTGGGTCCTCTCTCTGTGGGTCGGAGGGGGTTTCTGCCCCTGACCCAGGGATTTCTGGAGCTGACCTGCGGGGCTCCTAATCAAATGGGGGTTTTGTTCCAGGTCGCTCCTCGCTCTCCTGGGCCTGGCCTGATCAGGAGTTGCTCCTCCATTGGAGCTGAATAGAATGCGCAGGCGGCATTTCCATGGGCTCACACTCTCCCTGTCCCCCCCACCCCCCATCTCTCTCGTTATCTCCCCTTCTCCCTCTCGTGCACACCCCCACCCTGTTCCAGGCAACTCCTCCATTTTGTACTCTCACTCTCACTCACTCACTCACTCAACTATTACCGCCCGAACAGATCCACAGATGAGGCAATCTCAATTGCACTCCACACTGCCCTCACCCACCTAGATGAGAGGTATACCGATGTGAGAATGCTGTTCATTGATTACAGCTCAGCATTCAACACCATAGTCCCCTCCAAGTTCTTCACCAAGCTTGGGACCCTGGGACTAAACACCTCCCTCTGCAGCTGGATCCTGGACTTCCTGACGGGCCGACACCAGTCCTATACACACAGTATCTACCCCTACCACTCCAGTATCCCTGCACTGCTACTCTGTTTATCATAAATCCTGATGCCTAGTCCTGTTTTTATTTTTATTTCCCCTTTATTTAACCAGGTAGGCTAGTTGAGAACAAGTTCTCATTTACAACTGCCACCTGGCCAAGGTAAAGCAAAGCAGTGCGACACAAACAACACAGAGTTACACATGGAATAAACAAGCGTACAGTCAATAACACAATAGAAAAAAAAGAAAGTCTATATACAGTGTGTGCAAATGGCGTGGGGAGGTAGGCAATAAATAGGCTATAGTAGCGAGGTAAATTACAATTTAGCAGATGATGATGTGCAAGTAGAGATACTGGTGTGCAAAAGAGCAGAAAAGTAAATCAACACACAGTATCTACCCCTACCACTCCAGTATCCCTGCACATTGGAAATATGGTATCGGCACTAGCCATGGAACTGACCTTGTATATAGCTTGTTGTGATGTGTGTTTTGTCTTTTATTTTAGATTTTTAATCCCAGCCCCGGTCCCCGCAGGAGGCCTTTTGCCTTTTGGTAGGCCGTCATTGTAAATAAGAATTTGTGCTTAACTGACTTGCCTAGTTAAATAAAGGTTAAATAAAAAATGTATTGTTGGGAAAGAGCTTGCAAGAAAGGCATTTATTTCCCTGTACTTGACAATAAAACTTTTTAAACTCTCTGTTCTGTCCTGTCTCTCTCTCGCTCTCTTTCTCTCACCGACAGACTGTCTGTCTCTGTTCACTCCCCCCTCTCTCGCGCTCTCTCTCTATACACTCCTCTCTCGCTTTCTCTCTCTCCACTACTCTCTCGCTCTCTCTCTCTCTCTCATTCAATTCAAAGGGCTTTATTGGCATGGGAAAGCCCTTTTGAATTGAATTTACAAAGTTGTTTGTGCTTCACTGGTTGCTCTTTTCTTGTGGCAACTCGTCACAAATCTTGCTGCTGTGATGGCACACTGGTGTTTCACCTAATAGATACGGGAGTTTATCAAAATTGGATTTGTTTTCAAATTCTTTGTGGGTCTGTGTAATATGAGGGAAATATCTGTCTCTGAGGGAACATTCCCCGATCCACATCAAAGGGACTGCAGTAGAGGGAGTCACACGTTTTAAGTTCCTAGGCATCCACATCACTGAGGACTTGTCATAGACCAACAACATCACCACTCTTGTCAAGAGGGTGCAACAGCGTCTCTACTTCCTAAGGCGTCTGTATTTGGTCCTCTCCAAATACTACCGCTGTATCGAGATCATCCTGACCGATTTCATCACGGCCAGGCACGGGAATTGCACCGTCCACGACCGCAAGGGCCTCCAGTGGGTGATGAAGATGGCCGAGTACATCACTGGGACCGTGCTCCCACCCATCCAGGACATCTACACAAAATGGGGAAGGCCACAGCATCATCAAGGACCCTACACACCCCAGCTACAAGCAGTTCTCTCCCTTACCATTGGGTAGACAGTATCGGAGCATGAGATCTTTTTTTAAAAATGTTAAATTTTTTTAAATTTTACCTTTATTTAACTAGGTAAGTCAGTTAAGAACAAATTCTTATTTACAATGACGGCCTACACCGGCCAAACCGGGACGACGCTGGGCTAATTGTGCGCCGCCCTATGGGATTCCCAAACACCGCTGGTTGTGATACAGCCTGGATTCGAACCAGGGTGTCTGTAGTGACGCCTCTAGCACTGAGATGCAGTACCTTAGACCGCTGCGCTTGAACTGGACTGACCACCTGCACTGATTCTCCGCACCTTAGCACACATGCACTCACTCATGCACACAGACACACAGACACACACACACATTCTCTGGTCTGATGAAACCAAGATTGAACACTTTGGCCTGAATGCCAAGCGTCACATCCGGAGGAAACCTGGCACCATCCCTACGGTGAAGCATGGTGGTGGCAGCATCATGCTGTGGGGATGTTTTTCAGCGGCAGTGACTGGGAGACTAGTCAGGATCGAGGGAAAGATGAACGGAGCAAAGTACAGTGAGATCCTTGATGAAAACCTGCTCCAGAGCCCTCAAGACCTCTGACTGGGGCAGTTTCACCATCTCTAGAGAGACCTGAAAATAGCTGTGCAGCGATGCTCCCCATTCAACCTGACATAGCTTGAGAGGATCTGCAGAGAAGAATGGGAGAAACTCCCCATATACAGGTGTGCCAAGCTTGTAGCATCATAACCAAGAACACTCAAGGCTGTAATCGCTGCCAAAGGTGCTTCAACAAAGTACTGAGTAAAGGGTCTGAATACTTATGTAAGTGTGATATTTCATTTTTTATTTATTTATACATTTACAAAAAAAAATAAGTATTTTTTCTTTGTCATTATGGGGTATTGTGTGTAGATTGATGAGGGAAAAAAACATTTAATCAATTTTAGAGTAAGGCTGTCTGAATACTTTTCCGAATGAACTGCTACACACATCACAACTGCTGCTACCAGACTCTTATTATACTGGTCAGTTTATACACTGCGGTGGCCTCTCTCAATGGGAATGCTATGCTCACTGAGTCTGTACATAGTCAAACCTTTCTTTAATCTAGGGTCGGTCACAGTGGTCAGGTGCTCTCTGTTTAGGGCCAAATAACATTCCAGTTTGTTCAGTTTTTTGTTTAATTCTTTCCAATGTGTCAAGTAATTATCTTTTGGTTTTCTCATGATTTGGTTGGGTCTATTTGTGTTCCTGTCCTGGGGCTCTGTTCACAAACAGAAACAGACCCCACAGAGCCCCAGGACAGGAACACAATTAGACCCAACCAAATCATGAGAGAACCAAAAGATAAGGACCATCTTTCTTAGGGCACTCTTCTCCAGGTTCATCTCTATATAGATGATGGCTTTGTTATGGAAGGTTTGGGAATCACTTCCTTTTAGGTGGTTGTAGAATTTAATGGCTATTTTCTGGATTTTGATAATTAGCGGGTATCGTCCTAATTCCGCACTGCATGCATTATTTGGTGTTTTACGTTTTCTCCCTCCCTCTCTTGCTTTCTCATTCTCTTTCTGACCGTGCCCTCCTGACCTCTGTGTGTAAACTGAAACCAGGCAAGACACCCGCCAGGACACTTGAGAGGAGGGTATTTTACGCTCGCGTCGGTGTGGTCAGCATGTGAGTGTGTGTGTAAAATCCCAAATAAATCCCCTCAAAAAACAAATACATTTACACATACATGTTATACAATCAGTGCACCCACACTGCTTGCGCGCCTCAGCGAGCGTCTGCGTGGCCAGGCGCTAAAATAGAAATAGGTTCTATTTGTGACGCTCAACGTGCTGCAAGTCCGGCCTCTCCCATCTCCTCATTGGTGTTTAGCAGCATATACCCACGTCGGTGATTGAAAGATGAACTGACGTCCACACTCCAGTCGGTTGTAGTAATGCACCGTAAAGTTGGTTTCCAACCGCCATATAAAGTCCAAAGAAGAAGAAAAAGAAGCCTGAAAGAGGAGAGATTACTAGAAACAAACTCGGTTTACCCTTTTATCTGTGGATTAATTGTTCGGAGTAGAGGACCTTGTGCATTTCAGGTAAAATAACAACCCAATGTTCATATCCCAGGACAAATTAGCTAGCAACAGCAAGCTAGCTAGCTAAATTGCCATACATGTTTCATGCTTTTCGACCTGTCCCCAAATTAATATAATTGTTTCAGAGTTTGTTTTGATATTTCAACCTGCGTGTCGTGATCGCGTCCGGTTTGGTCAGCATGTCACACACACAGACACAAACACACAGACATGCATGCTCACACAAACATGCATGCACGTAATGTACATACGCATGCATGCAAACAAACATGGATGCATGCACACACACACTTTCACATCTGGCATAACAGGCATTCCTTTATCCGTAATCTATTTTTATTAGGGTATATATAAAATACATTTCACAGATTAAATTCATAAGGCTTGTGGGGCGGGGTGCCGAGTACAAATACTGAACTTTAACCCGGAAACACAAACTGCTTTCATGGATTGATGACAGGAGAGGAAGAGGAAACCCTGATTGGCTGAGTCAGAGGATCAATGACTAGTCATGAATTTAAATACATTGGTGTGGAGAGGAGCAGTTGTGCTGATTTCTAGTTCCACAATATTTGAAATACCCTTAATTTTCTGAATTTGTGTTTTAATTTATTTTGATGCTCTTCTGATTCGTATGAAATGTTTTTGCTGAACTGACTTGCTACAGCCTCAACATTTTGAAGAAGTATGAACTCCACCCTGGTTGTGTCATTTGCAACTTGTATGCATATTCAATAAAGGTCCAATGAAGCCGGTTTTATCACAATATCAAATCATTTCAGGGTAACAATTAAGTACCTTCTTGTGATTTCAAAAATAAACAAAAACAGCTTCTTAGCAAAGAGCAATTTCTCACGCAAGAATTTACTTAGGACTGTCTGGGAGGGAGGGGAAAACTCTTATTGGTCTAATTTACCGCCTAGTGATGTCAGGCCAAAACTCCATTCCACCAAAACAGTGCAACTCAATATTAGGAAGGTGTTCTTAATGTTTTTTACACTTAGTGTACTTAGTGTATAGAAACAGTAAAATCATGTGTTTGACTGCACTGGGCCTTTAAGTTGAGTAAGACACCAGCCTTTTCTTACATTATCTATCCTTTCTCCCCCTCTCATCCCTTGTCGTGAGTGTGTGCTCTGTTGAATAGAGGTGTAGAATCGCTGTCTGTTTCATTCCATCCCAATCCCTAATCCTTTCCTTTTCTTCAGGGCATATCCCAAACCAAAACATCCAAAATGGCCTCCCTCCATCAGCTAGCTGGAGTGAGCTTTGCGAATCACTTATTGCTAGCTAGCTGGATGGATGGATGGATGGAAGGAGGGAATGAATGAGTGAAGGGAAGAACGATCAAATGAATACATTATGTGGAATATATGATTGAAAGCCAAAGAGTGGTTTAAATAAAAAAAAAGTCATTTAGCAGAAGCGCAATGAGAGGAATGCTTAGTCTCCTGGCTTTCGTAGTTTTGTAATTACAGTGGGGCAAAAAAGTATTTAGTCAGCCACCAATTGTGCAAGTTCTCCAACTTAAAAAGATGAGAGAGGCCTGTAATTTTCATCATAGGTACACTTCAACTATGACAGACGAAATGAGAAAAAGAAATCCAGAAAATCACATTGTAGGATTTTTAATTTATTTATTTGCAAATTATGGTGGAAAATAAGTATTTGGTCAATAACAAAAGTTATCTCAATACTTTGTTATANATCTGACCATATGACATTCTCCCAATCCTCATCTGGATCATCCAAATGCTCTCTAGCAAACTTCAGACGGGCCTGAACATGTACTGGCTTAAGCAGGGGGACACGTCTGGCACTGCAGGATTTGAGTCCCTGGCGGCGTAGTGTGTTACTGATGGTAGGCTTTGTTACTTTGGTCCCAGCTCTCTGCAGGTCATTCACTAGGTCCCCCCGTGTGGTTCTGGGATTTTTGCTCACCGTTCTTGTGATCATTTTGACCCCACGGGGTGAGATCTTGCGTGGAGCCCCAGATCGAGGAAGATTATCAGTGGTCTTGTATGTCTTCCATTTCCTAATAATTGCTCCCACAGTTGATTTCTTCAAACCAAGCTGCTTACCTATTGCAGATTCAGTCTTCCCAACCTGGTGCAGGTCTACAATTTTGTTTCTGGTGTCCTTTGACAGCTCTTTGGTCTTGGCCATAGTGGAGTTTGGAGTGTGACTGTTTGAGGTTGTGGACAGGTGTCTTTTATACTGATAACAAGTTCAAACAGGTGCCATTAATACAGGTAACGAGTGGAGGACAGAGGAGCCTCTTAAAGAAGAAGTTACAGGTCTGTGAGAGCCAGAAATCTTGCTTGTTTGTATGTGACCAAATACTTATTTTCCACCATAATTTGCAAATAAATTCATTAAAAATCCTACAATGTGATTTTCTGGATTTTTTTTCTCATTTTGTCTGTCATAGATGAAGTGTACCTATGATGAAAATTACAGGCCTCTCATCTTTTTAAGTGAGAGAACTTGCACAATTGGTGGCTGACTAAATACTTTTTTGCCCCACTGTACCCTAACAATAAGAGGTTAGTTGTGCTTTTCACGATGAGGTTGCAGTGGGTGTCTTGATTGTGTGATAATAAATAAAAGTGTTGTCCTTACCAAAATAGCTAAATGAGTCTACATCATGTAGAGTGAAACCTGAATTGGTATGATTGGCTTCAGATATATTTTGTAGTTTACAGTACTTTAAGTGAAATGTTGATTTACGGTCATAATTTTGGAGATGCTGTTGGTTAAGTTGTGTATTTCAATTCACCATATAGTTTTTTAATTGGATTTTAAATGGGTTTTCCCAAGAAGTCTGTAAAACATATTTCTGCTTTGGATGATAATATAAGTATTTGTTTCTGTTATCATGTTAAAACAACTACTGTTAGAAATTATGCTAACTCTTGTTTTAGGTTTTCTTTCATGTAAGTAAGTGTTTGGCATATTTAGAAGCAACATTTGTGAATTAGAATTAATTAAATCTATTTGCTGGTTTAGAGATCTGAAGAATAGAATCTTCTTTGTTAGGGTAGTTAAGAGTTTGGACTCCTCTTTTTGCCCCTCTTACTTGTACAATTTATTTGGTTGAGGGACATTGTTGTCTTTACTTCAAGTAATAAATTCAATCTATAAGATTACTGTAGTGATTTTGAATAACTGTCAGACATATCATGGGGATATACAGTACCAGTCAAAAGATTGGACACACCTACTCATTCAAGGGTTTTTCTTTATTTTTTACTATTTTCTACATTGTAGAATAAAAGTGAAGACATCAACACTATGAAATAACACATATGGAATCATGTAGTAACCAAAAAACAATTAAACAAATCTGTCACGACTTCCACCAAAGGTGGTTCCTCTACCTGTTCGGGCGGCATTCGGCGGTCGTCGTCACCGGCCTACTAGCTGCTACCGATCCCTTTTCCTTCCGTTGTCTATTTGTATTGGTTGCACCTGTGCCTTGTTTGGTTTTGTGGGTTAGGGCTATTTAAGCCGGTTAGGCCCGCCTCCTTTTGTGCGGGCTTGTTATCTGTTTGGTTGGTAGACGTTCGTTTGTTTTATGTCCACTAGCTGTGTTCAGTATCCTGTTTTGAGCCGTCTTTTTTGTTTTTTGTCCTGTTTGTGTTTTTTTTGTATTTTTATTTTCGCTCTGTATTAAAGACGGTTATTCATCGATCCACTGCTCTCTGCGCCTGACTTCGCACCCAACACTCCTACCTTGTGACAAAATCTAAATATATTTTAGATTCTTCAAACTAGCCACCCTTTGCCTTGATGACAGCTTTGCACACTCTGGCATTCTGGCATTCTCTCAACCAGCTTCAGTCTTGAAGGACTTCCCACGTATGCTGAGCACTTGTTGGTTGCTTTTCCTTCACTCTGCGGTCCAACTCATTCCAAACCATCTCAATTGGGTTGAGGTTGAGCGATTGTGTAGGCCAGGTCATCTGATGCAGCACTCCATAATTCTCATTGGTCAAATAGCCCTTACACAGCCTAGAGGTGTGTCTTGGGTCATTGTCCTGTTGAAAAACAAATCATAGTCCCACTAAGCTCAAACCAGATGGGATGGCGTATCGCTGCAGAATGCTGTGGTAGCCATGCTGGTTAAGTGTGCCTTGAATTCTAAATAAATCACAGACAGTGTCACCAACAAAGCACCCCCACACCATCGCACCTTCTCCTCCATGCTTCACGGTGGGAACCACACATGCAGAGATCATCAGTTCACCTAATCTGCATCACACAAAGACATTTGGAATCATCAGACCAAAGGACAGATTTCCACCGGTCTAATGTCCATTGCTTGTGTGTCTTGGCCAAATCAAGTCTCTTCTTCTTTCATCATAGTGCTTGATGTTCAAAGTTTTTGACATTTTCCGTATTGACTGACCTTCATGTCTTAAAGTAATGATGGACTGTTTTCTTTTTCCTTATTCGAGCTGTTCTTTCCATAATATGGACTTGGTCTTTTACCAAATATGGTAATATTCTGTATACCACCCCTACCTTGTCATAACACAACTGATTGGCTCAAACGCATTAAGAAGGAAATAAATTCCACAAATTAACTTTTAACAAGGCACACCTGTTAATTGAAATCCATTCCAGGTGACTACCTCATGAAGCTGGTTGAGAGAATGCCAAGAGTGTGCAAAGCTGTCATCAAGGCAAAGTGTGGCCATTTGAAGAATCAACACTTTTTTTAGTTACTACAAGATTACGTATGTGTTATTTCATAGTTTTGATGTCTTCACTAATATTGTACAATGTAGAAAATAGTAAAAATAAAGAAAAACTATGGAATGAGTAGGTGTGTCCAAACCTTTGACTGGTACTGTATGTCTGTATGTAGTGAATTAAGTGATGTTGATTCTTCTATAGATATCACACTTTACATTTAGAAAGCTTCAGGGTATGCAAGATTTAATTAATGAATATGTTGAAGCATCTTTAATAGAATTAAGATAGTCAAAACAAACCTAACGGGAAAATTTTGATTTTTGATTATATAGTAAAAAAATAGCATTATATGAGCATAAAAAAATGTTTTGTGAGTATAAATTCTTTTTTTATAGCGAATATGTACCTTTTAAATCTGGATATAAAAAATAAATGTCTTTAAAAAAATAAGTGGTACTGACTGCAATGCATCTTTCATTTCCCCCGTTCTTTTCTATTTGTTTCCAAAGATAATGTTTCATTAATGACATTGGTATGAAAGATCTTCCATTTCCCCTGTCTGACGTGCCCAAAGTAAAATGCCTGCCACTCAGGCCCAGAAACTAGGATATGCACATAATTAGTACTATTGGATAGGAAACAGTCTGAAGTTTCTAAAACCGTTAAAATAATGTCTGTGGGTATAACAGAACTGATATAGCAGGCAAAAACCCGTGAAATGTCTGTCCGGAAAGAATTTTTCTTTTGACATTTCCTGACTTTGAATGGCTGATAATTATTTTATCAGGGAAATAGGACTCAGGTTGCAGTACCTATGGCTTCCACTAGATGTCAACAGTCTCTGGACAGTGTTTTGGAACGTTTACAATGGACGAGAGCCGAAAGGAAGACGATTTTGTATGACATACCAGGATATCCTTTCTGTCTACTGCACGAGATACCCGGGAGTGCGCAGCACGGTGTTTACCTTTTCTATCGTAGGTTATTATCTGAGTGATATATTATAGCCAATATAGATAAATGGATGCCTAAGGATAAATTATAAATGATGTTTGATTTGTTTGGGCAAAGTTGATAGGTATAATTTGAACGCGTTCTCTTCACTGTACAACAGGCGAGTAGACTGGAAATGCTTGGTGGACTATCTGAACATAACGCGCCAACCAAACTGAGATCTATAGATATAATAAATTACTTTTTCTAACAAAAGAACCATTGGATGTCTTCCTTGGACACTTGGGATGCCCTCAGCAGAAGTTCTTCGAAAGGTAAGCAATTTATTTTAGCTCTTATATGGGTTTTGTGTGACCCGCGCTGGTTATGATATTATGCTAATGCATAAAATATGTGGGGTGCTATCCTCAAACAATCAAATGTTGTGCTTTCGCCGTAAAGCCTTTTGATGACTATGCAACACTTGTATATTGATGAATGTTAAATATTAAGAATTTTTATTTTGAATTTGCCGCGCTTTGTTTGCTCCAAAAACGAGCCCGCTCACGGGATCGGCTCCGTAAGAGGTTAATGACATTGGTATGAAAGATCTTTCATTTCCCCCGTTCTTTTCTATTTGTTTCCAAAGCTAATGTTTCATTAATAACATTGGTATGAAAGGTCTTTCATTTCCCCTGTTCTTTTCTATTTGTTTCCAAAGATAATGTTTCATTAATAACATTGGTATGACAGGTCGATAAGAAAAGACTATACATTGGGCCAGATATACAAAGCAATTGCATTCTACCTATTCTATTTTTGAGAAACATAGAATTAGTTTTTCATTAATTAACCCTCATGGTTTATTCATACTCTTATCTTACTCAGTCTCTTACTTTTATTCTTACTATTATTATACTCTTGTTTTGCCTTAGTCTTACATATTTGTATATTGTTCACCATAGAGAAACAATTGCAACATTTGCACTGTTGTAAATGACTTAGTAAATCTAACCTAAACAGTATCCTTTGTACCTGACTATTCTGTGTATACAACAATTCAGCCTTCTTTCTTCTTTCTGTCACTCAATGTCCACATTTCTGTCTTATATGTTTTCACTTTTCTCTTTGTACTGTTCTCTCCTTCCTCCATTTTCATATTCTCTTTATTGTTTGACTCTCCATTCTTCCCTCGTGTCTTCTGTTCTCTCTCGCTCTTCATTTCCCTCATTAAAATGCCAATCAATTTATAACATTTTTCACATGCGTTTTTCTGGATTTTTTTGTTGTTATTCTGTCTCTCACTGTTCAAATAAACCTACCATTAAAATTATAGACTGATAATTTCTTAGTCAGTGGGAAAACGTACAAAATCAGCAGGGGATCAAATACTTTTTTCCCTCACTGTATGTTGTTTGGCAACAAGCTTATTTGAATAGCTCTTTATAGGCCTGCATTCTGTTGGCTTACTCTCACACTCTTTCAACTGTATTTATGCATGTCATGGTGTGTGGGTGTGTTTGTTTTCCTCTGCTAAGTTTGGTTACAATTTGTCTAATCGTAAAAAATATAATCTACTGATTTTCCGATTGAATACAATTTTTCGTAAGACATTCGACGAACCTTGACTATGACAGGAATGAAATACTCAATTGAAATACTCTATCTGAATAAAGCATATCTTTATGCCAGTCCGAAAATCATTCATTGTAACAGTGCAGCGCTTTTTTAAAAGGGGTTGTCTGTGTCTAATTGTAATTGCATGGTTATAGTTCAGTATCTTTTAAAAGGCGATTTTCTGTAATTCAAATTCTATGATTAAAGGGCAGCATTTCTTAACGGCGTGGTCTGTTTATTTTTTTCCTCCACAGAGTAAGCTGGTGATGGATGGCTTCCGCAGCCTGAAGGAGGGCGAGCAGGTGGAGTTCACCTTTAAGAAGTCCTCCAAGGGCCTGGAGTGCCTGCGGGTGACAGGGCCGGGCGGGGGACCGTGCGCGGGCAGCGAGAGGAGACCCAAAGGGAAGGCCACGCCCCAGAAGAACCGTAAACAAAAGGGTGACCGGTGAGTAGAAGAGCAAAGCATGCTGGGAAGGCTCTAATTGACAGGAAGTCAAATGTGGATGGAGCTTTGCTGTAGTAGGCAGAGGTGTTTAAAATGACATGGACAAAGTGGTTGTTACTGGAAACTAAAGTTAAAGTAACATTGGACAAAATAAATAATTAAAACGGCTAAGATGATTATAAATATGCTTTGAAAATATATATGATGAGTTTTACACTTAAATTTGACTAACGACAACACAACCCAAATGAATGTGAGTGTTTAGAGGGTCTTTTCAAAAACTACAACCTACAAAACCAAATGTTTTCTAGTGGTATTCATATGGTGGTGATTTTTGTATTAGCCTTACAAATCTGCAGTGCCTTCAGAAAGTATTCACACCCCTTGACTTTGTCCACATTTTGTTCTGTTACAGCCTGAACTTAAAATGGATTACATTTCGATTATTGGTCACTGGCCTACACACAATGCCCCATAATGTCAACGTGGAATTATGTTTTAACATTTTTTACTTCTACAAATTAATAAAAAATGAAAAGCTGAAATGTCTTGAGTCAATAAGTATTCAACCCCACTTTGTTATGGCAAGCCTAAATCAGTTCAGGAGTAAAATGTGCTTAACAAGTCACATAATAAGTTGCATGGACTCTGTGTGCAATAATAGCGTTTAACCCCCTAGAGTTGATTGACGCAATTTAAGCTAGAGATACTGTATCCGTTTTTTTTGCATTGCATGCGTCTCAATCCACCGCATCCAATGATGTCGCACTTCTGCATCTGTGGTGAAAGGTGGCAGAGCTAGAGCGGTGTTCAGTCCTCTCAGGAAAACGTCTAACGTCCATACTATTATGACTACTCTTTGGAAAGATGAGACTCTCACAAACACCATGGTGGTCTCCTCTACGACCCCCACAAGTGTCACGAGATGCGTCTGAAGTTTGAACCGTTGATGTGTCAACTTCTGTTTGTAGCGCCCAAACTGTTTAGGCTACAAACTAATGTGACCCCACTGTGGAAAGGGGAGATTCTAACGAACACAAAGGTGTTCTTCGTTTCTCTCTACGACCCCCATAAATGTCACAGGATTCATCTGAGGGTAACAGGTACTGGTTTAAAAAAAACAAATGGAAGTAGGAAGGCAGGTTTGTGCTACATATGTGTAAAATATATATATATATCGCCTATATATAGGACAGACACTTCAATACCTTGTTTCTTATTCTTATTATTAAACACATTGTTATTCAATGTGTTTCTATTCGTTATAGTAATAAAGGTCAAAATCAATATTTCATCAAATAAGTGTTATATATTATTTTATACCTAAAGGGGTTCTACAATTCTAAATCAAATAGCTAAATGATCCATACTATGACCATCTTAAAACTATTCCATCGGTCAGCTTAAAACCCCCAACAGTTGCCGGAGAGGAAGGAAACCGCTGAGGGATTTCACTGTGTCTCACGTCCCGGCCATAGATAGCCCTCTGGGCTCTTTATGGTGGGTTATTGTTTTCAGTTAGTGCCTGTATGCGCTACATTTATGTCCGATGAGTTGTTTCTTTATTGTTGTGTATATGTTCCACTTGCCAATAAAAATGTGGAACTTCATGCACACTGCGCCTTGGTCCGTTTCTGAAGACAATCGTGACAGAATAACCCACCACACCAGGACCAAGCAGCGTGCACCTATGGTAAAGGAGTTTTGAACCTGGGAAGAAGTACTGGGTGGTTGCGAGACCCTTCCTTGGCGGGAGTCGCCGAGGAGTAAGGAGGGACAGCGACGACGCCAGGGTCCGCGACCACACGCAGCCCAGGGACAACCCCAAGATTTTTTTGGGGTGGGGCACATGGGGCTGTCGGCAGAGGAGAGAGCCAGAGCCTGAATGGGAGACGTATGAGGAGTTTAGGGAAGGATATCGAAGAGAGGTATGGGCCAGGAATATGCTGCAGCGCAGGCGCCTAGAGGAGCGTCTGTCCAGCCCGGTACCTACTGTGCCGGCTTCCCGCACTCGCCCAGAAGAGCGTGTCACCAGTCCGGTGCAACCGGCGCCAGCTCCACGCAACAGGCTTCCAGTGTGCCTTCCCAGCCAGGTACATCCTGTGCCAGCTCTCCGCACTCGCCATGAAGAGCGTGTCATCAGTCCGGTGAAACCTGTGCCGGCTCCACGCACCAGGCTTCCAGTGCGCCCTCCCAGCCAGGTACATCCTGTGCCAGCTCTCCGCACTCGCACTGAAGTGCGTGTCACCAGTCCGGTGAAACCTGTGCCGGCTCCACACACCAGGCTTCTAGTGCACCTTCCCAGCCAGGTACAGTGGGGCAAAAAAGTATTTAGTCAGCCACCAATTGTGCAAGTTCTCTCACTTAAAAAGATGAGAGAGGCCTGTAATTTTCATCATAGGTACACTTCAACTATGACAGACAAAATTAGGAAAATAAATCCAGAAAATCACATTGTAGGATTTTTAATGAATTTATTTGCAAATTATGGTGGAAAATAAGTATTTGGTCA